>OY992879.1:60617541-60895041 GCA_963921405.1 Cepaea hortensis
AGCGCACCCCGTAACACTAGGACTCGAGCGGTACAATCACACGTCACTCCCTCACCGATTCGCTAGCAAAATATACCCATCACGATGCTACACGAAATAACACCACAACAATGACACTACACATCAGCACATCCCTAGGAAATATCACCACTTCCTAATCAGAATTCACATCACCAAAAGAACTCTGAGATACAACTACACCACCCTCCGCTGAAATCACAACACGACAGCCTTTCTGCCATAAATCAGCACTACAACATCCTAACTAATTAAGTTATCATCATTAGAACACATTAACTGCACTTCTGAAGCTTGCTCTGTCCCATAACTGGACCCTTGGTACTAGCAGTAATAAAATTACAGCTACGGCGGTAGCGCTTGATCTCGAGGATGCGTACAATAGAGTTCGATATGATATTTTGATGACCGCACTGATGGAGAAGGGGGTCAATCCCTGGTTGGTGAAATGGATAGCAGCCGTCCTGCACTCTCGTCGGGTTGCTCTCCGTCTGGGCGCATGGACCTCAGAGCCACATATGTTAACCTCGGAACTGCCACAGGGATCTGCAGTCTCACCGGTGCTCTTTAATGTGTATACGAGCAAGATTGCAAACCTAGAAGCACCAGGGGTTGGAAGAATACTAACATTTTCAGATGATATTCTTGCATATAGGCAGGGGAGAGATGGGGAGCAAACAGCCCAGGAGCTACAGGCGACAGTAGATAAAGTGATTGACTGGTGCACAGAAATGAGTGCTGTCATCCACACGGAAAAGGAGGCTGTTTTGTGGTGCTCTCTGGACAACAGGATTGTAAGAGCTGATGTCCCAAGCCTCGTGATAGATGGTAGAAATGTCAGCAGAGAGAACAAACTGAAGTATCTGGGGTTCACATTTGACAGGAGCCTATCCTTCAAGGACCATATGGAGACGGTCGTGACAAGAACTCAAGAGGGACTCAATGCACTTAAAACTATGGCTGCAATGGACATAGAGCAGAGAATGCTTTTCACACTATACCAGCACTTGATCCTCTCAGTAATTGATTATGGATTAGGTCTGCTCACTGTCTCAGAGAGTCAGCTGGTGAAGTTAGAGCGCATACAGAACGAAGCTATGCGGGTCATTCTGTGATGCACTAGAGACACCCCAGTTGTGTGTATGCGTTACATTCTTGGTCTGCCGACTGTTGCTGATAGGCTCAAGGTGAAGCAGGCGAAGGCATACCTCAGAGTAGCTGCAGACACAGACCACCCACTGCATGAGGCGCTGGACGCAGTTAAGGGTCAGCGACTGATAAGAGGGAAATCATGGATGGCTCAGGCGGAGGATACGATCAGACAGGTGTGCCCCCTGGAGAAGATTAGGCGTGGAGAGGAGTGAGTCAGAGTGCCAGCGGGGCAGTCAGACTTGTGCAGGGTTATAATCACATTAAGCCGGGAGTGCAGGGAGTGGCCGGCAGGGGCCAGTGAAGTGGAAATCCAGCAACTAATTCAGGACAATGCTCACTCGGGTGATGTGATTATCTACACAGATGGTTCGGTGTCAAGAGGTGAGAGAAATGGCTGGGGGTTTGTCATATAGCTTCCCGGGGGTGAAGGGAACAGGCTATCGCATTTATTATGATTATCTATTCACACATATATCTCTATATTTATTTATATATGTATATGTATAAATCTCGGGATGATTTCAGCTCTGGGACTGGGACACTTTCAGTCTGCGACCCCACCAGTCCTCGGATACCTATCTCTCTCACAGCCTTCTAATGACATACAGGGTTAGAAGGTCTACAGTACCCATAGGCAAGATGGCCCTTAAGGAGGGCCGTTGGCAAAACCCCCTTCCATCCATTCCCAGGTGGTCATGCTTTCCCCCAGTTCATCCCCCCTGCAACCATCAGATATGTCTGTAGCATCTCTTGTCCTTCTTTCCCCTCCCCGTTGTTCTCCTCACAGGAACCCATTATAGATTAGAACAGTATTCCCTTACGGAGACCATGAACATAATGTGTATGAGGAAGTCAAAGAAAAAACCAGTAGTTGCGCTGACAAAAGATGCGAACTTCGACACGCGCGGGATCGCTCAAATGCCCGTCGATTTGACCGCGGACATTCCCATTAGATTCGTCTTGACCGGCCGAGTCGGAAGATATATTACACGATAGGGTTTTAGTTACGCCGTCACCGACTTCCTGTTTTGTCGACTACGTCTGAGTTCCAAGGCGGCCCAATAGTGCCATCAAATCACCAACAAGCCGCGCCTATTTTCTCCTCAAACAACTTCTGGCAGGTAAGACAAGTCGTGCATCATTGGGCCTGTCTCGGCAATGCACTGTTGGCAACATGCCAAGAATTTTAGTCATTTAAACAGGCGTGATGAATTGGGGTCAAACAACAGACTTGTTGTCGGTGTAACTTGCAGGCTCGACCTTGACCTACGTGCAACTGTCGTGGCATGCAATCTGCACATCGGGTATTTGAATTCAAGAATGACAGCATTCTTACCTTATCGTTTGGCAATGCAGTTAAAAGCATGGAACCTCAGTCCAACTTAGGGACATATAGTCAAAAGTCTTTAAACGATATGTTGACATTGGGAACCATTTCTTCCTTCTGACAAACTGCCGCCACACCGAAGTTCGCCAGCCCCAGACAACCATCAGTTCTCCCAACTGCTTGCTGCGATTGCCCAGTTAAGAAACTACTTCCGGTGTCATCACCTAGAACATTCCGGAATCCAGGGGCCGTATTCCTCTACTCCGTAAGGAGTAAAATTACTTGGATTATCTCCCTTAGACTACTGGGTGGGTGTAAGCCGAGAGATCTCGTGTGTCTGGACAGTCCCCATCTCCTGATCGCAATTCTCCATGCGCATTTTGTGACATACAGTGACATACTCTTAAGAGAGTTGACCGCGTCGACTCTTGCCTCCTGGAGGATCGATCCGGGAGATCTACTCCTCCTCTTCAGGGACTGGATGCCTAGACAGAAAATCAGCTCCAACATTCTCCTTTCCGGGGATGTACTCCACTGTAAAGTGGTAGGGCTGAAATTTTTGCATGGCCCATACAAGTGACAAACATTCTCTTTCGACGGTCGAATAATCCCTTTCCGCTGGCAAAAGTTTTCGACTGGCGTATGCCACGGGCCGCAATATGGACGCATTGTCCACTTTCCGGGAGATGGCTCCGCCGACCAATTGTTGATGGTCTGCCTGTGCCCTCAAAAGGCATTGCCTCCCCATCAATTAGGCGATCTCACTGACAGCCTATATCATAGTCATGATAGACACTAGTGTTGGCGTATCGCCTCTGTACGTTCGGTCGACCAAGTTTCGACTCGCGTAAGCGACGGCTCACAATACAGACGGATCGTCCCATCCTGACTGTAACGGTGTCTCCATACCCGCTTAGTTTCCCCATGCTTTGCATCCTGGGATTTGCGGTATCGTCCTCGTTGGACAGAATCTTCTTTCCCAAAACCCCTGGACTTTGGTTTCCAGGAACATCTCGGTCGGTGTTGGATCTGGTCAGCCAATCTTTGGTTGGAGTTCTGGGTATCTCGCGCCGTTCCCGACGTTACCCACCCCTTCTGAATTGGGCTACTAGCGAAGTTTTCACTATGGGCCTCTCCCTGACGTATGATTTCCCTCCTCTCTTCGTCTGGAAAATCAGACCTATCCCGTACGTTCCCATAGGTCCTCCTATGTAGTACTTGGGATCTCTGGTCTTCGTCTGGACCCGTATCCCTTTTCACAATGGCTGCCATCACCCTAAGGTAAGAAGATTTGTCATCGGATCTCTCCTCATATTTCTGAAGGAGATGCCGAGGGAGACTTTTCAGTTCTTCCCCGATCCGGATTTCGTAGGTGGTCTTGGACACAACCTTTACCACAGGATAAGGTCCTTGCCATGCTACTTGGAGTATATTGATCTCTGCTGGACCCCACACTACTACTCCGTCTCCCACCTTAAGAGCTTCTTTACTCTTCGTCCGATTTTTGGGTGGTGCCTTCTGGCACTCTGGGCAAGACTTAACCCAGCGGAGCACATCACCGGTCATTCCTGGCCAGCAATAATGGCCGGAAATCTGCTGCAACGTCTCTCTGACACCTATATGTCGAGTTCCGGATATCTGACTACCGGATATGGTGTGCCCGCTCTGAAGAATGTGGGGACGGTGGGCTTCTGGGACCACCAACTGCTCGTTAAGTTTGTCTCCCCTTCCGGCTCTCCGATAAATCAGCCGATTCCTCAGAAAGTACTGTCCCCGTCTTGGTGGGTCAGCACTTCTTTGCAGCTTCTTGTAGTAAGGACACAATGTTGGGTCCTTCCTCTGGGCAGTATGCAATTCCCCTGACACCGGGTTGGTGCATAGTGTGCCTGCCTCTTCTTTCTTCCCTTTGGATCCAGTGGCTACTGCTCCCATGTGGGCGGGTTGCTTGGGTATCCCCAGGAACACGTACTTTGTGCCAAGGATCACGGGAAATAGGGGATCAGATAACACAGCTGCTGGAATTATGCCTGTGACGTACCTAGACTTACTCTCCACCTTGGCGATTGGCAGCGTCATGGCAACAGCACTCCTCATTGCAGGCTGTATCTCAATGGTCTCCCCTGTGAGTTGGTCTGGGCGTACCAGGCTGGCATCAATGACGGCTTCCCCGTCTAATCCAGTGTCATAGAGACAGTTCACCTGCTGGCCGTTGACTTCGATCAGTTCGACCACAGGTGGCCTCTCTTGGTCCAGAGTTTCTTCGACGACCTCGACTTTTCCGGTGGCAGCCTCCCTTGGAGCCACGCGACAGGCCGCGAAGTGAGAGCCTTTCAATTTCGATCTGCAGTCTTTCGTGTTGTGAGAGGGCGACTTGCAGATCGAACACCACTTCTCAGACTATTGCCGTTTTGGTTGAGAGTTAAGTGGGCTCTGTCTTCCATCCTTTGTCTTCACTGGACTCTTCTCAGTGGATTTTTCACTAGATTCTACCTTCCGTGGTTGAGAGTTTTTAGTTTTCTTTTTGTCTGTCTTGTCCGGACTTTCGGGATTTTGGGGATGGGTTTCACTAGCCTCCCCATGAACTTCGACGAATCGTTCGGATAGCTTAGCTACGACGTCCACACGTTCCGCCCCTTGTTCTCCCAAGAAGGTCTTAAGAGGTTTCGACATATGTTTACGCATCTGGTCTACGATCATGAGTTCTTCGAGACGTTCGTAGTCATGAGCGAACCCAGCTAAATCCATCCATTTATGGAGGTAGGATTTGAGACGCAGACTGTAGGTGGTGAACCGCTCACCCGGCTCTCGTTTCGCGGATCTAAACTTCTTCCGGTAAGTGTGCGAGTAATGCGGCCTTCAACTCGTCGTAGTTGTTCATGTGTTCGGGTGGCAAACGCGAGTAAACCTTGAACGCCGTTCCGCGCAATCCCTGAGACAACTTAAGACACCATCTGTCCCTAGTGAGACCAATTGCGACAGACATTGCCTCGAATTTATGTAAGTATTGGTCTATCTTTTCTTTGTCTTCCTCATAAATAGTTAGAGGAAACTTGATGGCATTATAACCATGTCTACCCAATGTAGGTGAACCAGGGAGAGAGGAACTTCCCTCTGCTCCCTCTGTTTCCCTGCTAGACTGCGCACTGAGTTCGAGTTCCCGCATTCGGTACTCATGCTCTCTTTTCTGAGCTTCCTGTTGAGCTTCGAGTCTCTTGGCAGCCTGCTCAGCTTCAAGTCTCTTAGCTGCCTTTTCAGCCTCAAGTCTCTTAGCTGCCTGCTCAGCCTCAAGTTTCTTAGCTGCCTGCTCAGCCTCAAGTTCCAACTTTTTAGTGGCTTGCTCAGCCTCTATTCTTTTGGTCTCCAACTCCATCCTCTTTAATTCCAACTCTGTCTTCCGATCTTCTCTTTCCGCCTGACGGAAATCTCTCTCCACCCCCTGTATGTACTCTTGTAGCGCAGTACCTGACAGGCCCATTCCTTCACCTCTTGCCCGCAGTTCTGCCATATCGAGTTTGGAGGTTGCCATAGCAATTGCGGGTGTGAGTTGTGTAGATGCAAAATCAATAATGCAGTAGATAAATAATCAATACACATATCTTATCTATACACACAACACAGCACGCCACAAGTTAAACTGTCAGTGTCAAGAGTGGAAATAGGACCAAAGGCCTACGCAGACTTATGTAGAGATATTATGAAATGTTGTGTCCTATCAATAATCACCAGAGTTGAATCATTAACATCCCGGACGAGCCCCCAAATTAAATGTCATATAGCTTCCCTGGGGTGAAGGGAACAGGCTATCGCATTTATTATGATTATCTATTCACACATATATCTCTATATTTATTTATGTATGTATATGTATAAATCTCGGGATGACTTCAGCTCTGGGACTGGGACACTTTCAGTATGCGACACCACCAGTCCTCGGATACCTGTCTCTCTCACAACCAACCAAGGGAGGTTACCCTTTCAAACATCGTCCTGAATAAATGATGCAACTCCGGTATCTACAAACTCAATAACAAAAGTGTATTGTACAAAGGAAAGTGAAGATAATGTGGATGTAGTGCAGATCTGTCTGATGTGCTAGTTGCTACTAGATAGTTAGCCGAGGCAGCCAGATAAAGATGTCTTCATAGCACAATGCCAACGCCTCACACCACACATGAATGGTACTTAGCTAGTGTCTCTCGCAGCAGGTCCTCAGTCTTCGACCAGATAGCACCTCCTCCGAGCCGACATAAGATCAGGCTAATGGCCGTGGAACACCAAAGCATATGTCCAAATAGTACCATGAAGTTTCATCCTCATCCGATCATGTAGGTGCCTCTATACAAGGTATAACTTAATCTGAAAGTTCGTTGCTTTACCAACAGTGGCACCAACTCAACAATATATTGATTGAAACACAGTTCCTGAATTAAAGTTCATCGAAGCACACTGTCCAGTGCTAAATTTATATATTGAACATTGTTCATTGCCAGAGTCACAATTGTCTAAAGTCTGTGGCTATATTCATGATCAGGACCGTAATCCATGTGAACAAAGTGTGGAATGATATCATCGATAGTTGAGTGGTTGTCGAATAGGTAATGAGTGGTACATCCGGACAATCACACGAACAGTATACTTGCCCAGATGTTGTTTCTATCTTAAACTGGTTGTTTATTCATCTTGGACCTACTCTGAGGGTACAGACGACTGACTAGGTAGTGGGCAGTATGATCACCTCACGTTGACTGGCTTGTCCAGACTGTTGATGTTGGCACAGAATGGTGGTTTTAATGACTATCCATCACTCCTCTCCGGAAGGTAGAATCTGGAACAAAATGACACAGGCAACCCTCGGTGAGAATCACGTGACCACGACTCATCATATGGGAATAGGCATCCTCATGGTGCTCAGAGAGTGAATCACATCCCTAAAATTGGTGGTGGTTCAATTACAGGCCATGCCTCAGGGTCAGAGAAAGAATAAGTCTGGGGTCTGAAAAGCAGTTGAACAGACCATCTGTTTCCCTGGAATGGGGATAGAGTGAACCCACGGTAAGTGATCATGAGTGTCTGTGCCCCAGTTCCCCATAGGAAGTCTTCTAATGACATACAGGGTTAGAAGGTCTACAGTACCCATAGGCAAGATGGCCCTGAAGGAGGGCCGTTGGCAAAACCCCCTTCCATCCATTCCCAGGTGGTCATGCTTTCCCCCAATTCATCCCCCTGCAACTATCAGATATGTCTGTAGCATCTCTTGTCCTTCTTTCCCCTCCCCGTTGTTCTCCTCATAGGAACCCATTATAGATTAGAACAGTATTCCCTTACGGAGACCATGAACATAATGTGTATGAGGAAGTCAAAGAAAAAACCAGTAGTTGCGCTGACAAAAGATGCGAACTTCGACACGCGCGGGATCGCTCAAATGCCCGTCGATTTGACCGCGGACATTCCCATTAGATTCGTCTTGACCGGCCGAGTCGGAAGATATATTACACGATAGGGTTTTAGTTACGCCGTCACCGACTTCCTGTTTTGTCGACTACGTCTGAGTTCCAAGGCGGCCCAATAGTGCCATTAAATCACCAACAAGCCGCGCCTATTTTCTCCTCAAACAACTTCTGGCAGGTAAGACAAGTCGTGCATCATTGGGCCTGTCTCGGCAATGCACTGTTGGCAACATGCCAAGAATTTTAGTCATTTAAACAGGCGTGATGAATTGGGGTCAAACAACAGACTTGTTGTCGGTGTAACTTGCAGGCTCGACCTTGACCTACGTGCAACTGTCGTGGCATGCAATCTGCACATCGGGTATTTGAATTCAAGAATGACAGCATTCTTACCTTATCGTTTGGCAATGCAGTTAAAAGCATGGAACCTCAGTCCAACTTAGGGACATATAGTCAAAAGTCTTTAAACGATATGTTGACATTGGGAACCATTTCTTCCTTCTGACAAACTGCCGCCACACCGAAGTTCGCCAGCCCCAGAAAACCATCAGTTCTCCCAGCTGCTTGCTGCGATTGCCCAGTTAAGAAACTACTTCCGGTGTCATCACCTAGAACATTCCGGAATCCAGGGGCCGTATTCCTCTACTCCGTAAGGAGTAAAATTACTTGGATTTTCTCCCTTAGACTACTGGGTGGGTGTAGGCCGAGAGATCTCGTGTGTCTGGTCAGTCCCCATCTCCTGATCGCAATTCTCCAGGCGCATTTTGTGACAGGGTTCATAGCCAAAGCTAATGGTCGATATTTGGGGCAGGAGAGCCTGGCATATGATACCACAACATCCAGCTTAAGAATGGAAGTGGAGGCAGTCACTGCGGCTCTCCGCTGGATGGAGAATACGACACACACACATCGTGATTGTAACTGATAAGCCAGATGTGGTTGCAGCCTTGTGGGAGCACGTGCACACCTCGGAGGAGCAAATGGATTACTATGGTCTGTCAAGAATGAGACAACGAGGAGTGACGAAGGGATCTGGCCGACGCTCAACGCTCAAAGGAAAGGCGAGACGGACTTATAATCAGATTTATACTGGTACTATTAGTGTTGGAACTCTTCGCTGGCTGCTGAGGATGGGGACGGAGCACTTATGGGAATTCCTCGAATGCTGTGATGTCGATTCCTAAATCAATCAATCAATGAATCATAAAATTACAGCACTTATAACATTTTCACGAATCAAGGCAAATACTCACAGTAATTAATTTATGTAACGATCTAACACACTGCCAGTAGGAATGTACTTTGCTAAATAGCTATCTACCTTCCGTAATCACAGAACTACGGTAATAAATCAGTATTACCTAACCAACCTACAACCAATGTTTACATTTCACACCGATCAATAACATTAATTAATTATTCATGACCAGCCACGCGAACGTTGCCAATATCGCCGCTGATATTCGCGAAATACTAGTACACAAAGCAATAAACAGAGAAAAGAGGGTGTTACCTTAGGGCAGAAGGAAGTTCTGCATGCAACCAAACCCTTGTCGAGGGAAGAACATCTCTCTTGAGACAATATAGAGGCTGACAAACATGCGACTGTTCTGTACGGAGTGAAGTCGGTGAATGACATAAACAATAGCGACAAAATGTGTTATTCTCGAGAAACAGACTTCTCCCATGGGACATGATTCTAGCACGAGAAAATCATGTTAGTTCTGTGCCCAGATTGTTCACCACACAGCAATAGGCAAGAATAGCTCTTTCCAGAACCTCCTAGTAACGTCTCGAAACGCCGAATTTCAACAGTGTTCCCCGCCAATAAATTTAGCATGGAATCCTGCTAAGCGCCACCTACTGGGAGGAGTTACGCGAAGACACGCCCTGGGTGCGTTTCGTTACACAACCAAACAACCAACCAAGCAACCAACTAAGCAACCAACCATGCAACCAACCAATCAAACCAATCAAACAAATCAACCAACCAAGCAATCAACCAAACAACCAACCAAGCAACCAACCAAGCGAGCAACCAACAAATCAAAATAACCAACCAACCAATCAACCAATCAATAAAACCCATCAACCAACCATCAAACAAACCAATCAAATAAACAAATAAACCAACCAACCAATCAATAAACCAACCAGCCAACCAATCAATCAACCAATCAAAACAACCAATTAACCAACCAACCAATCAAACCCATCAACAAACCAAGCAACCAAGCAACCAATCAACCAAGCAACCAACCAAGCAAGCAACCAACCAAGCAAGCAACAAACCAAGCAACCAAGCAACCAACCAACCAACCAATCAACCAACCACACCTGACGATCGAATGCCAAACATATTTACTTATGATTGATAAGACCACATTTGTTAGAAAACCCATTCCATTGCACACACAATATATTCATGGCCATGTACATAACCAATACTCTACTCTATAATACAGAAACCGTGCTATGTACATCTGATGATGAAGATGATGATTATGACGATCGCTAAGGGACGCTGTACTCCATAATCCTCCTGGTAGTGATGTCAATAACCCCCCCCCCCCACCCCCCAATATTGACGCCGATTCCTTCAACGACACTCAGCACACACGAGTAGCCGAGACTGGTGCCACTCACCATCACGTCAGACCAGATGATGGCGCAGAGGGCAACGCAGATACCCGGAGAACAGAGTGCGGGATATTGATGACCATTCTTAACAATTAACTGGGTTAATTAAGAGTTAAAGTTTGTTGTTGTTTAGGGTTGGTCGGGTGAAGGACGGGGGGGGGGGGGGAGGAAGTTGGAGAGCCTCTTCACCGCTATGAGCAGAGAGCTACTGAAGACTGACGATGAGAAACGATCAGAATAGCCACGGAGTCTGAAGCCCATAATTTCTAGGACCCGATATCTCCTGTGCTTCCACTCTTCCCGCCTTCTCTACCCCCCCCCCTCCCCATTGCCCCGTCTGTGTAGGATGTTGCAATCATCCCCAACATGTATTGTCTGCTTGTGATTTACCAGAGAATGTTAGTTCTGTATTTTTATTGTCTGCTTGTGATTTACCAGAGAATGTTAGTTCTGTATTTTTATTGTCTGTGATTTACCAGAGAATGTTAGTTCTGTATTTTTATTGTCTGTTTGTGATTTACCAGAGAATGTTAGTTCTGTATTTTTATTGACTGTGATTTACCAGAGAATGTTAGTTCTGTATTTTTATTGACTATGATTTACCAGAGAATGTTAGTTCTGCATTTTTATTGACTGTGATTTACCAGAGAATGTTAGTTCTGTATTTTTATTATTTGTTTGTGATTTACCAGAGAATGTTAGTTCTGTATTTTTATTGACTGTGATTTACCAGAAAATGTTAGTTCTGTATTTTTATTGACTGTGATTTACCAGAGAATGTTAGTTCTGTATTTTTATTGACTGTGATTTACCAGAGAATGTTAGTTCTGTATTTTATTGTCTGTTTGTGATTTACCAGAGAATGTTAGTTCTGTATTTTAATTGACTGTGATTTACCAGAGAATGTTAGTTCTGTATTTTTATTGACTGTGATTTACCAGAGAATGTTAGTTCTGTATTTTTATTGACTGTGATTTACCAGAGAATGTTAGTTCTGTATTTTTATTGTCTGTTTGTGATTTACTAGAGAATGTTAGTTCTGTATTTTTATTGACTGTGATTTACCAGAGAATGTTAGTTCTGTATTTTATTGACTGTGATTTACCAGAGAATGTTAGTTCTGTATTTTAATTGACTGTGATTTACCAGAGAATGTTAGTTCTGTATTTTTATTGACTGTGATTTACCAGAGAATGTTAGTTCTGTATTTTTATTGACTGTGATTTACCAGAGAATGTTAGTTCTGTATTTTTATTGTCTGTTTGTGATTTACTAGAGAATGTTAGTTCTGTATTTTTATTGACTGTGATTTACCAGAGAATGTTAGTTCTGTATTTTATTGACTGTGATTTACCAGAGAATGTTAGTTCTGTATTTTTATTGACTGTGATTTACCAGAGAATGTTAGTTCTGTATTTTTATTGTCTGTTTGTGATTTACCAGAGAATGTTAGTTCTGTATTTTTATTGTCTGTTTGTGATTTACTAGAGAATGTTAGTTCTGTATTTTTATTGTCTGTTTGTGATTTACCAGGGAATGTTAGTTCTGTATTTTTATTGACTGTGATTTACCAGAGAATGTTAGTTCTGTATTTTTATTGTCTGTTTGTGATTTACCAGGGAATGTTAGTTCTGTATTTTTATTGTCTGTTTGTGATGTACCAGAGAATGTTAGTTCTGTATTTTTATTGTCTGTTTGTGATTTACCAGAGAATGTTAGTTCTGTATTTTTATTGTCTGTTTGTGATTTACCAGGGAATGTTAGTTCTGTATTTTTATTGTCTGTTTGTGATTACTAGAGAATGTTAGTTCTGTATTTTTATTGTCTGTTTGTGATTTACTAGAGAATGTTAGTTCTGTATTTTTATTGTCTGTTTGTGATTTACCAGAGAATGTTAGTTCTGTATTTTTATTGTCTGTTTGTGATTACCAGAGAATGTTAGTTCTGTATTTTTATTGTCTGCTTGTGATTACCAGAGAATGTTAGTTCTGTATTTTTATTGTCTGTTTGTGATTACCAAAGAATGTTAGTTCTGTATTTTTATTGACTGTGATTTACCAGAGAATGTTAGTTCTGTATTTTTATTGTCTGTGATTTACCGGAGAATGTTAGCTCTGTATTTTTATTGTCTGTTTGTGATTTACCAGAGAATGTTAGTTCTGCATTTTTATTGTCTGTTTGTGATTTACCAGAGAATGTTAGTTCTGTATTTTTATTGTCTGTTTGTGATTTACCAAAGAATGTTAGTTCTGTGTTTTTATTGTCTGTTTGTGATTTACCAGAGAATGTTAGTTCTGTATTTTTCCATTGCTTTCTAAACCGGTCGGCTGTGTAGCGAAGGTGTTAAGAATGCAATTCGTTTCTCGCATACCGCATTCGAAACACAGCTGAGGACGATTTGGAAGCAGGCCGCCTAGCGTTGGTTTCCATACAAAGGCATGCGTGTCGGTCGTTCAGAAAGCAATCGAAAACTACTGAACATAAATTTGTCAAGAAATCACAAACAGCCAAATAATGATGTGGTTGACTACGACGTCCTGTAAAGAATATGCAACAAACTAACTTTCATTTATACGTGTATAGCGTTCCAATATTGTTTTGACAACAGTCGTGGAAATATCCAACTGTAAACATAAACAATGTATCAAACATGAACAATGTATCAAACGTGAACAATGTATCAAATGTGAACAATGTATCAAATGTGAACAATGTATCAAATATGAACAATGTATCAAATGTGAACAATGTATCAAATGTGAACAATGTATCAAACATGAACAATGTATCAAATGTGAACAATGTATCAAACATGAACAATGTATCAAACATGAACAATGTATCAAACATGAACAATGTATCAAATGTGAACAATGTATCAAATGTGAACAATGTATCAAACATGAACAATGTATCAAACATGAACAATGTATCAAATGTGAACAATGTATCAAACATGAACAATGTATCAAACGTGAACAATGTATCAAATGTGAACAATGTATCAAACATGAACAATGTATCAAACATGAACAATGTATCAAATGTGAACAATGTATCAAATGTGAACAATGTATCAAATGTGAACAATGTATCAAATGTGAACAATGTATCAAATGTGAACAATGTATCAAACATGAACAATGTATCAAACATGAACAATGTATCAAATGTGAACTATGTATCAAATGTGAACAATGTATCAAACATGAACAATGTATCAAACATGAACAATGTATCAAATGTGAACAATGTATCAAACATGAACAATTTATCAAACATGAACAATGTATCAAACATGAACAATGTATCAAATGTGAACAATGTATCAAATGTGAACAATGTATCAAACATGAACAATGTATCAAACGTAATCAATGTATCAAACATGAACAATGTATCAAACGTAATCAATGTATCAAACATGAACAATGTAACAAATGTGAACAATGTATCAAACATGAACAATGTATCAAATGTGAACAATGTATCAAACATGAACAATGTATTAAACATGAACAATGTATCAAATGTGAACAATGTATCAAATGTGAACAATGTATCAAACATGAACAATGTATCAAACATGAACAATGTATCAAACATGAACAATGTATCAAACGTGAACAGTGTATCTGTCACGAATTGGCAGCCTTTACTTCCCAGAACAATTTTCGGTTCACTTTTGATAGGCCATGTAGAGAATCAACAGACGAACAAAACTGTTTTCTCTATATTCAAGGCTATACCGTCTTGACGTAAGCTTGCAAAACCTGCAAGTAAACAAACCACCAGGAATGGCTTTCTATTTGGGAAGTTAATTTGACACCAGTACCAGTCACCCCCATTTGTTATCAATCCAGCCAGATGGGAGGGCAGACTCAAGGGACTGAATAGTAATTAAAACCAACTAGCCATGACGTAAGCTTGCAGATGGCAAGTAAAATGGCAACTAGATAATTAGTATACACCTTGGGAAACTGCTGACCCAGACATGCTGAATCAACAATGAACTGGAACATGGACTGTGTAATTAAAACCTGGTTTACCCACAGAGTTGTAAACTGGCTGTTGACCATGAGAACCTAGTTGTGCCCTTGACATGACACCTGATAAGAATAGCTAGGAAATCGCCCAACCGCGATGGATGACCCCATCTGGTAGAGACTAGAGGCGCAAGGTGTGAAATCACTGATAAGACTTAGTGGGCTAATAATTGTCAGACCCACGGGTGTGATGGCCAATTGCAGTGATAAGTGCAATTACCGTCCGGTGGAGATAAGAAGAATTTATGAGGGGAATGCCAAGGAGATACTATGGTCTGCCTGACTCAGCTTAAATAAGGGTCCCTAGCCTGTTTTATGTTAGATTAAGTTTGACTTCAGAACTGGTAGGAACTATCTCAATGTCTGTAGTCATATGCATGAATATTATGTTGGCTGCTAGGAATTATTTCTTAGTAACTAGTCCCTTAGTAAGTCTCTTAGTTTCTTGGATGGATGGACCGATTTTCAGTCTAGGTTATTGCAAGAACTATCATTGTCATAAGTTACTTGAGTGGTCTTTCTGAGTTCTTTGTTCAATATAATTGTGCTGTAAGTGCTACTCTTCTGAGAAGTAGAAACTTATGGAAGGCAGGTCTTGTCTAGATATACTTGAGGTGTCGTAGCAGATGCTTGCCATCTCTTTCTAAACTAGACTAGTTGCTTTTTTTTGGTGTGTGCATTTGTTGTACAGAATATAGTCAATGACTATTTATTTAATTCTTACAGCAGTAACTAAGTGGTGAGAAAACCGGGCAGCTCAGCAAATATGGCTGGTCTGTGTGGTAACTTCAATTAGACGTTGTGTATCTCATTTTGTAGCTATACAATATTAGTACTCATTAATAATGACTGATGCTATTATATTGAGTATCATTATATGTCCATCTTGAAGTAATATAATGTTTACTGATGTTGGATGTATGTAGGTGTAATTTCATAAACTAACTAGTGCATTATGCTATTATGTTAAAGTATCATAATATGTCTAGTTTAAGTAATGTTTTATGTGTATTGGATGTTTGATATATTGATTTGTCATATGCAAACCTACCAATATGAAGTGTTATGCTATTTTTGCGCATTGGCACATTGGCCAATGATTGTGTTGGAAGCAGAGGTGTAATGGTACAGACATTACCCACAATTGGTAGTATAGGGTATATGGTGCTAAACTTTCTTAGTGTATTGTGGGCGTGCGTCCACGGTAATGCATGGAAACCTGGCACAGCTATTGGTCACGGCTTGTAAGCCCGGATGACCTGGCATTGTTATAATACACTTACCGACCCGGTGAGCTGCTAAACTAACATTGGACGGAGCGGCTGTACGACACAGAATTTCTGTATTAGCGACATGGACATGGGGCGACAGAAATGTAATCATTACAGGCGTGTGAGACCATTGAAAAGCCCGTCCCAGACTAAAGACAGTAGGGAGAAGGAGGAGGGTGAACGCAGTCGAGCTGAAAGATAAACTTGGCCAGACTGGTCATTGTATATGTTTGTGTTATATGTTTTAATTAGGATTGCGCTGATGTAGAACTGATATAACACATTCTTGACTTTCTTTCAAGCTCTCACAAGGAGCCCTATGTTATAAATCTCAAGACTAGAGACTACTGACTAGGAGTGTCAGGACTGACAGGATCATCAGAATACCGGCAAGCTGTTTCTTTTTTGAGTCTACTGGAGAGTGGGGATCTGGACCACAGATCCAGATAGATCGAGTAACAAGTAAAGTTACGTAATGTTTGTCATCAATATCAATATGCATATGATTTCATCATCCTCATATTGACAATCATCCTATGTCTGTTGTTATGATTAGCAAATAAATGTTGTAGTATTGTAACTCATAGTTCTGTCATTATATTTTTTTCCAATTGTGCATACGTATTGTTGTGTACATTGGTGGGGGTTCACTTACACACCAAGGAAAGGAGCAGTCAGGGAGAAAACCTGTACTGAGATAGTCGTCTATACTAATATGTTTTGACTTAAAACATCTATCTTAAGCTAACCTTCTCTTTCCTATACCTTGGCGAATATTCAGCACAGTTCATTTCATTTTGTAACGAGCCACTTAGAGCTGTACGTTGGATATTCAGGGCTTAATCTGTAGTTCAGCCATATAGATTTTGTCCCTAGTCAGTTTCTGACTATCTGGGGTTGCTCGCCAGTGAATAAGATTTTCATTTAGCCGGTGGGGCACCCCGACTTCTGACAGTATCAAACATGAACAATGTAACAAATGTGAACAATGTATCAAACATGAACAATGTATCAAACATGAACAATGTATCAAACATGAACAATGTATCAAATGTGAATAATGTATCAAACATGAACAATGTATCAAACATGAACAATGTATCAAACGTGAACAGTGTATCAAACATGAACAATGTATCAAACGTGAACAGTGTATCAAACATGAACAATGTAACAAATGTGAACAATGTATCAAACATGAACAATGTATCAAACGTGAACAGTGTATCAATTATGAACAATGTATCAAATGTGAACAATGTATCAAACATGAACAATGTATCAAACATGAACAATAAACGTGAACAGTGTATCAAACATGAACAATGTAACAAATGTGAACAATGTATCAAACATGAACAATGTATCAAACATGAACAATGTATCAAATGTGAACAATGTATCAAACATAAACAATGTATCAAACGTGAACAATGTATCAAACATGAACAATGTATCAAACATGAACAATGTATCAAACATGAAGAATATATCAACTGTGAACAATGTATCAAATGTGAACAATGTTATCAGTTATCAGTTATCAGTTGGGGTATCTTAATTGCACTCCGGACACGTCCATAGGTGCTCAGATCCTCCCCCCAGCATATGCATCAGCGTCCGGTGGCTAACAGTGCCAGATCTGTGTTGGTTGACGAGGCACCTCGTTTTCCCGATGTACCTCTCACGTCTGGCCGTTCCGATTATTACTTTACAATCTCCAATCCACGCCCATACTATCTAAATTCCGCGCACATACAACCTCTAAACCGCTCCCATAAATCTACAATCCGCTCTCATTCAATCTCCAATCCGCTCCCATAAATCTACAATCCGCTCCCATACAATCTCCAATCCGCTCCCATAGTCTCCAATCCACTCCCATACAATCTCAAATCCGCGTCCACACAGTCTACAATCCGCTGCCATACAGTCTCCAATCCGCTCCCAATCAATCTCAAATCCGCGTCCATACAGTCTTCAATCCGTTCCCATACAATCTCCAATCCTCGTCAATACAGTCTCCCATCTACTCCCATACAATCTCCAATCCGTTCCCATACAATCTCTAATCCGCTCCCATACAATCTCCAATCCGCTCCCATACAATCTCCAATCCGCTCCCATAAATCTACAATCCGCTCTCATACAATCTCCAATCCGCTCCCATAAATCTACAATCCGCTCCTATACAATCTCCAATTCGCTCCCATAGTCTCCAATCCGCTCCCATACAATCTCAAATCCGCGTCCATACAGTCTACAATCCGCTCCCATACAGTCTCCAATCCGCTTCCAATCAATCTCAAATCCGCGTCCATACAGTCTTCAATCCGTTCCCATACAATCTCCAATCCTCGTCAATACAGTCTCCAATCCACTCCCATACAATCTCCAATCCGTTCCCATACAATCTCCAATCCACTCCCATACAATCTCCAATCCGCTCCCATACAATCTCCAATCTGCTCCCATAAATATACAATCCGCTCTCATACAATCTCCAATCCGCTCCCATAAATCTACAATCTGCTCCCATACAATCTCCAATCCGCTCCCATATTCTCCAATCCGCTCCCATACAATCTCCAATCCGCTCCCATAAATCTACAATCCGCTCTCACATAATCTCCAAAACGCATCCATACAATCTTCACTAAGCTCCCATACAATCTCCATGATTGAATGTTTAAACTGCCCTGGGCTCCCAGGTTTATCCAGTCTAAACTGGGTACCAGGAAATGCCTGGGGGAGTAAAGGCACCCGGTGTGACACTGGCCACATCTCCTATGATTACAGAATGATCTGGAACAATCCTGATCTAGCCATCGGTGTATAAAAGGTGTAATACTGGCCGTATCTCCCACGTCCGCATTCGCACTGCGAGCGCTAACAAGACAAGTCGCCTGAACAAGTCAAGAAGCCTGATACGGGGGAAAATGGCACGTTGAAAGAACGTAAAGAAACACGCGGTATCCAAGATGTGCAGCGTGGGAGCCGACAAAAAGATCAACGTGGAGAGCCTGCCAGCGAGCTGTAGCAAAGAACCCGAAACTACAGCTACTACTGAAGCTACCACGATGGAGAAGATCGATAGCCCACCACATACAAGAGCCAAACCTACGGAGAAGCAGAGAGAGGAGAAAGGCACCAGAGTCGGAAATACCGACTCACCGACAAACAAGTGGGTTGTCAAGCGTATCCAAGTGGAGCTATCAGACGAAGAAATCATGAAGGAACTTTGAAAAGAGAATTTAGACATCCGATTCTTGAAGGCGGAATGGCTCCCCACCTAGTCCAAGATTCCTACAACAGAGGGCAGCCAGATGCCGACCACAGTATCAATCAACAAGAGAACGCAGCAGCCAGAGAGATTCATCCCAAGAGTCAATCAATGTTCCAGATGCCAGAAGGCCGGCCACAGCAGAGCAGCATATCTAGTAAAACGAAAATATGCCGATACTGCGCCGATCACCACGCCTTCAAGGAGTGTCCGCTGGCCAAGCTGAACACGGACTTCCGAGCACCTAACAACAAAAGAAAGTGCGCCAACTGCCTGGGCAAACATGGGGCAAGATAATTGGGCTGTCCGTACCTCCAAAGACACAGAGACGTGTTAAAGATCGCCATCAACACCAAGACACCATATAAGGAAGCAATGCGGAGGTGCGGGACAGCCACGGGCATTTCGCAAGATGAAAGAGCACAACTTCAAAGCCAGATCGACGAGTTAAAGAAACAAGTCAAGGCACTGCTGATGCCGAAACCGACCAGCGACAACGAGAATCTACCGGCGGAATGAAAGGAGATCCAGCAAAACATCAAGCAAGAAGTGGGACAGATGGCCGCGTTGAAGCAGGAAAACGAAGAAATGCTACGCACCATAAAAGCGGAGAGAGAGCGGCTAACTGCTGAAATGAAATCAACACAAAACAAACCAACAGAAGCCATGCAAGAGACCACAGAGAAGCCGCAAGACACCTAACAAACAACCGAGTCGGAACCGCAAGATAAACCCAGCAGCCGAACCACGACGCCCGAAACACCCAAGGGGAAACCAACATCTTGCCAGACAGCCGAAGAAAGACAAGATGAGGAACCTTTCGACGCCATGAAGTGGCTTACAAGGGAACCTACCTTGGAGAAATTGGAGGAGTGCATAGAAGCAGAAAAGAAACGGGCAAGGCAAGAGGGACTCAGGCACGAGGAATACATAAGGAAACCGGAAGAAAAGGGAAAGAAGGTGAAGAAACCCAGGGGAAAACCGACAGAATACCCTGAATTACACTATGACTATGATACCGGCATCGAGTACTATATAGAGGACGGAGAGATCATCCCATGGCTGACCACAGAGGAAGCAATCGAAAGACAACAAGAACTTGAATGCGAAAGTGAAAAAAAGAGCAAGGAGGTAAATAACATCGAAAAGCTTCTACAGGCACTACACAGAAACGGAGGCAAAAATACCAAATAAAAAGTCCTTTTAAAGACTGCAACCAGTCAAGCCTGGCGAGCCAGGAGCCTGCACCAACAAAGAAAACCACAAGAGAAAACATGCACAAAGGACAGCCGCCGACCGATCCCCCTGCTGACGTCACAAACCCAAACGCTACATAACCAGTCCAAGATAGGACTCACAAGACAAGAATTAGGGTGAATGAACCCACAAAAACCACGGATCTCAACAATAACCACAGCTGAAGAGGCAGGTTGAAAGTGGCCGAATTTGGAATTTTGTTTTGAAAATTGGAATTGGACACATCTCCCACGACTATAGAATGATTTGGAACTGCCATGAGTCTGGTTAAGTCAAGTCTGGTTGAGTAAATTACTGTGAAACGATAGGATAAATTGTCATGGGCGATCAGAGGAACAGAATACACCGGGGGAGCGGGTATTCGTAAGGGCCAATAGAATTGCAAGGATTAGGCCACGTGATAAGAAGGGTCGAGAAGGGCCACGGACAAAGAAGGTCAGTCGGAGTTGGGACGCCATCGCGGACAGATAAGAAAGCCCAGAGAATTGAGTCTGTCGGGAACACCGCCATGTACATTTCATAGAACGTACTAAACCATTGTTCTAGTATGAAGATGTCCGACTATTTCAAGCAACCAGCGCTTGACAACAGGGAGAAAGAACGACATAGTTCCTGAGACCAGTTGGACAGAAGGCGAGTTGTGTAGTAAATCCGCCATGCCGGTGAAGACATGTTTGCACGGAGGGAGGCTAGCGGTGTGGCTGAACGGGTCGGTAGTGACCCCGTCCTACGAGTTGTAAGTAGGTTAGTTATGCACGTATATAACTGTAATCTGTATGAACTGCTTGTGAGGAAATAAAGCTATTTATTCGGCGTGTTTTTCACTGATGGAAAGCCGTGGTGGTTCTGTGTATTCTAGTACGAGTTCAAGCTTAGTTTGCCAGTGTAGCGTCAGCATACCCCTAACAGCTCATTGGCATACATGGGGGGCCAAGCCTGTAACTGAACTGGGCAAAGGAGGACCGTGGAACGGTAATCAACAGAAAAGTAAACTGCTTGGAAAGTTTCAGATCAAAGTTAAGAACAAACACTAGAATACGGCTAGTGAAAAGCCAGGAACACGGCAAAACTACAAATGTACCAGTGCATTGATTGTAAACTCTGCAAAGTTAACGCTGTATAAACAATAAAGTAATTCGCGGTGGGCGTTAATCAACAGCTAATGAAAATGGGTACAAGGATCAAAGAACATTGAAAGTTAAAGTGTTAACTGTGATTAGACCTGTAATTGGGGTCAAATAACATTGAATGTGGATATAGGGAATAGATGTGGCGCTGTGATTCACGTGATGTTATGAGAGATGGCAAAGTATATACTAGTATTGAACAATATTGGATGTAAAGTTGAACAATACGAAGACAACGATATTAAAGTACTCAATAAGGGGGTGTTTAACGACGGGTGTGAGAACATTTGGTGAAAACTGCAGACGTTATCTGGTCTCTGTAAGAACAGTGCCGACAGTGAAAACTGATCAGAAAGACAAGAAAGAAGATAACGTGGTCATACCTCGGGCTGACCAGACAGACACTAGACGGGTACCAGACATCCAAACCGAAGACCGTGCAAAGCAACAAAGAGACGACAAGACACTGCGAACTTGTTTTCAGCGGGCAAACTGCCCACCTAAACAATCGAAATTAGGCAAGTGGTCATTTGTAATGATGAATGAAATTCTCATGAGAGAATACACGAAAGATGCAACATGTATCTTACAAAGGGTGCTGCCAGTTCGAGAGCGCAGTAACGCTCTGGGACGGGCACACATCTCCCCGAGTGCAGACCATATGAGTTTGGCCAAGACTAGAAAGAGATTATTATCCGGGTTCTACTGGCCAGGCTGTGAGAAGGACATCAGAAGCCATGTCCGATCATGTAAATTGTGCAAACGAACAGATGCAAGAGCCTCAGACATACAGATAGAAAAAAGCAACAAACAACAGATAGAAAACACTTGTGAGAAACACTGTCAACAAGATGACAAGAAATCAGAAACTCACCACATAGAACAGGTCACTGACAAAGAGACTGACAAACCACTGACACATGAACAGCCAACAGTCACACCGATAGCATGTGGCTTATTAGAGTGGCAGCGTCGTCAGACATGTGCAGAATGCATCAAACTTAGGGTTATAACATTCTTAACTTTGATGAATACTATAGTTATGGGAAAGGAAATACGTCATCGGATGTTGAAAACAGTAAATACAAGAACAAAACATACAGTTAGAGAACAACAGTATACCCCAAGATATACAAAAAACTCAAGACTCACCGCTTACACTATACCACCAGGCAAATCACATCAAAAACTGGTAACGGCATATACTTACTGGGTTCGGCAGGCAGTGTCAAAACTATTAACATCAAACAGAAATTGCAAATTTAAGAATAATAAAACATCAGTATTACCACTCACAAGATAGCATCACTTGTCTCAATTTCAAACACTCTTATCTTGTGATATATATATATATATATATATATATATATATATATATATATATATATATATATATATATATATATATGTGGATAGTTTAGATACTTTATAGAGTATATAAAAGCTATATGGATGTGATTGGTATAGATAGAATTGTTGTAGTAGAATGAATGCATTGATAGGTATAAGGTTGATTGAAGTAACATGATGATGTGGTAAAGTCATCAGAGGGGGAAAAAAATAGAACAGAAGTGTAATAGTGTGGTTAAAATGTTTATATGAAATCTATGAATGCTAGCCATGACAGGACCTAAGAATTGTCACACAGACTATATGATAAAATGATCTGGTCGAATTAGGGACAGAATCCCGGTAGTACAATATGGCATACGGTAATACTATCATTTAGTAAACCATGCGTTGATACAAGGTGACTGGGCGAGTGGGTAGCACGTTGTGGAACTGACCATGATAACATGTCAATGTAGGAAATGTGATATGATTGCGGTAATATAATATGCAATTGTGATTGTAAATATGCATATGTATGTATGGATATATATACACCCAAGGCTGTTATTAATTTCAGATAGTTAATTGGTGTAAATGACTGAGCAGAAGAGATAGTGTCGAAGGTACCTCAAAGATGTTACCTCACTAGCTGACTGAAGAGGCTGAGACAGACAGACGCAAGTGAAGATTGGGAATCTGATTGGTAGAAGATACAGTCAGCGAAGACAGATACCAGCCAGAACCAACCAAGGGAGTAATAGTTAATAACATTCACAACCATTCAATAAACAAAACTCATAATACACGTAGATAGAGATAAATATAATTTTAATGGCTTTAAGTACATACATAAACATCAGTACGTTCTTATGATCATGATCATCACGCCATGTATATTTGTAATCAGTATGCATGTAATTGTAACAATAATTGTAACATTATTGATTGTACTAGTACCTGATTGTAACACAGGACGTGTAAGATATGTTGGTAGAATTGGCATCTGCGAAAGCAGGAATGTTGACAGTGGGTCTAAAACCACGATACATCTCAGATGACACCCACAACATAAACGAAAAAGATGATGATGTTAACTGAGACACTACCAGTGATACATATTGATGTCACAAAGATGATAATGATGGGCGAGTGAAAGTTTGAATAGTGCTTGCAATATTACATGTGAGTCCAATTTTATATATTATTCAGGTTTTATGACAATATTGTATATTGGAGAGACAGACATGTACAATTGGTAGGAGAAACTTATGTGATGGTGGTAATATGTACATAACATAAGAATATGAGGAGTGACAGTGAAGTGAGAGAAAGGGGACGAGAAGACAGAGTAAGAATTTGTGCGAATGAGAATCAATTTGAACACAACCTGGACACTTGCACACCGGTATAAAGGAAGCGTACAGGCATAGATGGAACATTTGAGGTTCTAGTGTGCGTGTTGTGAGACAGAGTACATAATAAAAAATTAAACACTATTAAAAAAAAAAAAGAGAGAGAGAGAGAGAGAGAGAGAGAGAGAGAGAGAGAGAAACGATGAAAGGATTAAGAGAGGGAATGAGAGAGAGAGATAGAGAGTGAGAGAGAGAGAGAGAGAGAGAGAGAGAGAGAGAGAGAACAGAGTGCAAGTGAAATTGAAGGAAAGGATACAAGGATAGTGGAGTAGGATTATTAGTAGTACCATTGATAATAGTACCAAGTTGTAGTTCTTTGTACATATAATATTTTAACATGAAGTACTCGGGCATGGTAGTAGATGGATATAAGGGTCATGGTATTAGGAACACTACAAAGGAAAGTTAGTAGCAAGAACACCAGGGATAAACAGAAGGCAAATGAAGGGAATATGTAGCCATAGAGCACAAGCGAACACCATAGAAAAAAGTAACTAATGGCAGCCGACCACGCACACACTGTGACAAGACAAATGCAGAAAGCATGGGTACTCGCACCAAGAAGGTCCACAGTCGTAAGAGAGGCTACTCATAAGCAAGATAAGAGCTTAGAAAAATATGGGTGAAATTGATATGTCTGCAATACACACGTTCCTGCACCCAGGGCTTAAGGGCTGGGGAGGGTGTCAGTTGCTTGTACCGAGGTATAAATGAGGAACCTTATGGGAATGTCCGGGGTGGGACATTGGGACTCATAGTAGGTTGGTCCTCAACTTGCCGAACACAAAGGGGGTTGAGGCCACACGAGGTCTATTTGGGAATAGACGGATATTCGTGTCCGACATTATAAATTGTGTGAAGGTATAGCAGGATATCATCGTAACACAGAGGGAAGTTAAAGGTATCGGAGAAGCAAGCTCTAAGGCATGAGGCAGTAGACAGATATGTGCGACCAGTGGACAGGCATGTGCGACCAAGCTGACTCATGTCAAGTGTAGGGATAAGGAAGAACCCAAAAATGTAGAACATTTTTGAAATTGCGGGGGGCATATGCCATGAGTCTGGTTAAGTCAAGTCTGGTTGAGTAAATTACTGTGAAACTATAGGATAAATTGTCATGGGCGATCAGAGGAAAAGAATACACCGGGGGAGCGGGTATTCGTAAGGGCCAATAGAATTGCAAGGATTAGGCCACGTGATAAGAAGGGTCGAGAAGGGCCACGGACAAAGAAGGTCAGTCGGAGTTGGGACGCCATCGCGGACAGATAAGAAAGCCCAGAGAATTGAGTCTGTCGGGAACAACGCCATGTACATTTCATAGAACGTACTAAACCATTGTTCTAGTATGAAGATGTCCGACTATTTCAAGCAACCAGCGCTTGACAACAGGGAGAAAGAACGACATAGTTCCTGAGACTAGTTGCACAGAAGGCGAGTTGTGTAGTAAATCCGCCATGCCGGTGAAGACATGTTTGCACGGAGGGAGGCTAGTGGTGTGGCTGAACGGGTCGGTAGTGACCCCGTCCTACGAGTTGTAAGTAGGTTAGTTATGCACGTATATAACTGTAATCTGTATGAACTGCTTGTGAGGAAATTAAGCTATTTATTCGGCGTGTTTTTCACTGATGGAAAGCCGTGGTGGTTCTGTGTATTCTAGTACAAGTTCAAGCTTAGTTTGCCAGTGTAGCGTCAGCATACCCCTAACAGCTCATTGGCAGGAACAATCCTGGTCTAGCCATCGGTGTATAAAAGCAATCTGTACCGACCTATTATATTGTATGGGCAGTGAGTGTGGGGGTCAGTTTGAAGATTGCGACATGCAGCCGCATAGATAAATCAGAAAACAATATCATTCTAGTCATTCAGAAGGTCAATAACACATCCCAGTGAACCAAGAGGTGAGGAAAAGACGTTGCGCTGGACAGGACACATTGAGAAAATCTGAGCACAGTATAACTAGACACTCTCTTGTCTGGGATCCACAAGGAAAACGAGTTAGTGGGAGACCTCAATGTACATCATCATCATCATCATCATCATCATCATGCACCTTACCGGTAAGCGTGTGCGGTCATATTTCGCCATCTCAACGATCACCAGAGTCGTGGAACCTACACATTCTTGTCTCGACAATGCCACCTGGCCAAGCCACCAGATATTTACTACTCTGCCCTCCCACTTTTCTTGTCCCCTAAACCTTTCATTTGCCACCAAGTTTTCTAATTTATTACTTCTTATAACCTGTCCAAAATTGCTGAGTGTCTAGATCTAATTTCTCTAATCAGTTTACGGTTTTCATTTGTTTCTTGTAGGACTTGCTCATTGGATTTTCTATCTGTCCATGGTATTCTTTACATTTTCTTCAGAAACCACATTTCCACAGCCATCAGATGTTTTTCAGCTTGTCTGCTCATTGTCCACGCTTCACATCCATATAAAAGTACAGGTTCTATGTAGCACTTCAACACTCTTTTTCTCGTTGCAATTGACGTTGCAGTTGGTCAGTATGTTTTCCATCTAGCAAAAGGCCACCTTCGCCTTGTCGATTCTTGTTCTAATCTCTTCAAGGCACCTCCCATCAGATGTTATGACTTTTCCGAGATAATTGTGCCAATTCACTTGTTTAAGAATATTCCCATTTACTTGCATATTACATTGTGGTATTTCCTTCGTCCTAGTGACGACCATAATCTGTGTCTTCTTACGATTCAATTCCAACCCTAGTTGTTCACTGTGTGCAATAACCGTATCTAAAAGCAGACGGGGAAGAGAATTACAGAGATGAACAATACTGAGAGGAGAGGGAGGAAGCTGCGGAAGACAGCAAAAGACAGGACAGCTGGGCGTGGTTTGGTCGAGGGTTTAGTTCCCAATGAGGGAGACCGGGCAGAAGAGGTAGGGGTCAGTAAGTCAAGAGCCCTTTGACAGGCAGTAAGGCCCATTTGGCATATAGCGCTAGAACTTTATTTGTTTGGACCAGTCAGGGAAATCCATACACCCAAAGCTGAATATTGAAGAAGGGTAGTTACTAAAGACAATAAAACAAAGAAAATTGAAATATTTTGGTCACCTGAAACGCCATGAAAATTTGGAGAGAACAATCATGGACGGGTATATGCCCGGGAAGAGAGGATGGGGAAGGCCAAAGGTGCAGGGTGTGGCGGATGATCTCCAGATGGGTGTATCGGGCGCGGGACATCTTGCTAATGGCCGAGAAATTTTTCAGAAGGTTGTTATAGTAGCGTGGTTCTGCAAAGGACATGCTACTGAATGAATGAATGCATGCATGAATGAATGAGTCAGGCGGCTCCAGGGGTGATTGGGTCAATATCGCACCGGTCGATTTAACTTCCCCAGACATTTTCTGGTACCCAGTTTAGGCTGGATCGATCTGGGAGCTCAGGTCAATATAAAACAATCCGCCTTGATGCAGTTTTAAGCCCAAACCCAAGCCCAGGCAGGCGTGCCTCTAGCCACTCTGGTAGCAGACTCCCCAGGTTCACCGCTGGAGCAGTGAGCAGAGGTGAACTAGGAACATCTGGGACTGCAATAAACATCATGGCATGCGGTCAAGACCAGACAATGAAGGGGTGTGGGTCTGATAAACAGGCGACTGCTAGGTAAAGGGTGTGCTGGATGGATAGATGGAGGGGAAGTGTGCAAGAAGAAGACAAGGTGACATCGGGTGAACAACATGAAGGAGATGTTTGGAAGAAGTCTGTAATAGTGCAATGTGGTGGTAATATGGGGTAGGGAGGAGAGTATTGAAGACCCACCATTTACGACCTTCAAGGCGGTGATGACACTTTGTCATCATCATCATCATCGTCGTCGTCGTCGTCATCATCATCATCATCGTCGTCGTCGTCGCCATCATCATCATCATCATCATCATCATCATCATCATCATCATCATAATTGTCATCATAATCATCTAATCATTATCATCATCATTATGTCATCATATCATCATCATCGTCATAATTATCAGCAACATCATCGTCGTCACCATCAACATCATTATAGACATCATCGTCATCGTTATTATTATCATCATCATTACATGCCCATTTACTCCTATATCACATTGTGGTATTTCCTTCTTCCCAGTGACGACCATAATCTGTGTCTTCTTAACATTCAGTTCTAACCCTAGTTGTTCACTGTGTGCAAAAACCGCATCTACTAAATGTTGCAGGTCCTGTTCATTGTCTGCAATCAATACTTCATCATCTCATGGCGAAGTGAATGCAAGAATCTACAAGGCCAGCGAGGTCCTCTTGCAGAATGTACAATAATGTGTGTGACAGAAATGGAACACGCCTGCAAACAAAGCTGAAAGTCTACAAAGCAGTTGTATTATTCACACTGCTATATGCTTGTGAAACCTGGACAGTTTATCAGTGACACGCTGGGAAAATAAACCACTTCCACACAGTCTGTCTCAGGAAGCTATTGAAGATTAAATGGCAAGTCAAGATCCCAGACACTGATGTCCTAGAAAGAGCGTCCATGCCTAGTATCCACATTCTACTAATGAAGAATCAGATTCGCTGGGCTGGTCACTTAACTCGCATGCCAGATCACAGGCTCCCTAAACAATTTTTTTTTTTTTACGGCGAGCTGCGTTGTGGTAAACGCTCCCAGGGCGGCCAGAGAAAACGCTTTAAAGACACTCTGAAAATCTCACTGAATGCTGTTGGAATTCATCTCGACACTTGGGAGGCTGCTGCCAAAGACCGAAATTAGTGGCGTACATCATTACACAAGGGTGCAGTCACTTGTGAAGCAGCCAGTACTGCAAGAGCTGTGAAGAAAAAAGCTGGACAGAAAAACCACTACAGGAGATCCTCCTCCTGGAATGTCAAGCAATCTTTGCCCACATTGTCAAAGAACATTTCGAGCCACCGTAGGCCTTTACCAGCCATCTTAGAACTCACGGCTCCATACTTTCAACCCCACGGGATGAAATGAGTGATCATCATCATTCTTGATGGACAAACAACATCTGCATATCTAATATTATTGATGTTGCGTCCCCCAGTGATAGTTCCTTTCATATCTTCAATATCTCTGAAAATATTTTCACTGTGCAGGGAAAAAAAGATCTGGAGACATTACATCCCTTTCTCACACCTCTCTTCATTCATTGGCACCTTTCCGTCTTGACAGACGATAGTTTGGTACATTGTGCTTCAGAAAGGCTTATAACTACGATCCATGGCGGTGGCGAGTGTGGCTGGTAAGGCCAATTCTTGCTGCAAATGTTTGCCCACAGTAGGTGCATGTGAAAATATGGTCAATTCCACCATTTTGCACCATCTTACGTCTCTCACGCTCTGTGTGTGCTTTATCTGCAATCATTTTCTCCTTTGTCTTTATTCCATTTCTGATAATTGCCCTCCATGCAACACGTTCAGTGGCGACGTGCTCCCAATGTGCATTATCAATGCCTGTATCAATCATGTCCCGCTTACACACATCTTTGTATCGTAGTAGAGGCTGACCCTGAGATCTCCTACCCGTCTGTAATTCACCAAAAAAGATGTCCTTTGGTATTATACTATCATCCATCCTCCTAACGTGTCCTATCCATCTAAGTCTACGAAGACTGAGCATGGAATACACCGTCACACAACCTGATCTTTCCAATACTTCAGTATTTGTGATTTTGTCTTGCCACTTAATACCAAGTATTCTTCGCAGACACCGCATATGAAAGCTGTTTAAACGTTTCTCTTGGCGTGAGTAAGTTGTCCAGGTTTCACTGCCATAAAGAAGAGTACTAAGGACACAGGCTTAGTAGACGAGGACTTTTATTTTGGCAGTAAGCTTCCTGTTCTCCCAGACTCTTTTTGCTAACATGTTCATTGTTGTTGCTGCCTTGCCAATCCTGATGTTGATTTCCTGATCGAGGGATAATTTGCTATTTACCTCTGATCCTAGATATGTAAAATGGTCTACTATCTCCAGTTCGGCGTCGTCAATAAAGATTGATGGTACACCATGTGCACCCTGTGACATAATCTGTGTCTTCTTTTTGTTAATTGTTAAACCAAATTCAGAACATACATTGGAGAATGCAGATATTAGATGTTGTAATTCTTCCTCAGAGTGGGTCGTAATCGCAGCATCATCCGCAAAAAGCAACTCTCTGATTAGTACCCTGCTAATTTTGGTCTTGGCCTTCAATCTCTGAGCATTATAGAGGCCACCATCTGAGCGTGAGTGAATGTATATACCGTCATCCTGATCACGAAAGGCATATTTCAGTAGAAGTGAAAAGTATATCCCAAAGAGGGTGGGGGATAGTACACAACCTTGCTTAACTCCACTCTTGATTTCAAACTCTTCTGAAGTTGAGCCATCAAACTTGATTATACCTTTCATGCCTGTGTGGAACGATTCCACAATGGACAGAAGAGTTGGTGGGCAGCCAATCTTCTTTAGTGCTTTGAACAGACCCTCACGACTGACCAAATCGAATGCCTTTGTGAGGTCAATGAAGGCGATAAACAGTGGCTGATTTTGTTCCCGGCATTTTTCTTGCATCTGTCGCAATGAGAATATCATATCAATGGTAGACCGGTTCTGACGGAAGCCGCACTGTGATTCGGGGTAGACTTGATCTCCCAGGACTTGAAGTCTGTGCAGGACAATTCTGGCAAATACTTTCCCAACAATACACAGAAGTGAGATACCACTATAGTTGTTACAGTCGCTCCGATCTCCCTTGTTCTTGTACAGCGTTATGATGTTTGAATCTTTGAAATCCTGTGGGACTTGTCCTTCTCGCCAGCATAGCTCTATTAGCTGGTGGATCTGTTGAGCGAGTGTGTCTTGCCCACTCCTGATTACCTCTATTGGAATCCCATCCTTACCTGGAGCCTTGCCAGATGCAAGCTCATTTATAGCACACTTAACTTCTGTTATAGTGGGAAGTGTGTCCAGGTGGTCAAGAGTTGGCAGGGCCCCTATGGCGTTGAGGGCATCATCCGCTAGCTTGGTCTCACTTGAGTAAAGCTCTAAATAGTGCTCGACCCATCTATCCATCTGCTGTTTCTTATCAGTGATGATTTCTCCAGTCAAGGTTTTCAGCGGTGCACTTCTTTTGATCATTGGACCACAGGCTTTCTTTATCCCTTCATACATGCTTCTGATGTTTCCCTTATCACTTGCGATTTGAATAGACTCACATAACTTGATCCAATAGTCATTAGCACACTGCCTGGCAGCCTTTTGTACATCCTTCCTCGCTTGCTTCAGCTCACTCAGAGTGTTACGCGTTGGTCTTTCCTTGTTTCTTAAGAGAGCTATCTTCTTCTTATCAATCAATCGCTGCAGTATCTGGCTGTTTGCCGCAAACCAGTCCTGCCTCTTATGATCCACAGTGCCGTAAATCCCTACCGCTGTTTTATAAATAGTTTCCTTAAGTTTATTCCATTTATCATTTACTATACAATTTTCTGATGTATCATTGAAAGCGTCTTCAAGTTGCTGTTGAAATTCAAAGCACTTTCCAGGATCGTGAGTGTTAGTAATATTAATCCTGGGGCTAGACTTGTGTTTAGCTGTGTAGATTCTCTTTGGTCTCAGTCTAACCCTTGCAACAACCAAAGAATGATCTGTATCACAGTCAGCACTGTGGTAACTTCGAGTTAATGATGTATGGTTCAGATGTTGTCTCCGTGTGATAATGAAGTCCAGCTGATACCAATGGCTGGATCTTGGTTGTTTCCATGTGACCTTATGCATCTCTTTTGTTTTAAAAAAGGAGTTTGTAATACATAGGTCATTTCTAGTGCAATGCTCCAGCAGCCTTTGCCCATTATCATTCATGCGACCGATGTTGTATTTTCCAAGGCACACTGGCCATGAACTCGAGTCCTTGCCCACACGAGCATTGAAATCACCGAGCATATAAATGTAGTCGGATTTTGGAACTGCCTTGATCGCAGAGTCTAGCTGCTCATAGAACGTATCCTTCACATCATCAGAGGAAGCGAGTGTCGGTGCATATGCAGTGAGAATGGTGGCAAATCCACAAGAGATTGCCAAGCGCAGTGATAATAATCTTTCATTACCTCCAGCTGGGATATCAATCATTCCCAGTAGCGAATTCTTCACTGCAAAGCCCACACCATGTTGCCTTTTTTCTGCCTGCCCTCTTCCCTTCCAAAAAAAGGTGTAATTGTTTTCCCTGAGTGACCCTTCCTCAGCGAGGCGAGTCTCCTGCAGGCCAGCAATATCAATGTTAAGACGATTGAGTTCAGCATCAATCACAGCCGTTTTTCTCACATCGTCAATATTTGTCAAGTCAGTGAAAAATCCTGGACACATGGTTCTCACGTTCCAGGTTGCAAGCCGTAGCTTGAGGTTTCTATTCTTTTTATTAGTACCTGGTGCATTGGTTTTACAGCCTGCGATTCAGATTTTGTCCTAGCCCCAAGCACCCATTGAAGCAGGCAGGCTGTGGCGGATCAGCACCCAATTGGCTGGGGGCTGCCCAGCTTGAGGCGGGCGGTAGCTGATCAGTGACACCTGTAGGTGTCTCCCACCGTCAGAGGCAACGCGTGGCGCCCCATGTCCACGCCAACTGACAAGGACTTATAACCCGTAACAGTTGCCTCTCGCTTTGATTCCGAGACCGGTTAAGACCAGGGATGGAGTTATTGCCTCTCCATAGCACAAAGCCTGGGCTAAAATAAAGAAACCATGTGTTGCCCATGCAGCATGATCCCTCACTCGGCCTGCCTAGTTCACTCCAGAGGAAAGTTGACACCTATAATCTGGAACAAGACAAGCTGCAGAAGCTGCCGGATCAGCAAAGCAATGCTCTAACTGTCCGCCTGTCGGAGCTTCGATCCTAGACCAGCTGCCAACCAAGGCTTAGGGCCTGGTCTGCCCTGCCATGACTTATTTTGTCTTTGGGGTGCATTTCCTCGCACCAGGATAAGGCTAGTATCCTCCCAATTGCGCTCTTCCGCCCGAAGCCGTTGGCACAATGTGGGGTGTCGGGTTTGGTAAACGCCGCCCAACATTCGGTGCTGACAGAAAGCAGGTAGTACCGTCTACTGTCATACGGTAGCTCAGTCATATCTGACTAAGACCTGACCATAACACACACCTCTCTTAGTAGGCTGATATTGACCTACATCATTATATATCTTTATGGCAGCTTGTTGTTTCCAATATATGTTTTTTTATGGGTCTAAGGTCTTTCTCATCAATTTGCAGATCTGCAAGCATCTCCATCGTATTGACATGTCTTACTTTATCGAAACCCATTGTGTAGTCAATAAAGCAAGTTACTTCTGGAGTACATATTGATGGGGAAGACATTAGACTGATAAAAACATATATTGGAAACAAGCTGCCATAAGAATTGATAATGAAGTAGGACAATATCAGCCTATTAAGAGAAGTGTTAAGCAGAGATGTGTAATGTCTCCAGATCATTTTTCCCTATACAGTGAAAATATTTTAAGAAATGTAGTAGATATAAATGGAATAAGCATTGGAGGACGAAACATCAATAACATTAGATATGCAGATGATACAGTATTGCTTACAGACAATGAGCAGGATCTGCAACAATTAGTAAATGCGGTTGTTGCACAAAGTGAACAACTGGGGTTAGAATTAAAATGTAAAAAGACACAGATTATGGTCGTCACTAGAAAGAACGAAATACGACAATGCAATATACAGGTAAATGGGAATATCCTTTCTTCTTCTTCTTTCGTTCTCTTGAAATATGTCTATAACTGCAATGTTGTCTCTTGTATGAATCTAACAGTCTTTTTCAGTTCACACAGCGGTCCATAGAGTTTATCTTCCACTGTCGTCGCTCTAGGCCAGAAGCTTTGCCTAGATATGTTATATTTTGGGCAGTCTTGGAGTATGTGCTCTGCTGTCTGCGACGCCAATCCACATGTGCACATGGCTGTTTCACCAATCTTGAATTTTGTATACACGTGGTTGCGTAATCTATTGTGTCCTGTTCTGGGGCGCAGAATAATGACTTGTTCTGGTCTACCCATAACGTGGTAGTCATCTTGAGCAGGTTTTGGTGGCTTTCTGACTGATTTGATCATTCTTTTCGTTTGGTGGTATGTAACGGGCACATCAGGTTGTTCTTCTTTGGCTCCTTCCTTAGCCAATCGATCAGCTCTGTCGTTTCCGGGCACTCCACAGTGGGATGGTATCCACTGTATGGTGACCTTATGCTGACTGCTAAGTTCAGAAAGTAGCGTCCTTAGTACTGGCCATTTCCCAGACAGAAGCGCCTCAAGTACTGATTTTGAATCTGTCAGTAGCACCACAGGTTGTGTACCATTGCTGGTATTTAGTAATTTCTCTGTTGCTATCTTGATTGTCTCAATTTCAGCATCATAATTATGGCAGTACTTTCCTGTCGGTACTCTAGCTGTGTCCCTAGTATTATTTGGGTATTCTATGTACACTCCTACTCCTCCATTTCGAACAGCATTTTGTGCTGACCCATCCGTGTAGACTCGGATCCAGAGGTACTGTGGGTATTCTCCATCTATGAAGCTGAGAGTGGCTGTTCTGCGCTGCATACTGTTCTGTTCTTCCTTGTCAAATATTCCTCTCACTTTTGTCTGGATTTGTAATGATAGTCTATGTTCATCTTTCCATGGAGTTCGCTCCGGAATAGTTGTTAGAGGGATACCAACTGTGGGCAGATCGTTGGTTTCTCTGCAGAGTCGTTTGGCTTGGTGGATAAAACTACTTCTTTTCCACCGCCCCATAGCTAGGTTATCAAATATGTTCTTCATGGGGTGGCCTGGCAAGCTGAGGAACTTTTCTGCTTGTATTAGCGTTTTCATATCTCTGCGCTCTCTCAGTGCTTGTATCCTCCCCATCTTCTCCATTTCCACTATAGGGGTTGATCTCATCCCTCCTGTGGTGACTCTAAGTGCTTGATTTTGCACCTTGTCCAGCTCTTGTAGTGTGATGTTTGATGCTGAACACCACGCAGTTGACCCATATTCCAGGTGTGGTCGTATGCTCTGTTGGTAAACTTTGCTAAGTATTTTCCCACTGGCTCCCCATGTGGCTCCACTGAGCTTTCTCAGGATGACCATTTTCCTTCTGGCTTTTGCTACTGCTTTGTTGATGTGCTTTCTCCATGTCAGCCTGCCATCAAATGTTACTCCAAGGTATGTTGGTTCTTTATCTTCTCTTAGGGGTGTTCCATTTATCTGGATGACCCCTGTCTTTTGTTTTGGAGAGAGGGTAAATAGAGTGATGCTACACTTGTCAGTGTTTATGCTGACACACCATCTATTTGCCCACCAATGCAACAAATGTATCTACAGCTCTTTGTAGCGATCTGGTGGCCACTGATGCATGTTCATTTGTGCTCCATAGAACCAGGTCATCGGCGTACATTGCTGCTTTAATTCCATGCGTTAGATTAGCAACGAGATCATTGATGAAGATTAGAAAAAGTGTGGGGGACAAGACTCCGCACTGGGGAACACCGTGACGCAGTAGTACTTTCTTGCTCTTGAGTCCGTTTATCCGTACTCGGGCTCTTCTGTTGTGCAAGTATGCTTTCACCCATTTGTACATTCTTCCATTGACTTTGAAGTTTCTCAGTTTCTTCATCAGACCTTCTTTCCAGACTTTGTCAAAGGCTTTCTTCAGATCTATCCATGCTGCAAGCACCAGTTTCTTCTCTTGGAATGCATCCTCAATTTCTTGAGAGAGGTTGGTTGTCTGATCTTCCGTAGAGTAGCACTGCCTAAAGCCAGCCTGCTGTGGCACAAGGATGTTTTTACTTTCAATGTACCACTGCAGTCTGTGATTGATGATGCGCTCCAGTGTTTTGCAGAGACAGCTGGTGAGGCTGATTTTAGGAGGGGTATCATGATTGCTTCTCTCCAGGCTTGTGGAACACTGCCTAAGGTCCAACTGTTATTAAACATCTGCAAAAGCTTTGCTTTGGCCTCTGTTCCTAGGTTCCTGATCATTTCATTGGAGATACCATCAGCTCCTGGTGACTTTCTCATTTTCAGTTTTGATATGGCTAGCTCCAGTTCTCTGATTGTGATGGGTGCCTTCAGAACCTCGTGTACTATTTCCTTCTGTCCCGTATGTTGCTGTTTCTCTCGAATCTCTTGTTGTTTCTCTGGACTAATTTTGATATTGTTATCTTGTGCGAATGAGTCCGCAAAATGGTCAGCTGCTTGCTTTCTTGTTAAGATGTTTCCATCTTTATGTAGTGCAATTTTTGAGTTTCTCCCTGTGCCCTCATCGTTAAGTTGTTTTATTAGCTTCTACAATTTCCTTGTGTCTCTTTCAAAGTTCAGAGACTCCGTTTTCTCCTGCCAGCTTTTCCGTCTAGCCTGCAGCTTGGCCCTTTGGAATTTGGCTTTTGCATGCTGGAATTTATTGTGGTGCTCTTGGCTGGGTGTGGCCTCTGCTTGCTATCTACACTCTTCCACATCATTATGAAACTGTTCCAGTGCACTACTCCAGTAGGGTTTATATTGTTTACGGGCTCCTCTTGGTACTGTTTCTCGCGCTGCCTGCAGTATGCATTTCCCAAACTCTTCAACTACTTTATTTATGTCGTTCTCGGTGTTCAGGTTTTTAACCAGTATGCTGGTGCGATTCTTGTACATTGCCCAGTTTGCTTTCTTGTAGTTCCACCTCTAGAGGGTGCTGCTTTCACTTACAAGCTCATTTTCTACAGTTAGAAGATGATCACTGCCACCAAGTTGTTTCCCAACAATTCGTGTAATGTTCCACTCCAGGTCTGGTGAATGAAAAGCCAGGTCAGGTGTAGTTGTAGTGTGCCATGATCTCGAGTAGAAAGTATGTGGGTCGGACGGCTTGTTAATCAAGATGAATCTATTCTCATCCTGCCAGTATTCCAGTCTCTCTCCTCTTTGGTCCATGTGATCATAGCCCCAGCTCTGCGAATGGTTGTTGAAATCGCCACACACAATCATTTTTTTCTGTTAATGGTAGTGTGTCCAGTGCCTGAGGGCGGTCACTTGGACAGTAGTAATTGATCAGATGTAGGTCTGTATTGCCTGTCTTAAGTTTAAGTGTCTGATACTCAGCCCCTTCCATGTAGACTTCGCTTTGGGAAGCAGTGATGTTATTTTTTACAAGGATCAGTATCCCACCTTTTCGCCTGTCCTTTCGGTCAGATAACACTGGTAGCCTCTGATTTTGAAGGCTATTTTTTTTTTTCGCTGAGGTGAGTTTCTTGCAAGCAACATACACTTACTTTTTCTTGGTCTAGGGTGTTTTCTAATTTTATTTTGTTGTTGCTGACTCCCTCTGCATTCCAGTGCATTATTTTAAGTCTTAGTTTAGTATGGCCAGCCGTTATATTCTAATGTCCCCTGGCTCCACAGGACATCTGAGAAGGACCTCCAGTAGTTGGGATTGGACCCTTTCGAGACATAGGGCCCGGCACTGCACCTGCCTGGGGGTCCAAAGCAGGGCGAGCACCATAACATTTAGCAGTAGTCGAGATATTCCATTTTGCGTAATTGCGTGGCATCCTGATTTCTGTGGTGCGCCTCCTGGCTGGTTGCCTCCGTCTTCAGCACCTTCCCTTGCTAGAGCAGACTGTGGTCTCACTCGAGTTTAGATGCGTACACACGCACACACGTGCCTGCGCGTGCATGTACGTGCATACACATCTAGAGCATACTGGTTATTTTTCGGCGCCAGAAACTTGCCGTCGCCCCTTCTCCTGTTAGTTTAAACAGTTCCGCCACGTGAAGGCCAGGAGTTGGACTTTTGCTGCAGAGGTTATGTATTCACGAGCCATTGGGGTATTTAAGCAATGTTGGGCGCTCACCCTAACACTGCGCCCCGGCTACATACAGCAATTTGAAACCGGAATATCCTTCAACAAGTGAATTGGTACAATTATCTCTGAACATTCATAACATCAAATAAATAACCGTAGATCCCGATGTAGACCAAGAAGACGGTGGAGAGATAATATACATACAGACCAACAAGCATTTGGAATCAGCGACTGGCAAGAAAGGTTCAACCAGAGAGACGAATGGGGACGGCTTGTATCTGCAGCAAAGAACCTCAATAGCTCGGAATGCTGAAGAAGAAGATTCATAACATGTGATTGGAGATGCCTTGAAGAGATTAGAACAAGAATTGCCATTGCGTAAGTAGCCTTTAGCAAGATGAAAAACATACTGACCAATAAAAAGATGTCAATTGAAACAAGAAAAAGAGTGTTGAGGTGCTACATAGAGCCTATTCTTTTGTATGGATGTGAAACTTGGACAATGAGCAGTCAAGCTAAAAACCATTTGATGGCTGCAGAAATGTGGTTTCTGAGGAAAATGCAAAGAATACCATGGACAGATAGAAAAACCAATGACCAAGTACTACAGGAGACAAATGAAAATCTTAAATTGATTAGGGAAATTAGAGGTAGACAGTCACATTTTTTTGGACATGTTATGAGAAGTAATGGATTGGAGAACTTAGTGAGTAGTATATAGGTACAAAAGCACCTTGTTTTTTGTGGCGCACATTCCTTATATAAATCAACCATTTATCGATTTCCCACCTCAATTTGAAATCTATTTTTAGCATTTATCGATTTTGCGCCTCAAAGGGCGATAACTCTTTTTTCCCCAAAAAGTAGGTGTGGTCTAGTGACTCATCATAGGTGGCGTGCGTGCTCAGAGTGGGTGTGGTCAAGTAATTGTAGGTACGACATAAAAAATACGACATAAAACATCAATAAAGAAAACAAACGACTCAAGCAAGGTATATAATAATGTTAATAAAACATATATAGAAAAGAAGAAGAAAAAAAAAACATAGTAAGTGAGCGCTTATAGTTAAGGGTGTGTGATGACGTGGTCAAGTAATGGTCAAGAGGTGGTCAAGTGGTGGTCATGTGGTGGAGTAACCACTTAAATTAAAGGGGAAAGTACGTGTAGTGATGTGGTGGTGGTTAAAGTGTGCGATGACGTGGTCAAGCAGTGGTCAAGTACTGGTCAAGTGACGAAATTTTAGTGGAAAGTAGTTGTAATGATATGGTGATGATCGTGAGGTGGTAAATTAGTAGTCAAGCAGTGGTCAAGTGGTGGTCAAGTGACGAAATTTTAGTGGAAAGTAGTTGTAATGATATGGTGATGATTATGAGGTGGTAAATTAGTGGTCAAGCAGTGGTCAAGTGAGGAAAATTTTAGTGGAAAGTAGTTGTAATGATATGGTGATGATCATGAGGTGGTCAAGCAGTGGTCAAGAGGAGGTCAAACGGTGGTCAAGAGGTGGTCAACTGGTCAAGTGACCACTTAAATTGTAGAGGAAGTTACGTGTAGTGACATGGTGGTGTTTAAAACGATCGCTGACGTGGTCAAAAGGTGGTCAAGTAGTGGTCAAGGGGTGGCCAAGTGGTCAAGTGACCCCTTAAATTGTCAGGGAAAGTGAGTGTAGTAAGTTGGTGATGATCGTAAGGTGGTCAAGTAGTGGTCAAGGGGTGGTCAAGTGGTCAAGAGGTGGTCAAGTGACCCCCCTAAATTGTATGGGAGGATACAGTTAGTGATGTGGTGGTGGTTAAAGTGAGTGATGGCGTGGTCAAGTAGTGGTCAAGGAGTGGTCAAGGGGTGGTAAAGTGGTCAAGTTACCCCTTAAATTGATGGGGAGAGTACGTGTAGTGACACGATGATGATCAAGATGTGGTCAAGTACTGGTCAAGTGGTGGTCAAGCGGTGGTCAAGTGGTCGAGTGACCACATAAATTGGCTAGGAAAGTAGGTGTAGTGACATGGTGATGATCAAGAGGTGGTCAAGTTGTTAGGTCTAGAGGTTGGGGTGTCTCAGTCATGAAGTATCAAACTGTCTGCTGTGGGAAGGATGGCGCTGATCAGGGCGAGTAGGTTCTAATACGTTTATCGCTATTGTCTACAATTGGCGTGGTTGTATAGTAATAATAGTAGAGTTGTTTCGTAGTAATATTAGTCATCATCATCAAGGGTCATGTTAGGTGGTATTTGTAATGGTAGTAGTAGTAGCAATACCAACAATAGTAATAATTATCATCATCACCACGTGTCTTACCAACGGACGTATCACCCACACATTGTGATCTCCAACACCATTGAACAATTCCGGGGTTGACTCACACTACAGAAATCCCCAATTAACGGCATTACCTTCATGTAATGGTGGTACTCATAGTACCAATAGCACCAGTAGTAATAGTCACCAACAGAAGCAAGAGACTTATCGCCTGACATTGGTCAGTATGACACTCCATAAACTATGATCTCCAACACCATGGATACAAATAGTAATAATATTATTGGTAGTAGTAGTAGTAGTAGTAGTAGTAGTAGTAGTAGTAGTAGTAGTAGTAGTAGTGGTAGTAGTAGTAGTAGTAGTAGTAGTAGTAGTAGTAGTAGTAGTAGTAGTAGTAGTAGTAGTAGTAGTAGTAGTAGTAGTAGTAGTAGTAGCAGCGGTGGTGGTGATGGTGGTGGTGGTGGTGGTGGTAATAATAGGAGTAGTAGAATAGCGAGGGTGCTTGTTGTTTCATTAAGTATTTGTATATCGTATGTAGTATAAAGCTAGTTGAATGCCATGTAAGGTGTTACTGAAATATCTGTATTTTGTAGTTCTAAGAGGTGATGATAGTGTCTCCAGTGCTGCGAAAAGGCTCATTGTGAGATATCGATCATGTCTCAAAGCGACAGCATCCGGGGTGCATGCCCATTACGAGCAAACAACGATAAGGCAACGACAAGGCAAAATAGCGTCGAATATAGCGTAAAGTACACTACTTATGAGGTCATCGGTTGTCCGTTCCATCACGGTCGACAAATAGGCGCTCACTAACTTCACAATATGCTCACTCAAATAAACATATAGGATAATAAGGCACCGACCCAATCAAGGAAAACAGACAAAAACAACGGGGAAAAAATGACAAGCGTCAAAATATAACACATACAAAGACAGATACAACAGTGACTAAAAAAAAAAATAATAAAAATGACACGACAAAATAACACACACACACACACACACACACACACACACACACACACACACACACACACACACACACACACACACACAATGAAAACTGAAACAACCAATGAAAAATCGATGATACGAACACTAGAAGCTGACACAAACACTAAACAAGGTACCTAAAGAAAAGCTAAACTTTGTTAACCAAAATGTGAAAGTAGGAAAATGTGATACCCAAATGTAAAACAAATACAGGAATAGCTCGTCCCAACTTATAAAAAGTAGGAAAATATGTCAACCAAATGGGGAAAAGTTAGGCCAAATACAAAAATATCTAACTCAAACTAATGAAAAGTAGGGAAACTTTGTTAACCAGAGGAGGGGAAAAACCTAGGTCAAGTAGGAAAATCTGTTACCCAAATGTGAAAAATGTCGGCCAATACAGAAATACTTCGTCCACACGTATGCAAACTAGGAAAATTTGTTAGTCGAACAGGATAAAATATTGCCCAAGTAGGGAAATTTGAGAGCCAAATGTGAAAAAATATAATCCAAAGAGAGGAATATCTCGTTCCAACTTATAAAAAGAAGGAAAATTCTCAACCAAATGAAAAAAATTTAGACCAAGTGTAGTAACATCTCAACCTAACTTATGAAAAATAGGAAACTTTGTTAGCCAAATGGAAGAAACCTAGGTCAAATAGGAAAATCTGTTAGCCAAATGTAAAAAATGTCGGCCAAATACAGAAATACCTCGTCCGCACTTAATAAAATTAGGAAAAAATTGTTAGCCAAATAGTAAAAATATTGCCCAAGTAGGAAAATTTGAAAGCCAAATGTGAAAAAAATATCACCCAAAGAGAGGAATATCTCGGCCAGACTTATAAAAAGTAGGAGAACTATTTGCCAAATGGGAAAAAAGTTAGGCCAAATACAGAAATATCTCAACCAAACATATATAAAATAGGAAAATTGATAACCAAACGGGAAATATATTAACCAACTATGGAAATGTGTTACTCAAAGAGGAAAAATAATGACCAAGTAACGAAATACATCCCTCAAACTTATGAAAACTAGGAAACTTTGTTAGGCAAATGGAAGAAGCCTTGGTCAAGTAGGAAAAAATCTGTTAGCCAAATTTGAAAAATGTCAGCCAAAGGCAGAAATAGTTCGGCCACACGTATGCAAACAAGGAAAGGTTGTTAGCCAGATAGGAAAAGTATTAACCAAGTAAGAAAATGTGATAACCAAAGAGAGAAATATCTCATTCCAACTTATAAAAAGTTGGAAAATTCTCAACCAAATGAGAAAAAGTTAGACCAAATATAGTAACATCTCAACCAAACTTATGAAAACTAGGAAACTTTGTTAGCCAAAGCGAAAAAACCTAGGTCAAGTAGGAAAATCTGTTAGCCAAATGTAAAAAATGTCGGCCAAATACAGAAATACCTCGTCCGCACTTATTAAAATTAGGAAAAATTTGTTAGCCAAATAGTAAAAATATTGCCCAAGTAGGAAAATTTGATAGCCAAATGTAAAAAAAAAAAATATCACCCAAAGAGAGGAATATCTCGGCCAGACTTATAAAAAGTAGGAGAACTATTTGCCAAATGGGAAAAAAGTTAGGCCAAATACAGAAATATCTCAACCAACCATATAAAAAATAGGAAAATTGATAACCAAACGGGAAATATATTGACCAACTAGGGACATGTGTTACTCAAAGACGAAAAATAATGACCAAGTAACGAAATACATCGCTCAAACTCATGAAAACTAGGAAACTTTGTTAGGCAAATGGAAGAAGCCTTGGTCAAGTAGGAAAAAATCTGTTAGCCAAATTTGAAAAATGTCAGCCAAAGGCAGAAATAGTTCGGCCACACGTATGCAAACAAGGAAAGGTTGTTAGCCAGATAGGAAAAGTATTAACCAAGTAAGAAAATGTGATAACCAAAGAGAGAAATATCTCATTCCAACTTATAAAAAGTTGGAAAATTCTCAACCAAATGAGAAAAAGTTAGACCAAATATAGTAACATCTCAACCAAACTTATGAAAACTAGGAAACTTTGTTAGCCAAAGCGAAAAAACCTAGGTCAAGTAGGAAAATCTGTTAGCCAAATGTAAAAAATGTCGGCCAAATACAGAAATACCTCGTCCGCCCTTATTAAAATTAGGAAAAATTTGTTAGCCAAATAGTAAAAATATTGCCCAAGTAGGAAAATTTGATAGCCAAATGTAAAAAAAAAAATATCACCCAAAGAGAGGAATATCTCGGCCAGACTTATAAAAAGTAGGAGAACTATTTGCCAAATGGGAAAAAGTTAGGCCAAATACAGAAATATCTCAACCAACCATATAAAAAATAGGAAAATTGATAACCAAACGGGAAATATATTGACCAACTAGGGACATTTGTTACTCAAAGACGAAAAATAATGACCAAGTAACGAAATACATCGCTCAAACTTATGAAAACTAGGAAACTTTGTTAGCCAAAGTGGAAAAAAACCTTGTTCAAGTAGGTAAATCTGTTAGACAAATGTGAAAAATGTCGGACAAAGGCAGAAATAGTTCGGTCACACATATGCAAACTAGGAAAAGTTGTCAGCCAGATAGGAAAAGTATTGGCCAAGTAGGAAAATTTGAAAGCCAAATGTGAAAAAATATCACCCAAAGAGAGAAATATCTCGTCCAGACTTATAAAAAGTTGGAAAATTTGTCAACCAAATGGGGTAAAGTTAGACCAAATACAGAAACATCTTAACCACATTTATAAAAAACGAGGGGAAAATGTCGACCAAATACAGAAATAACTCAACCCAATTTATAAATATGGCAACTAAACTTATGAAACGTAGGCAAATGTGTTAACCAAAAGGGGAAAATATGGTACACGTAACGAAATATCTCATCCAAACTTATAAAAAGTAGGAAAATATGTCAACCAAACGCGAACAATGTCGGCCAAATACAGAAATTTCTCAACCAAACTCATACAAAGTAGGAACAACTTGTTACCCAAATAGGAAAAATATTGTCAAGTAAAGAAATAGCGTGGTCAAACCTATAAAAAACGTACCAACATTTGTTAACACAACTTGGCCACTTGTTCTTACAAACTTGCTCGCTGGCTCAAACAATTTCTCCACTTGCTATTACAATCGGTCGACCTATCCTATCAACTCACACACTTACCATAACAACTGTCCCTTTTCCCCAACAACGCTGCCTCATTTGTTATCTTTTATATTTTTGTTTATATGACTTCATGAGTAATATCGCCTGTGTGAGCATATATTTTCATAATTCCCAGACTAAAGGGGGATAACTAATTCGATCTTTTCCTGCTTAAGCTGCCGCTACTTCTTCCAGAGGGGTTTAATAATTCAACGGAAGTCCATTTTCTCAACTTTAGCGCATTGGTAAGAATAGCTGTCCACAGGCAGTGTTAGTAATTGACCACCCAGGTTGAAATTCTAGCCAATAGACTTCTGCATTTTCACTAAAACTAGGCCTTAGCAAAACATGACCTGTCGAAGACATGAACTTACACAACAAAATTTATGATGAGGGCGTGAACTTACACAAATCTTATGCTGAAGAAATGAATTTACAAAATATGAACTGTCAAAGACATGAACTTACCTACACACACAAATATTTTTTTTTTTTAATGACAATATGGGGGACACTTCTGTATGACTTGCGGGATATATTTGTATTTTATAAGGGCTACTTAAGTATGTGGTGAGGAGGCTGTGAAATCACAAGTGGACACCTTTGTGCGCGCAGTTGGGACAGTTTGTAAGAGTAAGTAGTAATTTGGGCGAGGCTGTCGACAAGTTGTAATAACAAGTGGAAATTTTGTGAGCCCATGTGGGGAAGTTGTTAGAGTCAGTGGGTAAGTTGATAGGGCGAGTCGATAATATGAGAGAGTCGGTGGACACGTTGTTGGGGAAAAGGGACAGTTGTTATGGTAAGTGTGTGAGTTGATAGGATAGGTCGACCGATTGTAATAGCAAGTGGAGAAATTGTTTGAGCCAGCGAGCAAGTTTGTAAGAACAAGTGGCCAAGTTGTGTTAACAAATGTTGGTACGTTTTTTATAGGTTTGACCACGCTATTTCTTTACTTGACAATATTTTTCCTATTTGGGTAACAAGTTGTTCCTACTTTGTATGAGTTTGGTTGAGAAATTTCTGTATTTGGCCGACATTGTTCGCGTTTGGTTGACATATTTTCCTACTTTTTATAAGTTTGGATGAGATATTTCGTTACGTGTACCATATTTTCCCCTTTTGGTTAACACATTTGCCTACGTTTCATAAGTTTAGTTGCCATATTTATAAATTGGGTTGAGTTATTTCTGTATTTGGTCGACATTTTCCCCTCGTTTTTTATAAATGTGGTTAAGATGTTTCTGTATTTGGTCTAACTTTACCCCATTTGGTTGACAAATTTTCCAACTTTTTATAAGTCTGGACGAGATATTTCTCTCTTTGGGTGATATTTTTTCACATTTGGCTTTCAAATTTTCCTACTTGGCCAATACTTTTCCTATCTGGCTGACAACTTTTCCTAGTTTGCATATGTGTGACCGAACTATTTCTGCCTTTGTCCGACATTTTTCACATTTGTCTAACAGATTTACCTACTTGAACAAGGTTTTTTTCCACTTTGGCTAACAAAGTTTCCTAGTTTTCATAAGTTTGAGCGATGTATTTCGTTACTTGGTCATTATTTTTCGTCTTTGAGTAACACATGTCCCTAGTTGGTCAATATATTTCCCGTTTGGTTATCAATTTTCCTATTTTTTTATATGGTTGGTTGAGATATTTCTGTATTTGGCCTAACTTTTTCCCATTTGGCAAATAGTTCTCCTACTTTTTATAAGTCTGGCCGAGATATTCCTCTCTTTGGGTGATATTTTTTTTTTTTAACATTTGGCTATCAAATTTTCCTACTTGGGCAATATTTTTACTATTTGGCTAACAAATTTTTCCTAATTTTAATAAGGGCGGACGAGGTATTTCTGTATTTGGCCGACATTTTTTACATTTGGCTAACAGATTTTCCTACTTGACCTAGGTTTTTTCGTTTTGGCTAACAAAGTTTCCTAGTTTTCATAAGTTTGGTTGAGATGTTACTATATTTGGTCTAACTTTTTCTCATTTGGTTGAGAATTTTCCAACTTTTTATAAGTTGGAATGATATATTTCTCTCTTTGGTTATCACATTTTCTTACTTGGTTAATACTTTTCCTATCTGGCTAACAACCTTTCCTTGTTTGCATACGTGTGGCCGAACTATTTCTGCCTTTGGCTGACATTTTTCAAATTTGGCTAACAGATTTTTTCCTACTTGACCAAGGCTTCTTCCATTTGCCTAACAAAGTTTCCTAGTTTTCATGAGTTTGAGCGATGTATTTCGTTACTTGGTCATTATTTTTCGTCTTTGAGTAACACATGTCCCTAGTTGGTCAATATATTTCCCGTTTGGTTATCAATTTTCCTATTTTTTATATGGTTGGTTGAGATATTTCTGTATTTGGCCTAACGTTTTTCCCATTTGGCAAATAGTTCTCCTACTTTTTATAAGTCTGGCCGAGATATTCCTCTCTTTGGGTGATATTTTTTTTTTTTACATTTGGCTATCAAATTTTCCTACTTGGGCAATATTTTTACTATTTGGCTAACAAATTTTTCCTAATTTTAATAAGTGCGGACGAGGTATTTCTGTATTTGGCCGACATTTTTTACATTTGGCTAACAGATTTTCCTACTTGACCTAGGTTTTTTCGCTTTGGCTAACAAAGTTTCCTAGTTTTCATAAGTTTGGTTGAGATGTTACTATATTTGGTCTAACTTTTTCTCATTTGGTTGAGAATTTTCCAACTTTTTATAAGTTGGAATGAGATATTTCTCTCTTTGGTTATCACATTTTCTTACTTGGTTAATACTTTTCCTATCTGGCTAACAACCTTTCCTTGTTTGCATACGTGTGGCCGAACTATTTCTGCCTTTGGCTGACATTTTTCAAATTTGGCTAACAGATTTTTTCCTACTTGACCTAGGCTTCTTCCATTTGCCTAACAAAGTTTCCTAGTTTTCATAAGTTTGAGGGATGTATTTCGTTACTTGGTCATTATTTTTCCTCTTTGAGTAACACATTTCCATAGTTGGTTAATATATTTCCCGTTTGGTTATCAATTTTCCTATTTTATATATGTTTGGTTGAGATATTTCTGTATTTGGCCTAACTTTTTTCCCATTTGGCAAATAGTTCTCCTACTTTTTATAAGTCTGGCCGAGATATTCCTCTCTTTGGGTGATATTTTTTTCACATTTGGCTTTCAAATTTTCCTACTTGGGCAATATTTTTACTATTTGGCTAACAATTTTTTCCTAATTTTATTAAGTGCGGACGAGGTATTTCTGTATTTGGCCGACATTTTTTACATTTGGCTAACAGATTTTCCTATTTGACCTAGGTTTCTTCCATTTGGCTAACAAAGTTTCCTATTTTTCATAAGTTAGGTTGAGATGTTACTACACTTGGTCTAAATTTTTTTCATTTGGTTGAGAATTTTCCTTCTTTTTATAAGTTGGAACGAGATATTCCTCTCTTTGGATTATATTTTTTCACATTTGGCTCTCAAATTTCCCTACTTGGGCAATATTTTATCCTGTTCGACTAACAAATTTTCCTAGTTTGCATACGTGTGGACGAAGTATTTCTGTATTGGCCGACATTTTTCACATTTGGGTAACAGATTTTCCTACTTGACCTAGGTTTTTCCCCTCCTCTGGTTAACAAAGTTTCCCTACTTTTCATTAGTTTGAGTTAGATATTTTTGTATTTGGCCTAACTTTTCCCCATTTGGTTGACATATTTTCCTACTTTTTATAAGTTGGGACGAGCTATTCCTGTATTTGTTTTACATTTGGGTATCACATTTTCCTACTTTCACATTTTGGTTAACAAAGTTTAGCTTTTCTTTAGGTACCTTGTTTAGTGTTTGTGTCAGCTTCTAGTGTTCGTATCATCGATTTTTCATTGGTTGTTTCAGTTTTCATTGTGTGTGTGTGTGTGTGTGTGTGTGTGTGTGTGTGTGTGTGTGTGTGTGTGTGTGTGTGTGTGTGTGTGTGTGTGTTATTTTGTCGTGTCATTTTTATTATTTTTTTTTTAGTCACTGTTGTATCTGTCTTTGTATGTGTTATATTTTGACGCTTATGTCATTTTTTCCCCGTTGTTTTTGTCTGTTTTCCTTGATTGGGTCGGTGCCTTATTATCCTATATGTTTATTTGAGTGAGCATATTGTGAAGTTAGTGAGCGCCTATTTGTCGACCGTGATGGAACGGACAACCGATGACCTCATAAGTAGTGTACTTTACGCTATATTCGACGCTATTTTGCCTTGTCGTTGCCTTATCGTTGTTTGCTCGTAATGGGCATGCACCCCGGATGCTGTCGCTTTGAGACATGATCGATATCTCACAATGAGCCTTTTCGCAGCACTGGAGACACTATCATCACCTCTTAGAACTACAAAATACAGATATTTCAGTAACACCTTACATGGCATTCAACTAGCTTTATACTACATACGATATACAAATACTTAATGAAACAACAAGCACCCTCGCTATTCTACTACTCCTATTATTACCACCACCACCACCACCACCATCACCACCACCGCTGCTACTACTACTACTACTACTACTACTACTACTACTACTACTACTACTACTACTACTACTACTACTACTACTACTACTACTACTACTACTACTACTACTACTACTACCACTACTACTACTACTACTACTACTACTACTACTACCAATAATATTATTACTATTTGTATCCATGGTGTTGGAGATCATAGTTTATGGAGTGTCATACTGACCAATGTCAGGCGATAAGTCTCTTGCTTCTGTTGGTGACTATTACTACTGGTGCTATTGGTACTATGAGTACCACCATTACATGAAGGTAATGCCGTTAATTGGGGATTTCTGTAGTGTGAGTCAACCCCGGAATTGTTCAATGGTGTTGGAGATCACAATGTGTGGGTGATACGTCCGTTGGTAAGACACGTGGTGATGATGATAATTATTACTATTGTTGGTATTGCTACTACTACTACCATTACAAATACCACCTAACATGACCCTTGATGATGATGACTAATATTACTACGAAACAACTCTACTATTATTACTATACAACCACGCCAATTGTAGACAATAGCGATAAACGTATTAGAACCTACTCGCCCTGATCAGCGCCATCCTTCCCACAGCAGACAGTTTGATACTTCATGACTGAGACACCCCAACCTCTAGACCTAACAACTTGACCACCTCTTGATCATCACCATGTCACTACACCTACTTTCCTAGCCAATTTATGTGGTCACTCGACCACTTGACCACCGCTTGACCACCACTTGACCAGTACTTGACCACATCTTGATCATCATCGTGTCACTACACGTACTCTCCCCATCAATTTAAGGGGTAACTTGACCACTTTACCACCCCTTGACCACTCCTTGACCACTACTTGACCACGCCATCACTCACTTTAACCACCACCACATCACTAACTGTATCCTCCCATACAATTTAGGGGGGTCACTTGACCACCTCTTGACCACTTGACCACCCCTTGACCACTACTTGACCACCTTACGATCATCACCAACTTACTACACTCACTTTCCCTGACAATTTAAGGGGTCACTTGACCACTTGGCCACCCCTTGACCACTACTTGACCACTACTTGACCACATTTTGACCACGTCAGCGATCGTTTTAAACACCACCATGTCACTACACGTAACTTCCTCTACAATTTAAGTGGTCACTTGACCAGTTGACCACCTCTTGACCACCGTTTGACCTCCTCTTGACCACTGCTTGACCACCTCATGATCATCACCATATCATTACAACTACTTTCCACTAAAATTTTCCTCACTTGACCACCACTTGACCACCGCTTGACCACTGCTTGACCACTAATTTACCACCTCATAATCATCACCATATCATTACAACTACTTTCCACTAAAATTTCGTCACTTGACCACCACTTGACCACTGCTTGACCACTAATTTACCACCTCACGATCATCACCATATCATTACAACTACTTTCCACTAAAATTTCGTCACTTGACCACCACTTGACCAGTACTTGACCACTGCTTGACCACGTCATCGCACACTTTAACCACCACCACATCACTACACGTACTTTCCCCTTTAATTTAAGTGGTTACTCCACCACATGACCACCACTTGACCACCTCTTGACCATTACTTGACCACGTCATCACACACCCTTAACTATAAGCGCTCACTTACTATGTTTTTTTTTTTCTTCTTCTTTTCTATATATGTTTTATTAACATTATTATATACCTTGCTTGAGTCGTTTGTTTTCTTTATTGATGTTTTATGTCGTATTTTTTATGTCGTACCTACAATTACTTGACCACACCCACTCTGAGCACGCACGCCACCTATGATGAGTCACTAGACCACACCTACTTTTTGGGGAAAAAAGAGTTATCGCCCTTTGAGGCGCAAAATCGATAAATGCTAAAAATAGATTTCAAATTGAGGTGGGAAATCGATAAATGGTTGATTTATATAAGGAATGTGCGCCACAAAAAAACAAGGTGCTTTTGTACCTATATACTACTTTAGTGTCAACTGGCAAGATCGAAGGGAACAGACCAAGGGGAAGACCGAGAAGTAAATACCTGAATGGCTTATCCACATGGCATTGTCGAGACAGGAACACTAAGCCAGTGGCGTGCAAAGAGGGGGGGAGGGGTGTGGGGGTGCGACGGCCCCGGGCATTTAGCCGGGAGTGGGGGGGGGGCATCCAATTAGGGAGAGGGAGCAGACCAGTGCAGTGGGAGGGGAGGAGGAATGAATTAGGAAAAGAACAATTTAGGGGAATCCAATCAAGGGGTTGGCCCCGGGCATCAAAGAACCTCTGCACGCCACTGCACTGAGCTGATCCACGACTCTGGTGATCGAGTGAAATGGCGAGACATGACCGCCCACGCTTTTCGGCATGACACATGATTGACTGATTGATTGATTGATTTAGGAACCGACATCACAGCATTCAGGGCATTCCCATAAGCGCTCCGTCCCCATCCTCAGTAGCCAGCGAAGAGTTCCAACCCCAATAGTACCACTGATAAAACTTTGCTTATGAAATCAATTAAAGACGGTCATCGTCACCGGAGCTACGGAGCACGTGCTCTGCGCTTGACACATCCTTCAGAGGCTAGCGAAGAGAGAGTGAGGAGGAGAAGACGAGGAATTGATTGATTGATTTAATCTCCAACCCAGTGACTAAAGCTTTTGTGTAATTTTAAGTAATGATAGTGACGTCATTGATTTGGTTGTGAACAATACACATCCGGTAGTAGAGCGTCTATCAATATGAAACAATATTCCGCGGTAAGAAGCAAGCGGAATACTAACGTATCACATTTCTGACTGAATTCATACAAAGATACCAGGTAACCAGAAATTTAAAATTTATACGTTAAGTTTCATCTACCAACATCTTGAATATCTTCTACCTTCACTTGAATATCTCCGAGTTTCAATTTTTGCATATGTCAATTGCACCACTTTCACTTTGTTTTGACTTGCATCTCGCTCTTTCACGTCGGTGAGCTGTCAGTTTGTTTCTGTTTTATGTTTCTTTGTCTTTGGGATCGTTTCCTACACTCGTCGGTTTGGACTTAAACGTTGACTTCTCGTTCAAAAAGCAATGGCAAACTACTGAATGTAAACTTGGCAAGAAATCACAGTCAAATTATGTATGGCTGGGGTTGACTGCAACAACATGTAAAAAAAGGTTATGCAACTAACTTTTTGCCTTTCTGCAAACTACAGAACATAAAAAAACTTGCCTAGTAAATTACAATGTTGGGATTGATTGCAACATCCTGTAAAGGAGACAACAGTGTCTTTCTACAAAAAGTTTATACGGTGTATTAATAGCATATATAGAGAATATTTTTAAATGGGGTTTCTACTTATGAAGTCATCATACTTGGATACAGCTTGACAAGACGAATCCAACGGTATCTCAACGAAGAATGTATGTTAATTCTAAGCGGAGTTATGAATATTTTTGTGTCGTGATCTATAAACAGGAAGTGTAAAGAGGTCCTAAGAAATGGGGGAAATTTTATCGCGGGTCAATAAATTGGAAGCTGGGACATTCTGCCTTCTATTACTGTGACTTGTTTATTTTTAAACGGAAAACATTGTACCATATATCATTGCGTCCAGGGTGGCGAGGCCGAACTTGACGTATTATTTATTTTTCGATAGGATATGCCTTGACCTAATTAACAATTAAAAATGGCCACCAATTGTTTATTATTCATCAGAAGTCTGTTGCATCGCTAACAAAACCTGACAAGATGTATACTTTATTGTGCATTTTGGTAACAGGAAAGTAAAAGTCACATTCTCTTTCGATATAGTGTTGGCAGGATCGAGATGAGCAGCTTCATTGCACCAGGTTTTATCCCATATGACTCGGTCTCTTTCCACAGGGTGGCCTGCCGAAAGCATCGCACAAAGCATGAGTCTCCGAGAAAAATGCACTCAACTTTTTCGATAGGATGTGCTGTGACCTAATTAACAGTTATAAATAGCTGCCCTTTTATGTTAAATAAATGTCATGGAAATGTTCATCGTTTGTGAAAGAACAATTCATAAAAATGTACTCACATTGTCTTAATGTAACCACTGCATTGTGAAAGCTTTCTTTTGTTGATTAAATATCATGCATTATTGTAAGTAAATAAGTTTGTAACTGCTGCATAAATTAAGCAGTCACTTTGGCTAATAATTGATTTCTTCTTCTGCTCTATAATTACACTATATTTAGTTCAGAAACTAAACTAAACTGTTCTGTATCTAAAAGTGAGCAATTAATAATTAAATACTAACTTTAAAAAAAAAACATAACTTATTTTACAGTATTGTTTTTAAATTTAAATAATTATGTACTGCTGCACTGCTTAGAAGAAAAGTACTCCTTACAGGTTTACAGACGGGTCTGAAAACTGGCTTTCAAAATTATTTTCAGTCATGTCAGTTGCTGAAAAATTAAACAAGTACACAGATAAATTACTGCTACAAATGAAACTTGTATTCTGTTTAATTTTAGTAGTTAAATTGCCAGTTCTAATTATAAATAAATACAGGTCCGCTATAGTTTAGTACTATTGTATGGGCGCCGCCATCTTGAATTTTGTGTTATGACTGCCATATCTCATTTTTATGGGTGTGCTAAATACTAAATATTTTTTCCTGAACACAATTAAAAGAGATTAACGTTGAAACTCTTCAAATTTATGTAAAATTGAACAAACAATTAAAAAATGCATTAATTAGTAACAAGACATAAAAAGAAAGAGGAATTAAAAACAAAATTAGCTTATGTTACACCAACAAGCGTCAATAGCTTCAAATGAATAAAGTTCTCAACCACAAACACTTGCAGATGGATCACTCTTGCAATGATTAGAGTTCTTTCCAGTGAAGTTTGCCACGTTGTTTTCAAATATATGGAATCAGGAGCAGATGTGTTAGAAACCAGAAATCCATGCACTGTTGCTTAAAATATTCCGCGAAAAAATGTTCTACCAGCCCCACCAATACTTACAAAGTCTGACAACTGATATTGCTAGTATTAAAGTAGTGATCATATCTGGTAATGCTGACATATGACAAGTTTAAATAACCTAAAGATGGTAGATATTGATGAATGTGGCTATGGAACTGGTAAAATGATAGCCAAACATTTGTTGTGGAAGTGTCCAACATATGCAGAACAGAGAAAGTTATGTTGGCCCACATCCGCTCTATTGAGGACAAACTCTATGGGGATATCAACAAGCTTGAGGTCTTGAGTTGACTGCGGCTTTCTTCGCATTTATTCATATTGATGTCTGAAGGTGAACAAAGAAGAGTTGAGTTGAGTCAAGAACGGACATCACAGCCAGCACTCATGACATTCTCCTGCCTGCTCCATCCTCTACTACAGCCAGCAAAGAGTCCCAATACTAATGGTACCAGTGGAAGTCTGATTATGTGTCCGTCTGGCCTTTCCTCATAGTCCTCATAGTGTCAGATCCTCTGGTCACTCCCTGCAGCACCGTTTTCTTCAAGCCGTGATGATCTACATGTTCTTTTGCACGAACACATGATTCCAAAGGGCCCCGACCACATCTGCCTTGTGCACCAGTACCCCACCTAGGGGTGCAGTCCTAGCCAGTCTGTCCGCCCGCCCTTTCCCACCACACCCGCATGTCAGAAGACATTTCTGCTAATTAATAAGTTGCTCTTGTAAAGAAATTGCTTGAAATTAAACAAATGGCTGGGCGGACAAGGCATCTAGCAATGGGAAACTATGGGAAAATGAAATCCCGTGGTACTTCATTCACGGCAAAAAGATCATTTCTATAACGGATTATAGAACATGATGATGATGATTTAAAGGGCAAGAGGATCTACTTCATTGCACTGGGTTTTACCCCATATGGCTCATTTGCTGTCTGCAGGGCAGCCTGCTGTAAGTGTTGCACAAAGCATGAACTCCATGGCTCCGGCGAGGATCCCCAGGAGTCTCATAGAAAACTGCACTCATGAACTGAACGACGTGAGCTGGAATTAAACCGACAACCCTCAGAGTGTGAAGCAGGTGGCATAGCCACTTCGCCACTGAGACTTTGATGATGATTTAAAAGTTAAAAATTATGGTGACTAGGCTGATGATGATTAAAATGATAACTTGAACTTTTCTGATGTTAAATTAAACAGATGATAAATGATGTTGATAATTTGACAAAAATAACGTGATGATGATGATGAGAAATGATAATAAAAGAAAACTATGACTGCTAGGCTGATTATAATTTTGATGATTCTAGGGAAAAATATGATCGGGAAAGGGGGGGGGGGGGGAGAAGAAGATGATGGTAAGGATAAAAATGATAAATGAAAGTGATGGTTATGATTAAAAGTATGATCAGTGTGATGATTATAATTAAAATAATCATGCTAACCTCAATTTTAATCATCATGGTGATGATATTGATTAAAATGAGGATTAAATTATGATCAGATTGATGATTATGATTAAAATGATGGACAGGTTTTTGATTAAAATTAGCATTAAATGATGATCAGGATAATGATTATGATTAACATTATGATCAAGATGATGATTATAAGTAACATAATCACCATGGTGATGATTTTGATTGAAATTGGGATTAAATTAGTATCACATTGATGATTAAAATTGTTCTTAGCATGATGATTTTGATTAAAATTAGGATTAAATGATGATCAGATTGAAGATTAGAATTTTGATCAGGGTATTGCTTATGATTAAAATGAGGATTAAATGATGATATGATCAATGATTATGATTTAAACTGTGACCAGGTGAAGATTATGATTAAAATTATTATCTGGTTGATGATTATGATTAAAATGAGGATTAGATGATGATCAGATTGTGTGATTATGATTAAAATTGTGATGATGGTTATGATTGTGATTTAAATGAGAATTAAATGATGATCAGATTGATGATTATGATTAAATTTATGATCAGGGGGATGATTATGATTAAATTTATTATCAGGATGGTGATTTTGATTAAAATGAGGATTAAATGATGATCAGATTGAAGATTAATACTGTAATCAGGATGATGATTAAAATGGTGATAATTTATGAGTATGATTAAAATGGTGATCAGGAGATTTTAGTCTAACATCCTCTTTCCATTCCATATTTTGATATTATCTTTATATTTTTGTCTTTGTCTTGCATATTTGCCTTCCTCTTACATGTCTGTCTCTCACTCTATCTCCACCTCTGCCTTCATTATATTGTCTTGCACCATGTTGCATCCTGTCTTTCTCTCTTTTATTTAACCTGGTCTCTGTTTCTGTCTCCCTGACTTTATTCCTGTCTTGTAGATATTAAAATCAAGTATAGTTTGTATAGAATATGTGTGTGTATATTGACAGACAAGAGTGAAAGACTGTGTCTACTCTTCTGCGTCTAGAGAAGAGAGAGAGAATAATCTCTAGAACAATGGAGTTCTCCAGCATGAACTTTGATGACCTCCCTTCCTCCATCAGTGAGTTTTTCACACCAGAAGAGTTTGCTGAGATCTCTGACTATGAGAAACAACGTCTCAGCAATTTACGGCAGAACTTTGAGGCTTTACGTCGTGCAGGTACACATCTTTGGGCTAACATCTCCTTGTTTGTCTGTTTACAGTACTCCACTCATCATACGTAAATCACCATCATCATCATCAAGTGCCGTGCCGACTGGCGTAGGCGTTCATGACTCCACAGATCTCTGTCTTTGGTTTTCTGGATATTCCTCCATGCCACCGTCGCAATCGATCCAGCATCATTTCTCATGGTCTGCCTCTGCCTGTTTTCCCCTCGATTTTTCCAGTTGTCATGATGTTCTCCAGCGCCTCTCTTCTCATCACATGACCAAAAAAAGCTGTTTGTCTCTTTCTTATTGTTGTATATAATGTTCTAGTTTCGCCAGCCTCTTTAAAGCATTCGTCGTTAGTTACTTTGGCAGTCCAAGGAATTCGCAACATTCGTCTCAGGAACCACATCTCTGTTGCTTCCAATCTCTTCCTAATTTGTTTATTTATATTTTCTTTGTTTTATCGTCTTTAATAGCCAACCTTCTTCAATATTCAGTTCTTGAAGTATGGATGCATTTGTTGTTTTCTTTAACCAAGATATTCTTAGAACTTGTCTATAACATTTATATTGAAAGGCATTTATGCGCTGTTCAGCTTGTTTAGTAAGTGTCCAGGTCTCACATACGTATGTTGCAATGAGACAGATACATCATCATCATCATCATCATCATCATCATCTTCCACTTCTGCCGTCAAGCGTTCATGGGAAGGAATAATTTGCGCTCTGGCGCCCGATGTGCGGCACTTGATAGTGTCATTCCGTGTGATTGTACAATGTCGTTGATGTCGTCAATCCATTTTCTTCTTGGGCGTCCTCTTGGTCTCATCGCAGATGATCTTTGATGGTGGCCCAATGATGGGAGTTGATTGTATTGCATTCTAACGACACAGCAAAACCACTTGATCTGTCTTTCAATGAATGTGGCACAGGGTGTTGATCCTACTGTCTGTCTAATAACAGCATTTCTTAATCGATCTCGGATTGTTAAGTTGGCAGCTCTCTTCAGGAATCTCATCTCCATCCTTCCATCATGTGCCATGCCGATAAGCGTGGGCGGTCATGTTCTGCCATCTCACTCGATCACCAGAGTCGCGGATCAGCTCTGTGTTCCTGTCTCGACCATGCCACGTGGCCAAGTCATCCAGGTATTTACTTCTCGGTCTTCCCCTTGGTCACTTCCCTTCGATCTTGCCAGACGTCACCAAGTTCTCCAATTAATTTCTTCTTATAACATGCCTAAAAAATTTTGCTGTCTACGTCTAATATCTCTAATCAGTTTACAATCTTCATTTGTTTCTGCAAGGATTTGTTCATTAGTTTTCTGTCTGTCCATGGTATTTTCTGCATTTTCCTCAGAAACCACATTTCCACAGTCATCAGCTGTTTTTCAGCTTGACTGCTTATTTTCCATGCTTCACATCCATACAAAAGTAAAGGTTCTATGTAGCACTGCAACACTCTTTTTCTCGTTTCAATTGATACCTTTTTATTGGTCAGTATGTTTTTCATCTTGCAAAAGGCTACCTGTGCAATGACAATTCTTGTTCTAATTTCTTCAAGGCATCTCCCATCAGATGTTATGACTGTGCCGAGATAACTGTATCGATTCACTTGCTTAAGAACATGCCCATTTACTCCTATATCACATTGTGGTATTTCCTTCTTCCCAATGACGACCATAATCTGTGTCTTCTTAATATTCATTTCTAACCCTAGTTGTTCACTGTGTGTAACAACCGCATCTGCTAAACTTTGCAGGTCCTGTTCATTGTCTGCAATCAAGACTGTATCATCTGCACATCTAATGTTATTGATGTATCGTTCCCCCAATGTGGATTACTTCCATATCTTCTATATTTCTGAAAATATTTTCATTGTACAGGGAAAAAAGAACCAGGCAAAACAGGTTCTATATAGCACCTCAGCACTCTCTTTCTTAAATTCAATGATAGCGACTTATTGCATATGATATTCTTCATTTTTTTTTAAATGCAGCATTTGCTTGCCCTATTCTGCTCTTGATCTCTGTTGTGCATCTTCCATCTGATGTTATAAATGTCCCTAGATATTTAAAACTATCCACTTGGTGAAGAATTTTCCCTTTTATCTCTATTTCACATTTGGGTGTCACCTGTTTCTTTGATATCACCATTGTTACTGTTTTCTTGATATTCAAGGAGAGTCCTTTCTTTGCACTCTCTGTTACTACAATGTCCAACAATTGTTGTAGATCATTTGCATTATCCGCTATCTATAGTGTGTCATCTGCATAGCGTATATTATTTATATTATAACCTCCAAATATTATTCCTGGCCTTTCTTTGTTCTCATTATTACTTCGCTGTAGAGGGAGAAGAGATCTGGTGACAAAACACATTTCTGTCTTACTCCCAACTTTATGTGTTCATAATTTCCTTCGTTATTTCCCATTTTAATTGCTGCTGTTTGGTTCCAGTAAACAGTTTTAATTATTCTGAGATCTTTCCCATCAATGTTAATATCTTCCAACATTTTAATCAGTTCATCATGTTCATCATATTGTTTTAATTGTATGTTCTCAGTTATTTCTGTATTAAGTTTCTTTTTGTACCTGTAAGAAGCTAAAGCCTGGTTAGAGACACAAACTTTCACCAAGACATGCTATTTCAGCAACTCAGTGAGTATGCTCAGGAAGATCAAAATGGGCTGGGCTCAAAAACAGTGGATGGAGTTTCTGAGGAGGTGAAGCCTGATGAAAATAAGATTTTTGTGCCAGGAAATGCGGGTGTAAAAGAAATGAGAAAGCTGATAGGCTTGTGGCTTGGGCTACTGTGGAAAGTGGACCAATGGATCGGCTGATATACTGAATGTAGTCAGCAAGGTGGAGCAATTAAACCAAGAGACTGCAAATCTGCAGTCTTGACCAGACTGCAAGAACATCAAATAAAAAGTGGTGAAGCCATTCTGGAGCACTGTACTGGGAGCCAAAGGAGAATAGTCATCCAACACAGAACTAATGCCATCGGCCACTACACCCTGAGGGAGATACTTATGGACTGAATGGGCCAATGTGCAGATAATCTGATGGCTACCTAATTAACTACAAAGGGACATCTAGTAGTTTTATTCCAACATGGATAGACAGCTGGTGAAGATTGCATTGCTAGATATTGTAAAAGAACATAAAACATGCCACGGAAGTTAACTGAAGATGTGTTTCTGACTGACATAGAAGATCATAGCCCAGTGTGTTACTGGAGTCTATATGGGAATCAAAGAATAGCAACACTGTAACCTACGTTCATGTTGTAAGAGGTGACACAAGAAGGTTGGCATGTGACTGGCTACTTCATTCTGTAGAAAACTTTGGCTGCAAATGATGAACAAGTGTACGAGGAACTTGGCTTGTGTTGGTTGATGGTCTGTGCTTCATTGAGAGATGAACGGCAGAAGATAGATGATCATGTCTGCCCACAGCTCCAGGTCTGTCAGAGAACTGTATCAGTTTGGTTGGCATCTTGCTCATACACGAAATGAAAGCTTGCTGTCTGTCACTTTCAGAAAGTCTGTGTGTCTGTCTAGTTAGTTAGTTAGTTAGTCGAGGTTCCAACTTCACGGCAACGGGCCGTCCCCATTATACTCTGTTCCTGTGCCAGTGAATATCACACAAAATGCTCCTCACTGTCCAATGTGAAAAGTGGAACAGACAGGAGTCTCGGCAAGCCAACAACCCACACAGGTACACTGTGCATAATGGCGCCGCCAGAATGCCAACACAAAAGTCTTCCATGAAGACAGTAGATCGTCGATGGAATCGGCAGTCACCAGAAAGACTTCATTGACCCGGGTTTTCTTACATGGCTTGGTCTCCTTCCGCTGGGCGACCCGCCGAAAGTGCCGCACAAAGCACGAACTCCGCATCCAGCGTCGACTCCCAGGAGTCTCCTGAAAAATGCACTCGTGAACCAAAAAATCAAATCAGTCAATTCAGCAACAGCCGGTAGCCATTGTTCTGAACATGCAGTTCACTGTACAAACAAAAGCGGACAGATGTAAAGGCATTCCACATGAATTTCTCAGCTCACAGAGTCACGCCACGCACTCACTCAGTAGCAGGGCAACAGAACCATATACTACCAGTCCACACTTGGGGAAAATGCGAATGCAAATCGCAGCCACAAGGATAAGTACTCCAGAGGCCGTAGCAGTTCAATGCCTAACTGCCATGCTGGGGACCGGAAGTCCTGTGTGTGTGTGTCTGTCTGTTTGTCCAAGCTCTCTCTCCCTTTCTCTACTATCCCTCTCTCTTTCTCTGTCTCTGTGTGTGTCAGTTAGTCTCACATTAGCTGTAATACATAGAAATATCACTTTGTGGAAAACCCTTGAGGCCATTGATATAGCATGAAAAATAATGTAGAGAGGTGAAGTAATCCTTGCAACCTTAGCCAGACTGCAGACACAGTATGTGGATTTGAGACATCACGTAGAGGTGCTCCGAGGTCTTGTCCAGTATTGGTCCTGGTTTTGTGACCTCATGAGTGTCCCTCCGTGTAAATTGATTTTCAGGCTCTCTTATCTGTCTCATATTTTAGGAGTTTCTATGATAATACCTCAGTTTGTCCATATATTCATTTCGATGTGCTTTTCACAATACATGACTAAAAGTTACTAAGATATGCTGAGGCATCTGCTGTTCAATCAAGTAAACCACAATCATGTAAGCAGAAAGACATGATAGTCTATTTGAAACTACTGTGGTGACATTGAAACATGCGACTATGTTTTTTTTTTTTTTTTTTGATGAAAGGATTCATTGCACTGCTTCATTATATGTTGAACTTCTTTCTTTGGTATGCACCTGACAAGATACAATGAAATATGCCAGGCAATTAATTGTGCACAGATTATTTGTGTCTTTATTCAAATTCAAACATATATGTTTACCCATAGTAACTGATGCACATATTGTCACACAAATGCTTTAGAGCCTTATATTCCTGGCAGTTAGTTTTCAGATTTAGTTTATATGAGATTTTATGTCCATTAGGTTTTCCAGTGACTCCCCCAGAGTTTATGCTTAGAAACAGATCAGAGACAGAAAGACAGAAGCTACTAACTCCAGCAATTATAGAATCATCCGATGGATCAGACTTCGAGTGGACGCCTGCCCTGGAGAAGCCAAAGAGACCTCAAGGTAAACATATTTGTTGCCATGTTAGTTAGCTGCTCATGGACTTCTTGTTGAAGCTCTATGTATTGTTACCTCATATATGTGATTTGAGTTTTAATAACTGATTGAGTTTCTTTACTAGTTTACTCATCACCAGTATTGTCCGAGTTCTTTTATTTTCTAGGCAGCAAGCTTCTTGTGTGTGTGTGTGTGAGAGAGAGAAAAACAAATGTTTTTTGTAGGAAGTGCTTGAGCTTATAGTCCATGCCGTCTGATATCATCATGCCTGTCCACAACCTTCTGTCTTGTGTACTGTCAATCATTTCTGATCCCTATGTCTCTATGCCATGCTGTTAAACTTGTCCAGCATCTTGTCTCTCGATTTCCCCTGCTTCTCCTCTCCTCCAACTTTCTCATTACAATCTACTTCAGTTCAACCTTCCTCTTCTCAATTTGTCCCCAAAGAATGTGGACCGTCTACTTCGGATGTGAGTAATTAGTTATCTTTGTGATTTAACTTCTTTCAAGATATCTTCATTGCTTTTTCTATCTGGCTATGGTGCTTTCATCATACTTCTATAAAACCATGTCTTCTTCTTCTTCTTGGTGTGTGAGGATGTGTGTGTGGGTGGGGAAATGTGTGTGGGTGGGGGATCAGTGGGTGGGTGCGGCATGTATGTTTGCCTGGTTCTGTGTGAGTGCGTGGAGGTATGTGTGGGTGGGTGGGGGAGGTTTGGTGGGTGGGGGATGTGTTGGTGGCTGCAGGATATGAGGGTGGATGGGGGATGTGTCTCACAACATTGCAATATGCACTGTTTATGTTTACAACTTTCATTTGACAATGTTTTTTTGTTGTTGCCTCATGTGAATGTATCATGTGTAATATGCATTGTTTATGCTTACAAAATCCATTTGACTATGTTTTTTCCCCTATGTTAATGTAAAATGCACATTTGACGAATGAAATATGAGTGATTGAAAGGGCCGAATGTAAGATGGGCCTGCGTGCCCAATTTGTTACCCTTTAAAATAAAGTTTGTTTGTTTGTTTGTTTGTTTGTTTGTTTGTTTCTGCAGCTTCCACATACTTCCTCACTTGCCTGCTAATTGTCCATGATTCACTTTCATACAATGGCTTGATCTAACTCTTAAGAGCCCTTTTTCTCACCTTGGGTGACAATGATGTGTTACAGAGAATATTCATCTTGTGAAATGCTGCTTTTGCTTAAGCTATTCTACATCTAACTTGTTTAATACATCTTCCATCAGCTGTCATTAAACTACTCAAATAATTAAATACATCGACTTACTTCAAACTGGTGCATTCACATTTGTGAAGACATTGTGTCTTTGTAATTACATTACTTCTGTTTTTCTGTTATTCAATTACCTTTGTTTTCACTTTCAACTATCATCATCATCAAGTGCCCTGCCAGCTGGCGTAGGTGTTCATGGCTCTCCACAGATCTCGGTCTTTGGTGTTCTGGATCAACTCTACTGATCATATTCCTCCATGCCACCGTCTCTATCAATTCAGCATCATTTCTCTTGGTCTGCTTCTTCCTCTCTTCCCCTCGATCTTTCCAGTTGTCACGAGGTTCTCCAATGCCTCTCGTCTCATCACATGACCAAAGAAAGCTGTTTGTCTCTTTCTTATTGTTGTATATAATTTTCTAGTTTCATTAGCCTCTTTCAGGCAATCGTTGTTAGTTACTCTGGCAGTCCAAGGAATTTGCTACATTTCTCCCAGGAACAGCATCTCTGTTGCTTCCAATTTCTTCCTAAATTGGTCATTTACATTCCAAGATTCACTGCCATACTGCAAAACCAGTTCTGTACCGCATTTCAGCAATCTCTTTCTTACATTCATTGATAGTGACTTATTGCATAAGATACTTGCAACTAACTCAATAAAATACCTCAACACTATGATATGATCATCAGCAGGGGACTCCATAACCTCTTTTCTTTCCTCCGCCCTCCTCTCTCTCCATCTGTCTATCTTTTTTTCTCTGCCTCTCGCTTTTCTCTGTCTGTCTGTCTGTCTGTCTGTCTGTCTCTCTCTCTCTCTCTCTCTCTCTCTCTCTCTCTCTCTCTCTCTCTCTCTCTCTCTCTCTCTCTCTCTCTCTCTCTTCTGCCTTGCAGGGTTAATCTCTCATCTCTTTAGACCGGCTCTGTGTTGAAGGGGATACGGACATAATTCATAATCCTGCATACCGCGTTTGAAACACAGCTGATCGGAAGAACAGCATTATGTATTCGTGTATCGAGTAAGACCATAGTCTACTCTTGAAAAGATAGGTGCTGAAGACGGAGGCAGCCAGCCAGGAGGCGCACCACAGAAATTAGGCTGCCACGCAATTACGCCATGAATTATGTCAACAACTGCTACATGTTATGGTGCTCGCCCTGCGTTGGACCCCCAGGCAGGTGCAGTGATGGGCCCTATGCCTTGTAAGCCTTAACCACAAAAAAGACTGTTAGATTCATACAAGAGACAAAATTGCAGTTATAGACATATTTCAGGCGAATGAAAGAAGAAGAAGCAACTCAGCTGCAAGTGATTTGGCAGCAAACCGCCATGCATTGGTTTTTATCAAATTGGTTAGTTAGTTAGTTAGTCGACAGATCATCCTCATTGCACATCGAACCATTCAGTCCATAAGTGCTCGGATCCCATCCTCAGCAAATCCTGCAGCGTATAGCGGCTAACGTCACCAGTTCTGTGTTGGTTTATCAATCTTCTTTGGCTTCCTGTGTAGTGTTCTTGTTTGGCCACCCCTCTTTTGATTTGCTGTTTTCGCAGTCTGACCATGGTTGCAGATTCGCAGTCATCACTTGGTCCTCGCACAAGTCTTACTTCTAGTAGTGTATTCAGAATGTCAGCCTGGTCCATGGCGCGTTCGCCCTCCACCTTATCCTTACCTGCGAGCTTGTCAGCCCGCTCATTTCCTTGTACTCCCACATGCCCTGGCACGAAGATGAAACTAATCCTTGTCAACCGAGACCGCTCCAAAGACAGAAAACACTCTCTTCGGATCCACCCCATCTCTATCCTCTTGAGCATGCTCATTGAGTCGCTAAGAAAACATGCCCTATTGAATGTCTGTGTCTCGAGCCATGTTATTGCTTCACTTACTGCCATGACTTCCATAGTCAGGTTACTTGTGGTCTCAACAAAAGCACCCGAGTCCTCCTTCACAATTCTCCCTCTGGTCCGCACCGTGAAGGCCCATGAGCTCCTCACATGTCGGACGACTGACCCATCTGTGTAGATGACAGCATCACCGCCTAATGAATTCTCGAAAATCAACGCTTGTACTTCTGCCTCCACAGCAGCCGGATTTTCTTGTCTGCATTTTCTGTCTAGTTGGATGCAAACTGAAAAGGATGTACAGAAATCTGTTGGCACTTGTACCCACTTCTCGCCAGGTTCTAAGTCCTCCAGTGAACACACCTGTTGAAGAATGTCTTCGGCTTGACCCATCCACGACCTTCCTCTTTTTAACCTGCTGCCCTTCACCTTTCTAATTTCACTATGCAGTGGATGATGTGTGAGGTAGGCACGTGCTGTGCAAATTTGTAGTCTGTCTTCAGTGGTTGGAAAATCAAGAAGGTAGTATGCTGCATGCTGTATCTCTTGTACATCCAAGAATAATGCGCATAGCTTCATTTTGTATCCTTTCTATCTGCTTACGGATGAGAGTCAGGATTGCCATCGCATGCTCAAAAACAGACATGACCAGCCCCTCATATAGGAGGTATAGATGGTGCTGCTTACAGTTTGCTGCCGCCATCATCCGCATCGCAGCCAAACCCCGCTTGGCCTTTGTTATCACCTGGTCTATGTGCTCATTATAAGCAAGGCTTCGATCAAAACGTATCCCCGGGTAATTCATTGCTTGCGTTCTTTCCACAGTCTCTGAACATAGATTAACAGTTGGTGTTAGGTATGATTATTCAAAGAGAACCATGTCACTGTTGCCTTTGTTGGGTTGACCATTGCCCCAGCTTCAGCATACCAAGTACTTATGCGATTGAGTTCGGTTTGCAGTTCCACAGCAACCTGATCTCTGTCCTTACCCTGATGATACACTAAAACATCGTCGGCATATGACAATGACCTCCCCGGTCCAGTGATCTGCTCGCTAGTGATTCTCACTATGTAGGCGTTGAACAGCACTGGAGATAATGGTGATCCCTGTGGTAGGCCAGGGTATATTGTTGTTGGTTCCGAAGTCCAACTGCCACATCTAAAAACAACTTTCTGTTCGAAGAGGGCTGCAGCGATCCAACTAAGGAGGAACAGACTTATCTTGAGTTAAAGATATAAAATTGGTATGAGTACCAATCGTTCAGAAAGTAATGGCAAAATACTGAACGTAAACTTGCCAATAAATCACAGACAGCCAAATAATGCTTTGGTTGACTGTGGCGTCATAAAGGATATGCAGCTAACTGTTAACTTTAGGCAAAGGCTATTGGAGTTAACTGGAGAGTAAGGTTGAAGACAAGCTAGCATGAGGTAGACAACGATACAAGTGGCAAGATAACATCTAGAGATGAATGAACAGCAATCTGATAGAATGTATAGTCAGGGTGAGAGACAGTGTTGGAGATCCATTGCAGCCACCCTTCATTGTGGAAACGGCACCCAGATTGACTGATTGATTGATCGGAATTAAACTGTAGACAAACTGGTGGATGGTAACTACTGTTGTACATCTCTAGTACATTATGATTTGACATCTTAGACAATTTGTTTCACTTGATCAAATGTCATAATCAGGACAAGAACACAGACATGGTCTGAATCTGGTGGCCAAGTTAGATGGGGAACCATGACTATCCATACTGTAGCGAAACGCCAGTGGTCCATGTCCTTATGCATTCTTTTATTTTGGGTAGACAGGGGGGAACGGCTTTCGGAAGCTCTCAGTTCTCTTGTTCTCTCAAATCTCCATGAAAGATGGTTCTTTGGGTTATCTTCCTATCACAATCTTTACATGGAGCAAGTAGCCAATGTCTTTCACATCGGGTAAACCCGATGGAGCGCCTTGCGCCAAATGAGCGCTGGTGCGGCTGCTAAGCAATTCATGGCCGTGTACACACCTACCGTTGGATAGTGGCATCTTGTCAAGTCGATTTGAAGATTGGGACAGAGATGCAACCTCCTACTGAAGTGGTGAAGAAAGGTAGGGCTTGGGTTGTGGGTACTCCAGCCAAACATGGAGTTATAAATATACCATGGGTTGAAGGGGAAGATGAATTGGCGAAAGGCCAATCATAACCAATGACGAGTTGGGTGACCGTTAGCCGATTTGGCTGCACGTCTTGTCCTTGGCATAGCCGGGGAAGTGAATCTGAACCATATATCTCCCAAGAGGATTTCATTTGTTCTTGGCGTCAGATGAGCTGTTGCTGTCTTTCTATCTACGGCTTGAATTGGACAGATTGTCATCTTTCTGTTGTATATACTCAGTGGGTATTTTGGGAATGGGGTACACCAATCTCTGATCTATCTTCTTGAGCCAGAAGAGGCTATTCACAGGACTATCTCTTTCATCTGTTACTAGATGGGATGATGTAGGGAAGTTAATGGACTTCTGTATCTCATTTAGAGAACCTGCATTCCGCTGAATCTATGTGTTCTGTGGGGCACTGCTGGTACATTGCGGCGACCGCTCAGACAAGAGCGGAGCCGGGAGGGGGTAGGATCTTCTTTCCTATTCTTGCAGGGAGTGGGGAACTACAAAGCGTGCCATACAACCCCATTACTATACTATGAGTTAATGAGATGTAACACACGGATTACTGGGCGCACCACACCACAAGATCTTGCGGGTGAGAAAGGCATGGTTGCAAGTGAGAGGGAAGCATGGGAATGAATGTGCCCAATCATAATAAAGGCTTGGTATGAGTGTGGAGGGTGTGTCGTGTGGCCAAAAAGACAACCGGACTTCGTCCAGCTGGAGGTCTACTCAAACCCGGACGTGGCCAATCCAGGGGCTACCTGACAGGTCAGGCCTGGTCAATCAGGTATTAAATATAGTGTATTTGTGTGATACATGAGTCAGCCCAGTCGCTCAGGTTTTATTTATCATCTCCAGGGTCCTCTTCTATGGGAAGTGACTATGTCTTCGAAGGGACATTATCACCGGTGCTTCTAGGCTAACGTAAATATGTCCAACGAGGCCAACTCAAGGCAAGGTGCAGGTCTTGAAGCAAGGACATTTTGTATGACTGGTGCATTGCCGGTTTTGTTTTAACAACATACGCCTGAGAGCAGTTGTTGTCCGGAGGGAGCCTAAGAGTGATTTTCTGGCATACCCATTTTATCCCGGACATTAAAAGGACCCAACCATTATCCTTCACAAACACCTCACCTTATCGGCAACACTAAAGCTTTTCATAGGTCAGTGAAGACCTAGTGCCGAACTAATTCAGATGACAATGAACAGAAGTCCTCAACACACCAGTCGCTTGGATTCTACAAAAGCCGGTTGAACCTACACCCAGTTGTTGGAGAAGGAAGGAGATTCGGACATCTTTGGTGAGAAGTGTGTGGACAGATCAGACAGTATCTGAAGCTGGATCTGTGACTGTGGCGACTTGAGGCTCTGTGTTAGAATTTACCAGTGTAGTGTCTGTGTAGATCTATCTGTTTATCTGCCTTTATGTGTTCCTGTGCTGTTCTTGATTAGGTTAATAAAATTACTTCCAAGTTGTTCTGACGACTGCCATGTTATTTATGCGTCAGCCAGAAGAACACTGCAGGAAATAGGTCCCTAGGTCGAAAGGAAGCGTGACAGTGTGTCCAGGGAAAACGGAGGAGGGTTGGCAGGTAAAGACCTATCTAAGCCAGGGCTATAGAAGATATTTGAAATATTGTGACCGGGCTATTTGGGACCCTCCACGTAGCTTGTTACAATTTCTGGGGGCTCGTCCGGGATATTTGTAATCCTGGTGAAGTTCTGGCTGATTTAGTGATAGGGGACAGATATCCTTGTTTTCTATTAATAGGTTCTGCCTACCGTGCCTGGCTATTGTCTATACTCTTCCTGACACAGACTGACCGACATACGACGTGTTGTGGTCGTGTAATGTAACTTGTTGTGTAATTGTGAGAAAAATTTTATTAGACAATTACCTCTTCCCTTACCCTCTGAGTTTAAGATGGCATCAGCTGGGTTTAATGTCGCTGACGTACAGGCTACAGGGCGTGAGATGGGATATGATGGAGCGGAGTTACAGAAATATGTGCGGGAAGTGGAAAGAGACTACAGACAGGATGTGCGCGAAGCCAAGAGGATTGAGGCGGAGGCTGAGGCTAAGAGGATGGAGGCTGAGGCCAAGAGGATTGAGGCGGAGGCTGAGGCTAAGAGGATGGAGGCTGAGGCCAAGAGGATTGAGATGGAGGCTGAGGCTAGGAAGATGGAGGCCGAGCAGGCAGTCAGAGACCATGAGTTCCGTATGAGAGAGTTGGAGCTGAAAGCTCAAACTGCCAAGGAAAGAGACGGTGCAGTGGGAGACGCAGTTCTCCCTGACTCAACAACTTCTGGTGGCGGTCCATGCCAGGCAATGAAGTTCCCTTTGCTCCCGTTCGATGAACACAAAGATAAGATCGACCAGTATCTTCACAGATTTCGGTCGATGGCTTTGGCTATGGGATTGGAGCGAGGGAAATGGAACTTGAAACTCTCACAGGGCCTGAGGGGGACCGCATACGAGGTCTATTCTAGGTTGCCACCTGGTATGGAGAATGACTATGAAGCTCTGGAGAAAGCACTGTTGAAAAGGTTTCAGATGACAGCTCATACTTATCGACAACAGTTCAGAAAGTCGAAGAGAGAGCCAGGAGAGATGTTCGCAGCCTACAGTGTCAGATTGAAGTCTTACCTTTTGAAGTGGATGTCTTTAGCTGGATTTGCTAACGACTATGAAAGTTTGGAAGAATTGGTGGTCGTGGACCAAATGAAGAGAATGATGCCTAAGCCTTTGCAAACCTTTTTGCTTGAAAATGGGGCAGAAAGGTTAGAGCTAGTCAACACGTTGGCTGAAAGGTATGTGCTAGCTCATGGGGATAATGGGGAATTGTCACAACACAATCCCCGACCACCAGACACATGGTCTGGAAAGAAGAAGAACCCTAAAACAGCTCACACCAGGAAGGAGGATCCTTTCGATAAAGTTCCTAGTAAGAAACCCTCTGGTAAGAGTCCACCTGGATCTCCTAAAAGAAAGTGGAGTGAAAAGTGGTGCACCTATTGCAAATCTCCCACACACAATACGGTAGATTGCCGGCGTAAACAGAAAGACTCTCACTATGCTGCTTGTCTTGTAGAAACCGGGGAAGGGTCTCACAAGGAGGTAGAAGGGAGGGATCTTGGGACCAAAGATTTAGAAAAACCACCAGTAGTAGAAACGGTACTTGTGAACGGTCAACCAGTTGAGTGTCTCTACGACACAGGTCTGCAGTTTGAGGCTGTAATTTCATCACATTTAGTGAGCCCAGAGCAGCTAACCGGGGAATCTATTGAGATTCAAACGGCGACAAAGAGTGCGGTAGCGATGTCTCTTCCAATTGCGAAGGTGGACATCAAATCAAAATATGTTACCGGCACTATACAGGCAGCCGTTCTGCTAGATCCTATCTTCCCAATGATCTTGGGTTGTCGCTACGTCTTTCTAGGGATTCCAACCGAACCCATGTACGTAGGGGCAATGCAAACCAGATCTCAATTGGAGGATGAGCAGACGCCGGCCTTGATTGTGAATCCCTTGCCTGGGGAGTTACGAGCTGCTCAAAGCCAGGATGCTACTTTGCAACCTTGCTTCAACCAGTTGCCAAAAGGTTCTGACCCACCAAGACGGGGTCAGTATTATATGAAGAATCGGTTACTGTACCGGAGAGCCGGAATGGAGGATCACCAGCATGGACAGCTGGTGGTTCCTAAGGCTTATCGGGAACAGCTTCTTCATATGGGACACACCATTTCTTTCAGTGGACATATGGGTGTCGGGGCAACTCTCCAGCGCATTTCCTGCCATTACTACTGGCCAGGGATGACTGGAGACGTGCGTAGGTACGTCAAGTCGTGCCCAGAGTGCCAGCGTGTGGCACCAAAACACTGGACAGCTCCGGTAGTCCTGGGAGACATGCCTATTATGAACTCTCCTTTCGAGAGAGTTGCCATCGATCTTGTTGGTCCTCTTCCTAGGACTAGGAAGAGGAATAAGTACATTCTCACGATGGTGGATTGCTGTTCCATGTGGGGCGAGGCGATACCTTTGGCCACAATCGACTCTAAGCGAGTGGCTGATGCACTGATGGAGACCTTTACTAGGTTGGGATTTCCCAACCAGATCCTAACGGACAATGGGTCTCAGTTCTGTGGTAAACTGATGGAAGAAGTCTTTCGTATCTTCCAGACCAACCACATTCACACAAGCCCGTATCACCCTCAGTCTAATGGGCAAGTAGAGAGGTTTAATGGTACCTTGATGACCATGCTTCGGAAGCTGGCACAAGAGAAACCAGACAGATGGGATGAGTATATCTCAGCCGCCTTGTTCGCCTATCGGGAGGTTCCCCATGGGTCGACCGGGTTGCCACCAGCCACTCTACTATTCGGGAGGCCAATCAAGGGTCCCTTAGAAGCCTTATTGAGATGTTGGACAGAGGAAGAAACTTCCGAAGAAGTGGTATCCTCTTATAAATACGTCGAAGAGTTAAAGAAAAAACTCCAGACGGGTTGGGCTTTGGCAGCTCAAAATCTGAGAGCGGCCAGGAAGAGACACGCGGCCTACTACAATAGAAGGACGAAAGATAGGTCTCTTAAGGTGGGGGATCGGGTTCTGTTGTTACTTCCAGTAGGTTCCAATAAACTCGAGATTGGTTGGCAGGGGCCTTTCCCGGTAGAAAGGGTTGTCTCCCGCACCAACTATGCCATCCGGATCAGGGGGAAATCTAAAATCTTCCACATTAACCTTCTCAAAAAGTATGAAGAACGATCTGATGGTACTTCTCTCCCACTCATGACTATGGCGGTCGCGATGGAAACTGAATCGGGCGAAGAAACGGATAGGGGGTATCCATTACACCCTGGGGAAACCTATAGGGATGTACATATAAATCCTGATCTGTCGGCTGAAGAAACAGACCGTGTCATCCGTTTGTTGGAGTCCCATCAGCAGATTCTTACCGATCGGCCAGGGCGGACAGGGTTGGTCGAGTTTGATATGACTCTGACTACCCAAGACCCCGTTCGCCAGAAAATATATCCAGTGCCATTTTCGAAAGAGAAGGCCCTGGAAACTGAAATCCAGAAGCTTCTGGACGACGACATCATCACTCCTTCGACTTCTCCTTATAATGCCGGGGTTGTCTTGTTGAGGAAGCCAAGCGGGGAACACCGCTTATGTATTGATTACAGGCATTTAAATAGTTGTACGACATTCCAAGTTGAGCCGTTGCCAAACACAAATCAATTGTTTGCCAGATTAAATAGGGCAAAGTACTTCTCAAAAATTGATTTAAGCCGGGGATATTATCAGATCCCTGTGAAGCCTGAGGTTCGGCCCATGCTCGCTTTCAGTACTCCGAGTGGCCATTACGAATTTAAGGTGATGCCTTTTGGGCTGAGCAATGCGCCCAGTGTGTTCACTCGCATGATGAGAAAGTTATTAGACCCTTTAAGGGATCCCTCTGTCGTCTCGTTTATGGATGATATTCTCATCGCGTCTGACAATCTGAAGGATCACCTGAAATCCTTGGAAAAGATCTTCATAAGATTGAAAGAGGAGGGGTTAACCGCCCGTCCAGCCAAATGTATGATTGGATATCAATCCTTGGAATTTCTGGGACACACTATTACCCCAGGGGGACTGGTACCGGAAGAAAAAAATATTGAGAAGGTCCGTCTCGCACCCCGTCCTAAATCCAAAAAGGATGTTAGGTCTTTCTTGTCTCTGTGTGGGTTTTACCAGAAATTCATTCCAAAGTTCAACGAAATTGGAGCGCCGTTAACCGAAACCCTGAAGAAAGGATCGCCAGATCCTATAGTCTGGACCCCGAGCTGTGAAGAGGCTTATGGGAAGCTGAAACAGGCGTTGGTGGATAGGCCAGTCCTGCAACTCCCGAATTTGGAGAAAACGTTTGTTCTGAGAACCGACGCGAGTAACATAGGGATTGGAGCAACTCTGTTGCAGGAAGGGCGAGATAATCCTTCGGTGTTGTGTCCGGTGGCGTATGCCAGTAGAAAACTGTTACCCGCCGAACGGAATTATTCCACCGTCGAACGGGAATGTCTAGCTCTAGTGTGGGCGGTACAGAAATTTCAACCTTATCTGTATGGAGTCCAGTTCAAAGTGCAGTCCGACCATCAACCTCTGACGTTCTTGGCAACTTCTAAGAAACTGAACGCGAGGTTGATGAGATGGTCATTGCTCCTACAACCGTATCAGTTCACGGTCGAATACATCCCCGGAAGGGAGAATGTGGGAGCAGATTTTTTATCACGGCATCCTATGGTTGAATGTGAGGGTGGGGTCATTCGAACAGAACCACTGACAGTAGAAAGTTCGTAGGGTTCGACTTTCTTAAGAGGGGGCCTATGTAGCGAAACGCCAGTGGTCCATGTCCTTATGCATTCTTTTATTTTGGGTAGACAGGGGGGAACGGCTTTCGGAAGCTCTCAGTTCTCTTGTTCTCTCAAATCTCCATGAAAGATGGTTCTTTGGGTTATCTTCCTATCACAATCTTTACATGGAGCAAGTAGCCAATGTCTTTCACATCGGGTAAACCCGATGGAGCGCCTTGCGCCAAATGAGCGCTGGTGCGGCTGCTAAGCAATTCATGGCCGTGTACACACCTACCGTTGGATAGTGGCATCTTGTCAAGTCGATTTGAAGATTGGGACAGAGATGCAACCTCCTACTGAAGTGGTGAAGAAAGGTAGGGCTTGGGTTGTGGGTACTCCAGCCAAACATGGAGTTATAAATATACCATGGGTTGAAGGGGAAGATGAATTGGCGAAAGGCCAATCATAACCAATGACGAGTTGGGTGACCGTTAGCCGATTTGGCTGCACGTCTTGTCCTTGGCATAGCCGGGGAAGTGAATCTGAACCATATATCTCCCAAGAGGATTTCATTTGTTCTTGGCGTCAGATGAGCTGTTGCTGTCTTTCTATCTACGGCTTGAATTGGACAGATTGTCATCTTTCTGTTGTATATACTCAGTGGGTATTTTGGGAATGGGGTACACCAATCTCTGATCTATCTTCTTGAGCCAGAAGAGGCTATTCACAGGACTATCTCTTTCATCTGTTACTAGATGGGATGATGTAGGGAAGTTAATGGACTTCTGTATCTCATTTAGAGAACCTGCATTCCGCTGAATCTATGTGTTCTGTGGGGCACTGCTGGTACATTGCGGCGACCGCTCAGACAAGAGCGGAGCCGGGAGGGGGTAGGATCTTCTTTCCTATTCTTGCAGGGAGTGGGGAACTACAAAGCGTGCCATACAACCCCATTACTATACTATGAGTTAATGAGATGTAACACACGGATTACTGGGCGCACCACACCACAAGATCTTGCGGGTGAGAAAGGCATGGTTGCAAGTGAGAGGGAAGCATGGGAATGAATGTGCCCAATCATAATAAAGGCTTGGTATGAGTGTGGAGGGTGTGTCGTGTGGCCAAAAAGACAACCGGACTTCGTCCAGCTGGAGGTCTACTCAAACCCGGACGTGGCCAATCCAGGGGCTACCTGACAGGTCAGGCCTGGTCAATCAGGTATTAAATATAGTGTATTTGTGTGATACATGAGTCAGCCCAGTCGCTCAGGTTTTATTTATCATCTCCAGGGTCCTCTTCTATGGGAAGTGACTATGTCTTCGAAGGGACATTATCACCGGTGCTTCTAGGCTAACGTAAATATGTCCAACGAGGCCAACTCAAGGCAAGGTGCAGGTCTTGAAGCAAGGACATTTTGTATGACTGGTGCATTGCCGGTTTTGTTTTAACAACATACGCCTGAGAGCAGTTGTTGTCCGGAGGGAGCCTAAGAGTGATTTTCTGGCATACCCATTTTATCCCGGACATTAAAAGGACCCAACCATTATCCTTCACAAACACCTCACCTTATCGGCAACACTAAAGCTTTTCATAGGTCAGTGAAGACCTAGTGCCGAACTAATTCAGATGACAATGAACAGAAGTCCTCAACACACCAGTCGCTTGGATTCTACAAAAGCCGGTTGAACCTACACCCAGTTGTTGGAGAAGGAAGGAGATTCGGACATCTTTGGTGAGAAGTGTGTGGACAGATCAGACAGTATCTGAAGCTGGATCTGTGACTGTGGCGACTTGAGGCTCTGTGTTAGAATTTACCAGTGTAGTGTCTGTGTAGATCTATCTGTTTATCTGCCTTTATGTGTTCCTGTGCTGTTCTTGATTAGGTTAATAAAATTACTTCCAAGTTGTTCTGACGACTGCCATGTTATTTATGCGTCAGCCAGAAGAACACTGCAGGAAATAGGTCCCTAGGTCGAAAGGAAGCGTGACAGTGTGTCCAGGGAAAACGGAGGAGGGTTGGCAGGTAAAGACCTATCTAAGCCAGGGCTATAGAAGATATTTGAAATATTGTGACCGGGCTATTTGAGACCCTCCACGTAGCTTGTTACACATACTTACAGGCATGGCACATGATACTTCTTAGGACATAGCAATTTTGGAACAGAAAATTTTAGCTCCTTGAGCTCAATATAAATAGATGAAAAGAAAATGACAAAGAATCTCACATCTTGAAGATATAATATACTTGGATATATCAGAGATGGTCATCCTCTATAGCAGTGCGTCCCAAACTTTTCATTATCGTGGACCGACATAAAATTTTCCTTTTGCACCAGGGACAGGTGCCATTAAATAAAATTTTCTCCTTGTAATCTGGAATTTTATATAACTTCAATGCATTGGCACCTTTCCGTTTGACAGACGATAGTTTGGTACATTGTGCTTCAAAAAGGCTAAATAACTACGACCCATGGCGGTGGCGAGTATGGCTGGTAAGGCCAATTCTTGCTGCAAATGTTTGCCCACAGTAGATGCATGTGAAAACATGGTCATTTCCACCATTGTGCACCATCTTACGTCTCTCACGCTCTGTGCTTTATCTGCAATCATTTTCTCCTTTGTCTTTATTCCATTTCTGATAGTTGCCCTCCATGCAACACGTTCAGCGGCGACTTGCTCCCAATGTGCATTATCTATGCCTGTATCAATCATGTCCTGCTTACACACATCTTTGTATCGTAGTAGAGGCCGACCCTGAGATCTCCTACCCGTCTGTAATTCACCAAAAAAGATGTCCTTTGGTATTCTACCATCATCCATCCTCCTAACATGTCCTATCCTTCTAAGTCTATGAAGACTGAGCATGGAATACACCGTCACACAACCTGATCTTTCCAATACTTCAGTATTTGTGATTTTCTTGCCACTTAATACCAAGTATTCTTCCGAGACACCGCATATGAAAGCTGTTTAAACGTTTCTCTTGGCATGAGTAAGTTGTCCAGGTTTCACTGCCATAAAGAAGAGTACTAAGGACACAGGCTTGGTAGACGAGGACTTTTGTTTTGGCAGTAAGCTTCCTGTTCTCCCAGACTCTTTTTGCTAACATGTTCATTGTTGTTGCTGCCTTGCCAATCCTGATGTTGATTTCCTGATCGAGGGATAATTTGCTATTTACCTCTGATCCTAGATATGTAAAATGGTCTACTATCTCCAGTTCGGCGTCGTCAATAAAGATTGATGGTACACCAGGTGCACCTTGTGACATAATCTGTGTCTTCTTTTTGTTAATTGCTAAACCAAATTCAGAACAAGCATTGGAGAATGCAGATAGTAGATGTTGTAATTCTTCCTCAGAGTGGGTCGTAATCGCAGCATCATCCGCAAAAAGCAACTCTCTAGGTACTACCCTGCTAATTTTGGTCTTGGCCTTCAATCTCTGAGCATTATAGAGGCCACCATCTGAGTGTGAGTGAATGTATATACCGTCATCCTGATCACGAAAGGCATATTTCAGTAGAAGTGAAAAGTATATCCCAAAGAGGGTGGGGGATAGTACACAACCTTGCTTAACTCCACTCTTGATTTCAAACTCTTCTGAAGTTGAGCCATCAAACTTGATTATACCCTTCATGCCTGTGTGGAACGATTCCACAATGGACAGAAGAGTTGGTGGGCAGCCAATCTTCTTTAGTGCTTTGAACAGACCCTCACAACTGACCAAATTGAATGCCTTTGTGAGGTCGATGAAGGCAATAAACAGTGGCTGATTTTGTTCCCGGCATTTTGCTTGCATCTGTGGCAATGAGAATATCATATCTATGGTAGACCGGTTCTGACGGAAGCCGCACTGTGATTCGGGGTAGACTTGATCTCCCAGGACTTGAAGTCTGCGCAGAACAATTCTGGCAAATACTTTCCCAACAATACACAGAAGTGAGATACCCCTATAATTGTTACAGTTGCTCCGATCACCCTTGTTGTTGTACAGCGTTATGATGTTTGAATCTTTTAAATCCTGTGGGACTTGTCCTTCTCGCCAGCATAGCTCTATTAGCTGGTGGATCTGTAGAGCGAGTGTGTCTTGCCCACTCCTGATTACCTCTATTGGAATCCCATCCTTACCTGGAGCCTTGCCAGATGCAAGCTCATTTATAGCACACTTAACTTCTGTTATGGTGGGAAGTGTGTCCAGGTGGTCAAGAGTTGGCAGGGCCTCTATGGCGTTGAGGGCATCATCCGTTAGCTTGGTCACACTTGAGTAAAGCTCTAAATAGTGCTCGACCCATCTATCCATCTGCTGTTTCTTATCAGTGATGATTTCTCCAGTCAAGGTTTTCAGCGGTGCACTTCTTTTGATCATTGGACCACAGGCTTTCTTTATCCCTTCATACATGCTTCTGATGTTTCCCTTATCGCTTGCGATTTGAATGGACTCACATAACTTGATCCAATAGTCATTCGCACACTGCTTGGCAGCCTTTTGCACATCCTTCCTTGCTTGCTTCAGCTCACTCAGAGTGTTACGCGTTGGTCTTTCCTTGTTTCTTAAGAGAGCTATCTTCTTCTTATCAATCAATCGCTGCAGTATCTGGCTGTTTGCCGCAAACCAGTCCTGCCTCTTATGATCCACAGTGCTGAAAACCCCTACCGCTGTTTTATAAATAGTTTCCTTAAGTTTACTCCATTTATCATTTACTATACAATTTTCTGATGTATCATTGAAAGCGTCTTCAAGTTGCTGTTGAAATTCAAAGCACTTTCCAGGATCGTGAGTGTTAATAATATTAATCTTGGGGCTAGATTTGTGTTTAGTGTAACAGTATGTGTAGTTTGGGTTATAATTAGGATCTAGTGGGGAATTAGAGATACAGCACGATTGAGCATTATGAGTGAAAGCGGAGAGAGATGCTCAATCGTGACGTATTGTTGTTGTGAAGGGCAGTCAACATCCGATATTCCAGCAAGGCAGACACGGCTTGTCATCTTACGCAAATAAACAAACTTTTATTCAACCTTCGACTTTATTACTTCTTTCTACACTATGACAGAAGTAAATATGGAGCCGTATGTCCAGGATTCTGAATTGAGCCGTCCGGCTACCACGCGAAGTACTATATAACTCAGAAGATAAAAGTATCAAGAGGCTTTTCTAGAGCCGTGGCTGAATTGTAAGGTCATCAGGACACTGATAATGGCCGTTAACTGAATCTCAGCCTTCAACGCTTTCCAGGGCCGCGATCTGAACTCTGGAGTTTCAAAAGAAAAGGCTTACTATTTCCAAGCGCCAGCCAATGAACGTTATCAAATTCAAGGGGCCTCCCATGGCCGTTGCATGAATCCTATCGTTTTTCAAGAAGAGCCATCCTGACCTGGGACCTTGAGAAAATCAGAAATTCAAGTTGAACATTTGTCGGGCTCAACTAATCATGGAAAAAGCCTCGTAAATTCGTGATCGGGCTTCTTGAAACTAATTGTCATTGGGCTTCGGTTGACCTTGACAATTTTTTGGGCCTTGTCAATCCTACGACCCAAATGTATGACCCATCCCAAATGACGATGAAATACCCACTCGAGAATCAAGGAAGGGACCCAACCAGGGGTCGAAAATAATCCAGGCATCCCATGAGACGGGACCCAAGCAGGAAGAGTGTCCAGCAGCCCACGAGAAGGACGAAATTATCTGAGGACGAGAGGGGATATCTGAACTCCGCCACCGGAACTCTGGAACTAATTGTCAGTTGATGCGGGCTCGTGTAAGTGAACTGGATCCGTCAGCGAGCAAAAGAAGGTAACTGTTTAGTTAAAGAGACAATTTGTATTTCCTGGATCTCCGGTGATGTGCCGTAATTTCTTAGTTAGAGCAGAGTCTAAAACATTATTGTACTCTAAGAAACAGGTATGAGGATTTATAGTGAACTTTTTGGTTTCAATATGAGTTATTGAAGACAGGGTTCTTCCTTCCTCTACGCTGACAGGATATTGATGGTGATTCGTGTAATTAATATTACAACTGGTGCTCTTTAGGGATTAACAAAGTGAAATTTTTGCGATTTTGGAACTAAATAACTAATTGAACAGTTTTATGGACTGTGGGAATTGTGTGTTGTAAATTAGTAAATTTATGTGATTCATAAATAGGATAATTAATTAACCAGTTTTTAGAAACAAATAATTTGAAATTGTGTGCTTCTTGGTTCTTTGCTTGCTTTCTTTCAGTATTTTCAGCATGGCGGAACAGGACACCCTAGCGCATCCTCCTTAAATTAGGAGATTGAAATTGTGTGTTTTTTTTGTTCTTTGCTTGCTTTCTTTCGGTATTTTCAGCATGACGGAACCAGACAACTTGGCCCAGGTGTTGACGGGAGTGGGAACAGCGGTAGGAAAATTAAATATGATAATCAACCAACAAGGATTGACAACAGAAATTTTGAGGTTTACTGGACAGGCCAGGGAATATAAAAAATGGATCACTTCCATAGAAAAATATGCCTATTTAATCTCAGCAACAGATGTAGAAAAAATGAGGTTGGCTTATCAGACGGCAACGGAACCGGTCTCGGATCATATAAGAAGAAAGCTAGAAGCTAGAGTAGATGAGACATGGGAACAATTCAAGGAAGACCTAGCAAGGAAATATGCAGAAATAACGGATCCACAACATGCATTTTCGGTGTTGAGGCAGGCTAAACAAAATAACGGAGAGACGGTACAATTGTTTAGCGATAGATTGATTAATCTGGCTGAAGAAGCATTCTTAGGACAGAATGTACGAGGAGAGGAGGTGGAAAGGATGTTGGTAGGGATCTTTGTGGATGGCATAAAGTCTGATGGTTTGAAACTTAAATTAATGAGGGAAAACCCTGAGAGGTTATCACAAGCGGTGGATATCGCGGTACAAGAAGAAAATTTGAGACGTAGGTTTAGATTAAGAACAGGACGAGAAGTGGGAAGTAATCGAGATGACAGAGTTGAAGAACCTATGGAAATAGGACAAACAAGATTCGGATGGAATAGGAGAGGAGGTATACAGACGTTACAAGGTAGAAATAGGTATGATAATGAGGAAAGAAGAAATATGAGATACCCTACAAGAGAAACAGTAGGTAACACAAATAGTACAAATATTGTCTGTTGGAATTGTGGTCAACGGGGACATGTTTTTCGGTTTTGTAATAACAGGCGTGTCCAGTCGAATACACAGGGTAGACATGACAATAATAGGGTGAGTAGGAATGTTGTAGATGGATACAGGAATTTTACAGGTACAAGAACACAGGAAAATCGGCGCCCTACCTATTAGGCAGGACCTATGATAGGAGGGTAAATAATAAGGTCCCAAGGGTTAGAGAATATGTTAATAACAGGTATAATAGCTCGAACAGAGAATATTTTCAACTAGATGAAGTCAAGAAATTTATAGAAGATAAAACAGATTATAGCTCTTGTATATTAGAAATAGGAAAGTATAGAGTTCGTACATTAATTGATTCGGGAGCTCAGGTTAGTGTAGTAAAAGAAAGTTTTCTATATAATATAGTAAGAAATTGTAGAGTATTTAAGAGTCATAATAATTTACACTCTGTTACGGGACAGAATTTACAAGTAGTGGGACAAACAATGATAAATTTTAAGTTAGGAGGGATCAACATAAGACACCTTTTTCATGTAGTCAAGGGGTTAAATAGAAACATGTTAATAGGAAGAGATTTTTTAATAAAAAATGGAGTAAGACTTTTATATGATTTACACAAATTAAAATTCAGGGACGTCTATATAGATATGCAAGAAGACATGCATATATCAGCACTAGTTAGAGTTAAAATGACAACGACATTAAAACCACAGTCGGTTAATTTGATACAAGTGAAGCTGAAGAAAAACCCATATTATGTAGAAGGAAACACAGTCAGAATCACTGAATTACAAGAGGAAATAATTGATGAGCCTGGTTTGGAAGTTCCGGATGGAATAATAGCGTTAGATAAACACTTAACCTTTCCAGTTATGGTGATTAACAACACAGGTAGAGAAATTAAATTATACAGAGGGTGTGTAGTAGCAAAAATAGAACAGAACGTTAGTGAAATATTGGCAACGGATAGAGTAGAAATGCCGGGAACTAATTATTCACAGTATTCTAGTGAAAGAAGTAATAACAGACGCGGACGCGGAAGTAGAGGAAACACACGAATGAATGAATTGATCCATCCATTCAAAAGAAATACAGCACAAATACATTCACTAGATAAACAGACAAGAGAACAGGAATTGTTGGCACAGTTAAAGACTTCACCAGAAAATAAAGAAGTATTGGAACAGTTTATAAAGGAGAATCAGGATGTGTTTGCAATTAGTGATTTAGAGTTGGGGAAGACAAAAACGGTAACAATGGAGATAGATACGGGAGACCATCCGCCGATTAGCTTAAAACCATATAGAACTCCCTTAAGAAATAGAGAAATTGTAGAAAAGGCAATAGAAGAAATGTTGAAAGCAGGGATAATCAAAAGATCAAAATCAGAGTGGTCATCTCCGGTGGTAATTGTGGCCAAACCTGATGGTTCGAGTCGATTCTGTTGCGACTATCGGGCGTTGAACAAAATTACTAAAAATGTAGCATATCCACTACCAGTGATAGATGATATTTTGGGGTTGCTAAATGGCGCTACATTTTTTACGACGTTAGACGCAAGAGCAGGATTTTGGTGCATTCCGATGTCGGCAGACGCGCAGAGAAAAAGTGCTTTCTGTACTCATATGGGTTCTTATGAATTTTTACGTATGCCTTTTGGAGTCAAAACTGCGCCATCTCACTACATGCTCTTAATAAATGAAGTTTTAGAAGGTATGCAAAGGTTCGCTCTTGCTTATATTGATGATATTCTGATCTTTACTTCTGGAAATGTGGAGGATCATTTGAAACATATAAAGTTAGTGTTTGACAGGTTAAGAAAACATGATGTGAAGTTAAAGCTCAGTAAATGCCAATTTTTAAAGACAGAAACAAAATATTTGGGGTATATTATAAATAGAGAAGGTATAAAACCAGACCAGGACAAAATAAAGGTTATTAAAGAGTTACCTGCTCCAACTAACGTTAAGGAGGTACGCGCCTTTATAGGAACATGCGCGTATTATAGGCGGTTTGTCCCAGCGTTTTCAAAAATAGCTGAACCTATTACAAACTTAACAGGCAAGTACGCTAGGTTTAAGTGGGATGATGAGTGTCAAAAAGCGTTCGAGTATTTAAAAAACAGTTTAACACTGGTACCACTGTTGACGCATCCAGACTTAAACAAACAGTTGATACTGTACACAGATGCTTCAGACAATGCAGTAGGAGCGTGTTTGGTGCAACCATATGAAGGGAAAGAGTCTGGAATACCAGGGGTTAAAAATGAAAGGCCTATATACTTCTTGTCGCATAAACTTAGCAGATCACAAAGAAAGTGGACGACTATTGAGAAGGAGGCTTACGCAATACATTACGCTCTTCAAAAACTAAATTACTACTTACATAACGCAAATTTTGTTATTAGAACTGACCATATGCCTTTAAAGTCTTTTTTAGAAGCCCCAGTGCAGAACAGGAAAATACAAACCTGGGCATTGAACTTACAGGGATATAATACGAAAATTGAGTACATTCCAGGTAAGATTAACACATGCGCTGATTTACTGTCTAGGATTCCCTATCCACAGTCGTCAGGTGACACAGAAGATGAAGGAGAACCAGAGATTGACGATCGAAATTGGCAAGTAAATATTTTAGATTCTGCTATAATAAATAGAGAAGAATTTGATAGTCTACCATCGGAACAAGAGTCTGAACATAGGGAAGATGATCTACACTTAGAAAAATTTAACATGAAAGAGGAGCAGGACCTAGACCCAAAAGTGATACAAATAAAAGAAAAATTAAGAGAAACAGAAGATAACAAATATAAAAGGAATTATTTGGTTTTACAAGAGGATGGACATTTATACTACATGTCTGAAAGGAACGAACAACTGAGGAAATACATTCCAAAACATTTAGAAAATGAACTTTTAAAGGCATATCATGATGAAAATGGACATTTAGGTAGAGACAAATTGGTGAAGGCGCTTACAAGTAAATATTACTGGCCAAATTTATTTAAATCTGCATATAAATATGTGGATACCTGTGAGAAGTGCAGATTGAGGAACATGAAAACAATAAAGTGTCCCTTGCAGGATACTGACATTCCTCAGTTCCCAATGCAAAAGATTAGTTTAGATATATCGGGTCCACACCCCAGAACATTGTCAGGAAACGTGTATTTGATTCATATAGTAGATGTTTACAGTCTTTGGCCGGAGGTTTATGCAATTCCGGATAAGAGTGCAGATACAGTAGTCAATATTTTTTTACAAGAGTTTGTCCCAAGATTTAGTTGTCCACAAAGTATACTTACAGACAATGGTAAAGAATTTATAAATAAGAAATTTGAAAAGTTGTTAAATGATTTAAATATAAAACATATAAAGACATCATATTATAGACCTACTTCCAATGCTAGAAACGAGCGTCAACATCAGACGTTATATAGCATTATATCAAAGATTGTAGATGAACATGAAAGGGATTGGGATTTGTTTTTAGGACCTGCCCTTAACGCCATTCGTACTAATCAAAATGAAAGCACGGGTTTTTCACCATATTATTTAATATACGGGAGAGAACCGATACTACCTATAGACAATCTATTAAAACCTAGACGGAAATATATGGGTGAAGACTTTCAAGAGGTTATAATACAGGAAATGCATAAAGCACACGTAAGACTAAGGAATAATATAATTAAAGCTAGGGAAAGGCAGAAAAAGTACAAGAATATAAATACAAACTTGCAGGAATTTAAGGTTGGTGATAGGGTCTATTACAAGAAGCATAGGAGAAACTCTAAATTTGATAATCGTTGGATTCCAGGGTATTATATTTTGGAAAAACTAGGTAAAGTATCGTATAAAATTAAGAACCAGGTCACGGGACATGTAGCAAGGGCACACGTGGAACACTTAAGGAGAGATGAAGAAGAGATAGAATATAATAATAATAATAATTATTATTCAGACACAAGGTTTTTAGATGAACAACTCGTTAGAGGTGCTACAGTAACCCCAGGCGTTAGAAGAGATCCAACACAAAATCGCTTGTTAGCAACTCCAGGTTTTGATGATACTCAAGAACAGACGATACCGAAAACAATAGAAGAAGAAAAGTTGAATGAGACTCATTATGATAGTATGGAGGAGGAAATAAGTGCTCCGTTTAGGAACACTAGACAGGCAACGAAAAGGAGAATGGATAGACAAAGAGATAGAGAAGTGAAGAGACAGAGGAGAATTAGGGATTATTCAACGAGCGGGGAGGATATGCCGTTACTAGAAAGATCCTTGAGGAATAGTGATCGACAAATTAGATGGGATATTGAACAAAAGAGATTAGCGGCAGCTAAAGAGAGACATACAGACGAAGAAGAAGAAATGGATGAAAAGTCAGAGTCAAGTAGTAGTAGTATGGAGGAAACAAATGGATTGTACGAAGAAGAAGACATTGATGTAGAATTAGCATTGGTTCAAAGAAATTTGGAGTTATTGAAGAAGTGGAACCGTAGGAAGTAGATAAGTAGAGAATATTGCAGATAGCAATTTATAAGTGTTAGAATTCGAAAATGAAGAAGATGACTCTTGGTATTTTTATAATCAATATGGAGGTAGTTTTGAATGAAGTATATGTATATATTTGGTTATTTCTCTATGGGGTGGAATTGATGGTTGATTTTTTTAGTAGCTTGGACAAATTGAAGGGAAATAATTGGCAGGTAGGGCCACAAGTAAATAGATGAGTGGATGGTGAATACTACATTAGTATAGATAAGAGGACTTGTACTGTAGTTTACAGTGATTAATTAAGAGGATTTTCCGGGTAGTATGATGTGTTTGGAGTTAGGCTAGAAAAAGGAGGAATTAATGTTTGTACTATTTGTTATCATTGATATCGGCAGATATGGTTATAAGATTTGGATATTGGTCTGTAAGTAACAGATACACATATGTAGCATTGAATTGATGGGTTTACTTGGAATGGTAAACTTGAAATTGACGAGAGGAATGAAAAAAAAAAAAAAAAAGAAAAGCTAGTAGTGTTGAATCAATATTTTTTTTTGATAATAACAATTATTATTGACGGAAACTGAAGATAAATTTTGAAACTTTATTCATAAAGTATGTATGGAAAGAGAAGTGTGATTACTTCTTACTTTTTCCTTTCTTTTTCTTACTTTCCTAAGTGCGCACTAACTCAATCTAACATATCTTTTCTGTGAGAATGTGAAATAGGGGATAAGGGAAATATCTTCAGTTTTGTCAATCATAATTTTAATGAATATTTTAAATTTAAAAGCGGTTCGCTTACAGAGAGTTGTAGGAAGTTTTATAGAGAATTTGGTGGGGAGTTTTTGGTATTATTGATATACTGGGAAGTATGTCTCTGGTTAGCAATTGGCTATGATGAGGTAGGAAAATGAGAATGGAGTTAGGAAATATATTTTAAATTTAAAAGCGGTTCGCTTACAGAGAGTTGTAGGAAGTTTTATAGAGAATTTGGTGGGGAGTTTTTGGTATTATTGATATACTGGGAAGTATGTCTCTGGTTAGCAATTGGCTATGATGAGGTAGGAAAATGAGAATGGAGTTAGGAAATATATAAATGGAATGGCCTGAATAAATAGAGATCTGGTACATTATTAGTATGGTTGTTGGGGCCACTATACGTAATAATTTTAAGAAAGTTTACTTGGAAAATCTTTGTTTATTCACTTGGGGTTTTATTTTCGTGTAACTGGGCAATGATGGTTGTTAATTGATTATTTTATTGAGACTATGTTTCAATGCTATATGTATATGTATTATGTTTTATTTCATGCTTGGTTTGGTTTTATAAAAAGTTAGTTTAAGTAAGTTAGGATCGTTGAGTTTATAGTGCTTTGAGTAAAACACTATTGGACCGTAAAAGTGTCTAATAATGATATAATATTTGCTTTTGGGTTGATAAAATGCATGCCATATTAATTTTGAAAATGTGTTTTAATTGGATAATTGTGACGCCTTGTTTTGATTTAGTTTTGCGTAAACAGTTGGATTGATAGATTAAGTGATGTGGTTAATGAATTGGTTTTAAGTTTGGTTAGAATATTAGTTAACTTTTCAAATACAGGGGGCTTTATAAAAAAAAAAAAAAAAAGAAAAAAGCCCTTTCGTTCAGAAAGGAATTATAAAATTATTGAGGGAGGGTATGGAGACATAGGCTGTTGGGAAGGTTAGGTTGCTTGAAAAGCTTCGAATATATAAGTAGAGTATAACTAGATAGAAGTTTAAGGGAAAAACTGTGAATAGCAGCATATAGAAGAAATACATAGGGGGATAAAGGGCAGATCATGGGACATGAAGGGGGCAAGAAATAGGTGCTGTGAAAAACCAGCTTTAATTATATTAAAGGTGTTCATAAAAATTGAACAGGATCTCATGCTAAAAGGTGAGATAACGCAATTTGGACAAGATTGTGGTTGGAAATTTTAAATGTTGAAGATATAAGGCTTGAAACTTACGTAAAAAGTTCTATTTCATATAGGGTTGTATATATAAAGCTTGTAAAACATTATATCAACTTGGTTTATAGAAAACAAAGATCTATTTTTGTATGACGTATTTATAAGAAAAAATTTGATTGTACAAATTTTTTTATTGGCAAAGGAGGTAAATGTGGTTATGTGGAATATGCGTTTCTTTGTGCTTATCTTGACTATTTATTCCTTTTACTGGGTGCACCCCTTCTTTACTTCTTCTAAATACGTTGTTCTCGTTGTTCGGGTTGTCTTGTATTGAGAAATGCGAGTGATTTCCTAATGCCAGTTGTACAAATACGATTTTACGAGCCATTTTGTTTATAATATGCATATTTTATATAGGAACTTGAGGAGCCAAGGAATATATAGTGGATTGCTATATAGTTTGGGGAAATGAAAGAAGAGTAGAAATGGTAAGTTAAAAAAAAGGGTTACAGTACATGGTACGAGGTATAGAGGTAAAATGGAAGAAGAAGTGGGTTGATTATATAGCTGGGGAAAGAGTTAAAGAAATAGAATGTTTAATTATATTGGAGTTGGTTTGGGGAGGATTAGAAGAACTATGGAAGATTAGAGGAAAAAGAGGGAATAGAGTAAGGGGATTAGGAGTAAAGATTTTTCCTTTATAAGGAAAATTCTTTAATAAACATGGGGAGGTGTAACAGTATGTGTAGTTTGGGTTATAATTAGGATCTAGTGGGGAATTAGAGATACAGCACGATTGAGCATTATGAGTGAAAGCGGAGAGAGATGCTCAATCGTGACGTATTGTTGTTGTGAAGGGCAGTGAACATCCGATATTCCAGCAAGGCAGACACGGCTTGTCATCTTACGCAAATAAACAAACTTTTATTCAACCTTCGACTTTATTACTTCTTTCTACACTATGACATTAGCTGTGTAGATTCTCTTTGGTCTCAGTCTAACCCTTGCAACAACCAAAAAATGATCTGTATCACAGTCAGCACTGTGGTAACTTCGAGTTAATGATGTATGGTTCAGATGTTGTCTCCGTGTGATAATGAAGTCCAGCTGATGCCAATGGCCGGATCTTGGATGTTTCCATGTGACCTTATGCAGCTCTTTTGTTTTAAAAAAGGAGTTTGTAATACATAGGTCATTTCTATTGCAATGCTCCAGCAGCCTTTGCCCATTATCATTCATGCGACCGATGTTATATTTTCCAAGGCACACTGGCCATGAACTCGAGTACTTGCCCACACGAGCATTGAAATCACCGAGCATATAAATGTAGTCGGATTTTGGAAATGCCTTGATCACAGAGTCTAGCTGCTCATAGAACGTATCCTTCACATCATCAGAGGAAGCGAGTGTCGGTGCATATGCAGTGAGAATGGTGGCAAATCCACAAGAGGTTGCCAAGCGCAGTGATAATAATCTTTCATTACCTCCAGCTGGGATATCAATCATTACCAGTAGCGAATTCTTCACTGCAAAGCCCACACCATGTTGCCTTTTTTCTGCCTGCCCTCTTCCCTTCCAAACAAAGGTGTAATTGTTTTCCCTGAGTGACCCTTCCTCAGCGAGGCGAGTCTCCTGCAGGCCAGCAATATCAATGTTAAGACGATTGAGTTCAGCATCAATCACAGCCGTTTTTCTCACATCGTCAATATTTGTCAAGTCAGTGGAAAATCCTGGACACATGGTTCTTACGTTCCAGGTTGCAAGCCGTAGCTTGAGGTTTCTATTATTCTTTTTATTAGTACCTGGTGCATTGGTTTTACAGCCTGCGATTCAGATTTTGTCCTAGCCCCAAGCACCCATTGAAGCAGGTAGGCTGTGGCGGATCAGCACCCAATTGGCCGGAGGCTGCCAAGCTTGAGGCGGGCGGTAGCTGATCAGTGACACCTGTAGGTGTCTCCCACCGTCAAAGGCAACACGTTGCGCCCAATGTCTACGCCAACTGACAGGGACTTATAACCCGTAACAGTTGCCTCTCGCTTTCATTCCGAGACCGGTTAAGACCAGGGATGGAGTTATTGCCTCTCCATAGCACAAAGCCTGGGTTAAAATAAAGAGACCATGTGCTGAAAAGTGTCTTAACGAAAATCATTTAACAGATAAGGTGTCCAGGGTGTGACACTCTTTCAACAAACTTGAAGCAGGAAAACTTAACGGCAATCAAAAGGACTGAAGATCGGCAAATAAAATCATTTTCTCGTGTAATTTTCGAATGCTCTTTAAACATCCATCATATACATGATGATGACATACAAATAATCAATCGTTGAAACACTAGACCCTCTAATTGACCTTGCCGTAATATATCTAGTCTCGTTTGGATCTGTTGCCTTCGTTCTATTCTTTTCAGGCTCCTATGGCTTTCCTACTTTGGACGTTGTCCTTTGCTATCTAACTTGGCCATAATGATGTCATCCTGCTCTTCAATATTCTTTTCCAAGGTCTGGACAATTTCAATGTGCTGGTTCCCTGTAGGAATCCATGATCTCACTCCCGTAACGTAACTATTGATCAACAAAACTGACGTGATCCGCTAGTTTCTTAGTTATCTCTGAGTTTCTGATCGAGAGTTCTGCTCCTTCTGTTTTTCGCGTCATGGACTTAAGTTACGACTTGGCACCATGTGTTGCCCATGCAGCATGATCCCTCTCTCTGCCTGCCTAGTTCACTCCAGAGGAAAGTTAACACTTATACATCTGGAACAAGACAAGCTGCAGAAGCTGCCGGATCAGCAAAGCAATGCTCTAACTGTCCGCCTGTCGGAGCTTCGATCCTAGACCAGCTGCCAGCCAAGGCTTAGGGCCTGGTCTGCCCTGCCATGACTTCAATATGCATATGACTTCAATATACATTTTAATATAAATATAAGATTGAACGTAATTGTGGGTGTTGTTCCGGTGCGCTAAATACTGCTTCATAATATTATTGGATGACGGTGATTTATTTAATGGTGGTCCCATTTGCATGAATAAAAATGTTATTGTAGAGATTTACAAATCAAAACATTTTTCAACTGTCAAAACTACATTTAGGTCTTCTTGTAAAGGTGTATATACTCGTATACACCGCCAGTAATGAACACCAATATAAAATAAAAATAAAATATATCTTGGAAAACGATACCAAATCAGATTTTAAACAAGCTGACTAAATTACAGTATGATGTAATAAAATGATTTAATGATCAGCTGCTAACAGTAACTATTTAATGCGAGGGGTGGGCCTGTTTGTTATTTACAAGCTTATCTAATCGTGGCTCGATTGTAGACAGTGCTCCCGCAAAGGAGAACAAATTTCCATACTGTATCAGTATTTTGTCTTAATTGACAAAATTTTTTGGCTCATTGACAAAAAACCAGTTTCGCAGAGGTACGTCGACAGAAATATAAGGAGAACTTTCAAGGCGATTTCAGTAAGTTCAGGATATTCTGCTTCGACATGTATCCAAAAAGAGGCTAGTGATGTCATGGTTAAACAATCCTCAAAAAAGAAAATATTTAACTTTTTTTCTTACATTTTTCAACTCACGTTGCGGACCGGCAAAGAAGGGCTCACGGACCGTTGCCGGTCCGCGGACCACCACTTTGGGAAGCACTGCTCTATAGGATCATTCAATGAATTTCCCCATTTCTTATTGTTTTTATAGTTTTTTGGTTTTTTTCCTCATATACTCCAATCAGTCACCCTCTTATCGAGTCCAATAGAGAAAACACATAACTTTTCTACCTTGATTTAGCAAAACATAAGATCCAATTGGAAATCAGAAGAGGACACAATAGACTGAACTGCCACAGAGCAGATGCCCTGATGCACACTATACAGAGATTAGAAGGAGAATCCCCGAAGAGAACAGTAACAGTGCACCGAAACCATGAGAGACGAAAAGTGTCACGAAAAACGCGAGCATAACAACATAGGATATGTTGTGTGACATTGAAAGTGACTGGTAGCGTTTTCAAGCTGGAGAAGAATTAGTGCGGCTACTGGAGAATAGAAGGCTGGCAGCGGACTCGTTTGAAGATAAGGATGGCTACTGGCATATCTGGAGAAAGTGGAGAACTACGTTGATAGAAGAATAGGAGATGAATGACATGGGTAGATCAAGCAATGAAGCACTGATCATGTCGAGGAATGCCGCCGTCAACTGAAGCCACTATGAACAGAGGTCACCTAGACATACTGATTCTTACAGTGTCATAACGGATGGGCAGACGAAAGGAGGAATAAAGGTGACGAAAGCTTGAGGAGAAATAACGGTTAGTACAGAAGCATAGATAGTTAATTATTCATTCTAACGCTGGCCTGGTGCCACAGGCCAGGTAGAGGACTATTTGATGTGAGTACGTTTACTGTATGTCGGCTGCATAATAAACAGCGATGATTTCTCAGTTATCAACACTCGTCTACCGCATCATTCCTTCATCGTTATGGATCCATTTCAGTTATGAGTTCCTGTTAAGTTTCAGCCGTGAAACCCAACATTGACTTATGGTTGATTCATCCAGATTATGTTAATAATGGAATCAGCTTTAAGGCATGAACAGTCACTTACACAAATTGAATATTGGTGGTCATCCTATCATATCTCGACAAGTAGAAGAGTCAGCTGGACTTATACTTTAAGATTGCCACACACCTTGTTAGGTGTGGGTTTCACATTAACCCACAGAGACAAACATCTACACAAAATTATTGTGGAGTCTCAGGTGTAGCAACATACATTAAAACACTGAGTTTCTTATGCTGACATTACTAGAACAGTTAAACTTAGAAACAGACTGATAACTTCTTGTTCATGTGAGACAGATAAAGGAAGGTGGAGGAGGGGAAAAAAGTTGGAGATGGACAATGAGGAGGATATGTTAATAAATCCCATTGATAGCATGTTAACATATTCACTGAATAGCTTATATTATATATGCATCAGTATCATAATGCCATGTATATAATCTATTTCTATAAACAGTGAGCCAGAGAAAAAGATTGTTTGAACCTACAAAGGAGAAAGTCCCAGGACCAACAAAACGAAAGAGACAGGTAATATATAATGTGGAGAATCGTTGTAGTAATCCTACAACAGATAATAGTCAAGTGGTGTTAAAGTTACATCAGTGAGAGCATATCCCATGTTACAGAAGTAGGTTGTTGATAGGTGTACAACTGAATTGTCCAATATGTACAAGTACACAACATCGACACATTTCACTGAATTATCACAGCATAGTCATCTTTTGTTTTACTTCCCTTTCATTTGGTTTTGGGTGTATCTGTAAGTGCTTCAGTCTCCTCTCATACATCACACAATGAGAATCTCTGCACAGTGCATGAAAATTCTAGCCCCAAAGATCCACATGTATTTACCAGAATCACATGCTATAAATATTTATTTTGGGAGTGGGGTCTCTTACCAAATTGGCCTTCATATGTGTAGCGTAGCGTTTGCTACTAAGATGTAAAATAGATCAAGGTAGATACAAAATATACTTCTAAGAATAGAGAGTCTAACCACTGCTGAAGAAGCAACCAAAAGGCTTGCAATTCTAGATGTATGATTTTCAAAGGTCCCAGAATGAGTCATGACATCTAACAGTGGCAGGCAGAAAGTTATGACGACCAACCGTACTTAAAGAAAGACAGTATGTCAAGGATATCCTTCTACTGTGACTGGGAGAATATTGAGCCGCGCCCCCCCCCCCCCTCCCCCAGTCTAATTCTTTCTCACACAAGGAGATAGACAGATTGATATATGTATACAGTCACAATCCTTTCAATCGTCACACAATCTAATGATACTAATATTATCTAAGGTGATAATAACAAACATGGTTTGTTGCATTAAAACTATAACATAAAATATTTATTTTTCATACACTACGTGAGACCCTCGAGATACTCACGGACAAAGATAAGGGATAAACAATTCCCTGGTTAACCTAAATTCCTACAAGAATGTTCATAAATCCTATCGTGTTCACTGGCAATGTACAGCTAGTTAAGATATTAATCATCAACTGGCATGAAATTAAAAGAAATGGTGAAAAGCTGCGATGTGGCAAACAGGTTTATGCCACTTAACTGCTGGTTCTTGGTCTCCTTACTGGTAAGTGGGTGCTCCCAATCTCTTCTCAGTTCCTCCTCCTCTGGTGAGTGGTGAGTGGACAGTTTGAGTAGTGGTAGATAAACCGCAAACTTGGTCCTATATGGGTGAGTGGTGAGTGGACAGTTTGGGTAGTGGTAGGTAAACCACAAACTTGGTCCTATATGGGTGAATGGTGAGTGGTCACGGGTCGTGACTATGGCAACTGTTGATCAGGGTGTGGAGTCTCCGAATGACATTGGCGAAAAGGGGTGAAGTCCTTCAAGAAAAAGTTATAAATCTAACTTTTGTTCATGTCCTATTCCTTGATGGCCTACCCATGTCTTATACAGCAAACCTAAACTAGCATAGGCTATCTGTTTTTGCATATTATAATTCACTATACTGAGATCGACAACAGCACACTGATCTAAGGAAAAAAAGCACACAAATGGTATTCTATTCCTTCTACTTCTTCTTCTTGTAGTTAAATCGAATATATATAGCCACTCAGATGCTCTACTTCACAGACTACTGACCTAGTAACATATATATTCTAAGTCATGATTAATTATCGAAACACACTACCCACACTCCACACAATGAATTAACATCACATATTATCGGATTAATTAAATGGAATGAAATCAACTGACACGCCACAACTACAACGTCACGATCTACATTATTGAACCATTAAATCTTGAAACCATACACGTCATCTTCCACAGTTATGAATTGTAATTCTAGCAATCATTTTCATTACCTTCATTAACACATACTTAATTAATCAACCATAAGATTTTTTAGCTAGGCTTACGATTACTTTCACTATAAAGAAGAACACTATTAAGGATGGTGAGTTCCCCCAGGTTTGATCTTGTTAGTGGTGGATATGTGCAACACGTGTTAATAATCTAACTCTGGGTGAGATAAAGATTAATAAATAACAATTAAGTGTAACTTATTTAATCTCTAAACTAATTCCTTCGACTAATACATATTATCTAAATGAATATGTTAGTTCCTAAGCTCAGCACATAATTAGTATATCTTAACACTAATAATCTACTGAATAAATCAAGTTTCGTTTCAGCATGTAGACACCTCTTATTTTCGATTGTTAAATCCTGTCTTTTAGCAATGTTTCATGCCACGTGTCAGTTGCCCCTGCTTGATTGCATTTCTCCCTCGTCTTCAAGCAGCGTGACACAAACATTGCATTAATTCTAGTATTAGTTATCTGACTACTAGTTTTATTAATATTATCTATTGTCGATCCTCACTGCCTTTAGATCACACAGACAAATCGACACACACAGAGAAATATTAATGACAAAATTCTTCACAACATACCCTGCAACGTGGCTTTGATCGGCACCTATCAGGTGTGGAGGATACCACTGGTTTTCACTAATATTTTGAGATATTGAGGCTTAACATGAGCCAGATGAAACTTTCTAAAGACACAAACAAGTGTGCTAATAGCCAGTTGACTCGGCACCTCCGTTCACCATTGGGTTGAGTGATCAAGTGACAGAATTAAAGAGCTCTCTTTTGGACCAGGAGAGTTCCGTTCGAGATTTTATGTTGCCAAATTAATTTCAAGCCAAACTGAATACAATTCTAAGCCTAACTTGGTTCCTTGGCATTTAAACATACCTTACACTACCTATATTCTAAATTTTCTAATAAATCATATATATATATATATATATATATATATATATATATATATATATATATATATATATATATATATATATATACACACATACATACACCTACATTAAACAATGAATGACATGCATAATATATATATATACACACATATGTAAAAGCATGCAACTTTACATAACTTTTTAGGGCAGGTCTGTCCCTAGATAAAAAAAAATTATATAGGGTTCGTAGACTATGTCACAATATGTCTCCCCAGATCCCAATCCATGGTGATCTGGATTAATTCAATTCATTATACTCCTCCATGCCACCATCTTGGACCATCTCATCTCATGCCATCTCATCATGTTCCTCTTGTACCTTGCGGTGTCGAGGTGAAGTATAAACAGTGGGAGAGTGCCTGCTTATAGGCTTCATGTATCGATATTCCCATGGACTCTGTTATTCTCTGCGTCCATCGTTTACATGGTTGGCCTCTTCCTCTGCTTCCCTCTGGTCTATACATCATTGTTTGTTGTGGTATACTGTTAGTTGGTAACCTACTTGCATGGCCAAACCATTTGACTTGCTGCCTTCTAATAAAATCTAGTGCAGTTATAACTCCCACTTTAGTCCTGATTTCTTCATTTCTGATCTATCTCTTCTAGATACATTGAGTATTCTTCTCATGAATCTCATTTCTGTTGTTGTGATTTTTCTTTTCTCTTTTTCTGTCATTGTCCAGGTTTGGCATTGGTAACATAGAGTTGGTAGGAAGATTGTGTTGTAAAGTGCTTTCTTAGTAGTTATTGATACATGATTGTTCTTAAGTATTAGTGCCATTTGTCCAATGAGTTGGTTTGCCTTTTTCCATCTATTTTTGATCTCATCTTATGATTTGCTATTTGATGATATTATACTTCCTAGGTACTTGAAACTCTTTACTTGTTTCAAGGGATGTTCGTTTAGGTGAATCGTTGTTGCTTTTTCATCTTTAGTTATAGTCAATACCTCTGTTTTACTTGTGCTAATTTTCATGTTATGTTCCCTACACATTTCGTTTAGACTATTCATATGGTCTTGTAATTCAGCTTTTGATTTTGCTATTAATGCTTGGTCGTCCGCAAACAGGATTTCTCTAATGGTTAAATTTGCAGATGGCTCTTCTTCTGTGTTCTTGTCATGCGGTGTTCTTGCAGTCTCTGTTTGGCTGGTTTCTTTACATGTGTTGTCTATATATGTTATAAACAAAAGAGTGGACAGGACACAAACTTGTCGTACTCCGGATCTTATGGTGAAGGGTTCTGAGTGTCCTCCAGTTGCTCTCAGTATGCATTCACTGTTGTTGTATAAGCTTCTACATAGTTTTGTTAGATGTGTACTCACTCCATATTGTTTACGGATGTCTCACAGCTTGTTTCTATCTACTCCATCAAATGCCTTTTCTTGGTCGACAAAGGCTAAGTAGAGTGTTTCATTGAATTTGATTGATTTTTCTATAAGTTGTCTAAGAGCAAAAATGGCTTCTGTGCATCCTTTGTTTTTCCTAAATCCAAGTTGTGTTTTGCTTAGCTGGGGTTCTATAATAGTTCTTAATCTTTTCTCAAGGATTTTGCAAAATGTTTTCCCAGTATGACTCAACAGTGAAATGCCGCTGTATTGTGTGCAGTCTCTTTTGCTGCCTTTGCTTTTCCAAATTGGGATAATTATGGCATTTCCCCAGTCTTGTGGTGTCTGTTGTTCTACTCAAACATGGTTTAATAGTCTATGTAGCCATGCTGTTCCTACTTTTCTTGCTGCTTTAATTAGTTCATTTGGTATTTCATCTTGTCCTGGTGATTTGTTCAATGGGGCTAATCTGATGGCTTCTATAATTTCTTCTTTCAGTATGTCTGGTTCTAGTTCTTCAGTGGCATCTGTGTTGGTTTCTTGAATTCCTGTGACATCTGATGGGATGTTGAGAAGTTGTTCGAAGTACTGTTTCCATCTTATTAGGATTTGTTTTTGTTCACTTATTGGTTCTCCATTTTCACTCTTAATTATTTCAGTTGGATCAAAGGGTTATCCTCTGGTTCTCATTTGCGCTTATATTTTTATAGAAGTTTCTAGTTGCCTCCTTGTAGTTTTTATTTAGAGTTTCTCCATGCTCCTCCCAGTCTTTTTGTTTTTCTCTCTTTACTCTTCTATTCACATGTCGTCTCACTATTCTGTATTCTGTGTAATCGCATTCCTGTTTGCTCTTCGGCCACTTTTTATATTCTTCCTTTTTGTCTTTTACAGCTTTTTTTACTTCTGCATTCCACCAACTTGTTATTTTCTTTATCCGTGTTTTGCGTTTTTTCGTGGTTCCACATGTTATCTTTGCAGTATTTAAAATGCTTGATTTGAACATCTCCCATTCTTCTTCCACTGTCTTTCTTTCCATAGGTAATTTTACAAAGATTTCAGTGAGCTCTTTTTCATAATTTTCCCTCACTGCCTCGTCTTTGAGATTTTTTTAAGTTTACTGATTCACATGGCATGTATTTTCCTGGTCTTTGCTTCTTTCTACTGATGATTCTTATTGTGGCAACGACTGCTTTGTAGTCTATGTTTATACCTAAGTTGGGCACTGCTCTTGCATCTAATATATTTCTCTTTCTGTTATTTCTTGTTAATATAAAATCAATTTGGCTTTTAGTATCTAGATTGTTCCATTTATACCAGGTGTATATTTGTGAGTCTTTGTGTTTACAGAATGTATTTGTTATATAGAGGTCGTGTTGGCTGCATAGCTCTATCAGTCTACTTCCGTTGTCATTTCTTTCATTATGTTGGTCTCCAAATGCTCCAAGATGTTTTTCTATGCCCACTCTATTGTGTCCTAGTCTTGCATTGAAGTCTCCCATAACTATGATGTTGGCTTGCTTATCTATTTTATTTAGCACATCATGGATGCATTTGTAGAAGTCCTCACATTCTTGCTCGTTATTGTTTTTATTACATGGTGCATATATTTGTACATATGTTGTAATTGTTTGTTCTTTTATTCTCACTGTTATGATTCTTTCTGATATATATTTTATTTCTAGTATTCTTCTTGCTAGCCGTGATTCAATGACTATTCCCACACCGTGTCTTGCCCTTTCTTGCTGTTCCACTCCAAAGTAGACAAATGTGTAACTGGTGGATCTCCTTCCCCCTCTATTCTGGTGTCCGCTATTCCCATCAGTCTAATTTTCCTCTCTTTCATTGTTTCTATAAGTTCTTCTTTACTATTAAAACCGCAGACGTTCATTGTGCCTATGTTTTGAATTGCTGATCTATCTCGTAGTCCATTAACATTGCTGGGTCTATATCCATTTTGGTAAGTCTGTTTATACTTCTTAGTTTTTCTACGAGCAGTATGAAGATCCCCTGCCAGCTTGCTAGGCCAGTCGCAGGTTTAGGACAAACATCTGACCATAGGGAGTCCATCCCCTATGGCGAGCCATATCCCCGTTAGCCCATGAACCATCAAGAATAATTTTTCTTGCTCTGTGTCTTCTACCACTGATCTTCCCAGTCATCACAGTGTTCTCCAAAGCTCCTCTCCTCATTATATGTCAAAAGAACGTCTCTCTTAGAGTTTCTTATAATGTTTGACTGTCATTAGCTTCTTCAGGGCACTTATTGTTAGTTACTCTGTCCATCTAATGTGTTCTCAAAATTCATCTCAGAAACTTCGTTGCCTGCTAGCTCTTCCTATTGTTTCCTACAGTTCAGTGTAACATTCCAGTATTCTCTTTCATTTTATAAAATCATCTTAATAAGATACTTTTCATCTTCTGAAATGCAGCATTTGCTTGGTGTAATCTGCTCTTTAAATCTCTATCATGTGTCTACCAACTAATGATATGGTTGTCCTCAGATATTTACATTTATTAACTTTGTTAAGCATTTCCCCTTTTATTATATGACATTTTAGTGTTATCTTTTTCTTTAACCTAACCATTATTTCTGTTTTCTTGATATTCAGGTGAAATCTCTTTTGTAATATTTATAACTACAATGTTCAACCATTGTTGTAGATCTTTTGCTGTTTGCTGGTTCAGTTACCAGTACTGTGTCATCTGCTAGGTGTATATTGCTTATGTTATAAATGTGGGTTAGTTTTCTAATTTATACATTTAGTCTGGGTCGACCTGCCTCTTTTTTTATTTACAATTGCTGAGGGTATTTAACATGCACATGGGTCTGCTGAATTTAACACCCTTGTCCAAGATAGCTAGATGTTTTACATGCGTGTGATTGGTCTATACAAATATGGGTCTAGCACTGAGCACATCATCCCTGGAGTGTGATTGGTCTATACAAATATGGGTCTAGCACGTTATGATATGACTTAAGGTGTGCAAAACAGGACCTTTGCAGTGTGAATCAACTCATATCTGCATGACTGACATGCATGTCATACCTTAGGCCTTAAGCCATTCTGCCCCATTTTTGTAGTAAAAAAGTTAACAAGTCCAGTGGCTGGCAATGGTCATATGTGATAGATAGAACAATGAGGAAAAATGAGACAAATGTGTCCATAACAGAATGATACAATACAAGAAATGACAGTTCTAAGTAGGTGCAGTAATGAGCAATGTTATGTTTTGTTTCCTCAAAAAGAATTCTTCACAACTTGCACATCAATGTCTGTGATAATAATCACCAGAAAAACAATACTGTAAATGTTGATATGACTCATTGTGTTGTTGGACATAAAACTGAACATGGCTGCAGCTACTTGTGGAATATATTGATCATTTAATGTTGTTTAATTATTATGTAATACACAACTATTTCAGAGAAAGAAGCGGACAGACTCTGACAATGAGGAAGAAGAAGTCCATGTGTATCCATTTAGAAAGATCAGAAAGTCAAGTTACATGTCACTTGCCACCCTTGATGATGATGATTTTCTCTGTAAGTTAGTGAACTTGTTAAACTTTGTGATTAGTTACGGTTGTGTTCCTTGTCCCACACTTGTTGCTGTTTGTATTTACTTGCATGTTGTTGTTGTATATCTTTACAATCATAGCTGTAATTTTATTCATAGTTGTATTATTGTTTTAGCTGTGTGGTGTAGGGTAAAGAGATAGGGATAGTACCTCACGGTGAGTGGCAGCCATATCCCAAGGGATAGACCAGGATTCTATTTGGTTCCCATCTCTTCACCTAGCTCATGTATAGCTCCACGAATACCGCTTGTGTACGGCGGTGGCCACACCACGGGCAACAGTCTTGGCTGACTGGCTAAACTACATGAGTGAAGTAGGGGTAATATCCTACTAAGGGAACGTCCATCCCTAGTACACAAAGACTGGCTCGGTGGAGAAGGCGGATGAATCTAAACAGATCAACGGCTTCGAAAGCGAAACAGCAGAGTGTGTGGCACACATGAGGCGTGTTCAGGACACGATAGTGAACATGGCTGGCCATCATGGAAGAGATTGGGGCCTCACCACGTAGTATCCCAAAGACAGCAATGATAATTCAACAACAAGAAAACAGCGATACAGGTAATTTTTGGCCCCCTGGAGATGAGCCTGTTGTAAATATTCTCAGGGAAGAGACAACTCCTATAGTGAATAAGGAAGTGCATATTGACGAATGCATCCCAAATTCTTTTGAAAGGGTGCATTCTGTCAATATCTACCTGAAAAGTAGAAGAAGAAGTGTAAGTATTGGTACGTGGAACGTACGCACACTATATCAAGCAGGGAAGTTTGATAACTTTATTGCCGAAGCAAAAAATATGAATTTAGATATTTTAGGCGTATCTGAAACAATATGGACAGATACAAGTTATATAAGGAGAGAAGATTACATATTCATTAATTTAGGAGGAGATCATCACGAGAGAGGAGTAGGAATTTTAGTAAAACTAAATTTAGAGAAAAATATGAGTGGATTCCGGACTCATAAAGATAGGATGATACTTCTCAAAATTAAGGCGAGACTGTTCAACATAGTAATTCTTCAGACATATGCTCCAACAACTGATTATAGTGATGAACAGCTAGAAGAATATTATGAAGACCTACAACAAACACTGAAAGTTGTAAAATCATCAGAGGTCATAATTGTCATGGGAGACCATCCATCCATCCATCATGTGCCATGCCGGTAAGCGTGGGCGGTCATGTTCTGCCATCTCACTCGATCACCAGAGTCGTGGATCAGCTCCGTGTTTCTGTCTCGACCATGCCACAAGGCCAAACCATCCAGGTACTTGCTTCTAGGTCTTCCCCTTGGTCTGTTCCCCTCGATCTTACCAGTTGTCACCAAATTCTCCAATCCATTTCTTCTCATAACATGCCCAAAAAATTTTGACTGTCTACGTCTAATTTCTCTAATCAATTTACGATCTTCATTTGTTTCTTGAAGGACTTGTTCATTGGTCTTTCTGGCTGTCCATGGTATTCTTTGCATTTTCCTCAGAAACCACATCTCTACAGCCATCAGATATTTTTCAGCCTGACTGCTCATTGTCCACGCTTCACATCCATACAAAAGTACAGGTTCAATGTAGCATCTCAACACTCTTTTTCTCGTTTCAATTGACATCTTTTTATTGGTCAATATGTTTTTCATCTTGCTAAAGGCTACTTTTGCCATGGCGATTCTTGTTCTAATCTCTTCAAGGCATCTCCCATCAGATGTTATTACTGTTCCGAGATCACACAACATGGGAGACATGAATGCAAAAGTTGGAAAAAATAAATATAAGCAGATAGTAGGGCAATATGGTATGGGAAACAGAAACGACAGAGGAGACCGGCTGATACAGTTCTGTGAAGAAAACAATTTTATTGTGTGTAACAAATTTTTCCAACATAACCCAAAACTGAAGTAATGCAAGTTAGCAGATAGCCGGGCCCACTAAGTATACAGATAAATAGCACAACTCTGAAACAAGTTAAAGAATTCAAATATCTTGGAAGTATGATCACATAAGATGGTAGATTGGACAGAGAAATCGAAATCAGATGTCAGAAAACTAGTGCACTTACATATCAACCATCACCCTTACTGAAACATCCAAATATACCCACGTCCGCTTAATGACAGATAATAAACAGCATATTCACACCAACCCTATGCTACCAATCTCAAACCTGGACTTTATCCAAATCACACTTTCGCAAAATCAATGCCTGAGGAGAGCTGCCAACTTAATAATCCGAGACCGAGTAAGAAATGCTTTTATCAGACAGACAGTGGGATCAACACCTTGTGTCACATTTATTGAAAGACAGAAGATCAAATGGTTTGGCCATGTCATTAGAATGCAACACCAACAACTACCATCACATCAAAGATCATCTGCGACGATACCAAGAGGACGTCCAAGAAGAAAATGGATTGACGACATCAAAGACATTGTACAACCACACGGAATGACACCATCCAGTGTCGCCCACCTGGCACTGGAACGCAAATTATTCCTCCCCATGACGCTTGATGGCAGAAGTGGAGGATGATGATGACGATGATGAACCCTAGGAAACTATACGTGGAAAAGCCGTGGAGATAGAACAAGAAACCAAATTGACTACATTATGATTAGATATAGATTTAAAAACAGTGTTAAAATTTTAAAAATGCCAAAACATACCCTGGTGCTGATATCAACTCTGACCATAATCCTGTAGTCTTAAAATTACAAATAAAACTTAAACACCCAGGAATAAGGACATCGAAGACACCTCAAGTAGATATATCAGCATTGAAACAACCAGAAATAAGTCAACTATACCTGGTTTAAGTAAAGAAAATAGATATGACGGGCTAATCATTGAAAGTATGGAACAATATAGATGTGAAAATCCTGAGAATAAAATTAATACAAAATGAGAAAGTGTAAAACCAGTATACAGATTGCAAATATCACCTTGCCAGTGAAGATAAATAAGAAAAAACAATTATGGATAACCAATGAAATCTTGAGTAAAATGACTCAAATAAAGAAAGCAAAGAACACTTCAAAGTATATATTAGGGATTTTCATTTGAAACCTGTTCCAATGGCTTTATTACAAAAGCATGAAAGAAACATTAACAGGGGTGGTAGAATTAAACAAAGCATTCATTTTGAATGATTTATGCACCATTGGTTGGTCAGAAGAAGTCGCCGTAGGCATTCAGGCAAGCATCCCATTGCTTAGGTAGGCGGGGAATGCCGTCCGCAAAAAAGGATTGTGGTTGCTCACTGAACCAAAGGTTTACCACGTTCATTACGTCTGCATCTGTGTGAAATCATTGCCCCTTGAGAGCTTTTTTTTAGAGGTCCAAACAAATGAAAATCACATAGTGACAAATAAGGACTATAGCCTGGAAATTGCAGAATTTCCCACTTCTTCCTTGCTAATGCTTCCTGCACAATCTTTGCGACATGCGGACGACCATTATCATGCAACAAAATCACACCGCGAGAAAGCTTGCCGGGTCGTTTATTCTTGATGGCTTTTTGCAGCTTGTCTAGTGTTTGCAAGTAGTGGGTAGAGTTGGTGTTGACACCAGGTTCTTTAAAGTCGGCCAACAATAGCCCTTCATGGTAAAAAAAATGCGCTCAGCATAACCTTACCAGCGGAATCTGTAACTTGAACTTTTTGGTTTTTGGTGATCCAGCATGCTTCCATTGCATGCTCTCTCTCTCTTTTGCTGCTCGGCTCAAAGTGGTGTCACCATGTCACCAAAGTGGTGTCACCGCCTGCCACTATGCAGAAGAGAAATGCATTACCCTCCACTCTGTAATGCAGCAAGTGGTTCAAACACCATCCCACGTGTTCCTCTTTTTGGTGGTCGGTCAACATCTGTGGTACCCACTGTGAACACACCTTCCAATATTGCAGTTTCTTACGAACGACCTTTTGAATTGTCCCAATTGATACATCAAATTCTTTCGCTAGCGAACATATGCCTCGAAAACGGTTCATCTGTACTGCTGCATCTGTATATTAATGGATAGAGAAATACGTCACATGTGCAGAGTTGCCAAAGAAGAGTGGTTGCAGAAACAATGCAAAGAAATAGAGGATCTGGAAATAAACTACAACTCAAAAGAATTACATGAACATATGAACAGATTTACAAAGAAGAAAAATAATATAACAGAAAACAATTGTATAAGAGGAAAAATTTGAGAAATTATAATTAATAACAATGACATAATAAAAAGATGGACAGAGTACACAGAAGATTTATTCTGGGATAACAGAGTCAATAGATCAACATTGTATAATACTCAAGATGGACCAAAAATGTTAAAGGTTGAAGTAGAAAAGGCTATTAAAAAGATGAAAGAAGGAAAGGCTGTAGTTCCTGACAAGATAACAACAGAGATGATGAAATCCTTATCCAGCTTTGGCATTGAAACTATCACAGAATTATGTAATGATTATATATATATATATATATATATATATATATATATATATATATATATATATATATATATATATATATATATATATATATATATATATATCTGGTTACATTCCCAAGGACTTGAAAACATCTATTTTCATCACACTACTGAAGAAGCCAAGAGCTGTTGATTGTGAGGATTATGGAACTATTAGCTTAATGAGCCACATAACTAAGATACTACTCAAGGTCATACAAGAAAGAATTCAACTTAAAATAGATGAGGAAGTAGCTGAAGAACAGTTTGGGCTCTGCAACAACAGCGGCACTAGAGAAGCAATTATCTGTTTGAGGATGTTAATTGAAAAATATATAGAAGTTCAAAAAAGTATATATGTTTGTTTTATAGACTACAAGAAAGCTTTTGATAGAGTACAACATGAATGACTAATTACGTGCCTTCAAGATATAGGAGTGGACGGAAAGAACATCAGACTTATTAGTAACTTGTACTGGGAACAATTGGCGTCTATTAGATGCGGAAATAACTATTTGTCGCCTATAGAGATAAAAAGAGGAGTATGGCAGGGATGTGTACTGTCCCCAAGCCTCTTCAACCCATACACAGAATGAATTTTTAAACAAGTTGAAATTCCTGGACTTAACATCAATGGAAGAATCATAAACAATCTTAGGTATGCTGACGATTCCGTGTTACTAGCAGAAAGTGAGCAAGAGTTACAAGATCTAGTGGAAGAAGTAAACAGGCACAGTGCAGAATATGGCTTAGATATTAACATCCAAAAAACAAAAACTATGATAATTAGCAGTGAAAAGGAAAGGTCAATAAGCATCACAGTAAACAGGCAGATACTAGAACAAGTAACAAGTTTCTCCTATCTTGGACATATAATAACAGATGATGGCAGAAGTGAAATAGAAATCAAAACGAGAATAGGAATGGCCAGAAATGCTTTCAACGGCATGAAATCAGTATTAACATCTAGAGAGATTAATAACGCATTAAAAATGAGAATTGTCATATGCTACGTATATTGAACGCTACTGTTTGGCGCGGAAGCCTGGAGATTGAACAAGCAACTAGAAAGTCGCATAGAAGCCCTGGAGATGTGGATATACTTGTACAGACGAATATGTCGTATTTCATGGAAACAAAATCAATCAAATGCAGAGGTTCTAGAAAAACTGGGAATGAAGAGAGAGTTGATGAAAGAAATAAAGAGAAGGCAAGTGAAATATTTCGGCCACGTTAGAAGACATGATACTCTTATAAAAACCATACTGGAAGGCAAGGTTGAGGGCAAGCGAGCAAGAGGTAGACAATGATACAAGTGGGAAGGTAACATCAAGAGATGGACGAACATCAGTCTGACAGAATGTACAGTCAGGGCAAGAGACAGACAATGTTGGAGATCCATTGCAGCCAACCTTCATTGTGGAGACAGCACCTGACTGATTGATTGATTATTTTAGTTGTAGTTACCTGATTCTTTCAACATATACAGTGAGGCAATACTTAGAAATATTGAGCCTCTCAATAACAAAATAACATTGTGAGACATGCACAGTTTTAATAGCAGTTTGAATGTAGTCTGCAAGCCATTCTAGACCAGGTAATGAAATAGAGCAAGAAGAACGTATTGTCATTTATGAGAAAAACTACATCATGCATGACAGTTTCCATGAGTCCAAGTCCGGGTCCTATTTTGGAGAAAGATGTTCAGGCCTCGTTAAGCTGTTCTATTAGCATGTTATATTACGGGCCTGTATGGTGTTACCTTTCTATGGTGTTACCTTTCTACTTTTCCTTGCGGGGTTTTTCTACCTCATTGCACATCAAACCATTCAGTCCATAAGTGCTAAGATCCCCTCCTCAGTATCTCCCTAGTGTGTATTGGTCTATGACACCAGTTCTTTGGCTCCCTACATAGCACTTATGTCTGCTTCACTACTTTTAACTTGATGTTCTTGCAGTCTGGTCATGGTTGCAAATTTGCAGTTGTCTCTTGATTCATTTAATTGCCCTGCCTCTCTAACGACATTCAATATACCAGCCCGGTCCATTGCTTTTCTGCTGTCCACAGTACCTCGGCCCACAAGCCTGTCAACCTGTTCTTTTTCTCTTACACCAGCATGTCCTGTAACATAAATAGACCCAGTTTTTATCAGGCTTGACCTCTTCAGAGACTTCACTCTCTGTCTTCAAGCCCAGCCCATCTCAGATTTCTTGAGGACACTCATTGAGTTGCTGAGAAAGCATGTCTGAGTAAAAGTCTGTCTCCAGTAAGGCTACAGCTTCAGGTGCTGCCATGACCTCCAAAGTCTGGTTACTTGGTGTCATGGTTCTCCCTCCAACCTGAGCCACAACAGCCCATGAGCTCCTCAGGTGTCAAATAAGTGACCCATCTGTGTAGATGACCACCTCACCCTCAGTTCAAGGCTTGAACTTCTGTCTCCAGTCAGATTCTAAATATCCTATATTAATTAACCCTTTTTCCATCTATATTGTTTTTGTGTGGAGTTGGAACATATCTTGAGGTGATTATTATTTGCTCATTTGAAAGATTATATGCCACTCAAAAATATAATTTTTATAGTATGAACATAAGTATGAGAGAACACACTGTCAGAATGTGCAGCAACTGGTCATATAATTCATGTTTTCTGTATTCACACGGCAGACTGTGAGGACTGCAGGCAAGAATATGACGGGGACTGTCCTGTACATGGACCACTGCTGGTTGTTGAGGATACTGAGGTAAGCTATTTTGTATTTGTTTTTTATCAGTTTGAAGACTTTGCTGACTTTGTATACACATAATCATTGAATTATATCAGCAGTGTCACGATGTTCCTTGTTCTTTCTTCTCCCATTGTCTGAGACATTAGACACACTGTTGATTTCAAAGATATTAGAAACACTGTTGACTTCAAAGACGGCCATCAAGTTGATACATAGATACAGTGCCTACTTTACCATCTCAGTTTGACAGTGTGATTATGACCATCCAGTGTACAATGGCAGCAAACATCACTGTCTCTTTTTATCATAAATCCCATTCTTTTTCTGCCTAAGATATAGACACCACAGATCTGCTCATACAGCTTATCTGTAGTGAAAGTAATGTGACACATCTGACCTCGGCTTGTGATAGTTCACTCAGACCCACATATTCAGTTAACTACATGCCACTCAGCCTGCAAGCCACAGGTGCCCATTCATTAACATGCTTGCTAGCCAGCCTCGGCGTCATTGGTTCAACTTTGCAATGGCCTGGATGTTAAATATTGGCCCAGGTTTACTTGTCGATCCAGTCCAAAATGGGTACCAGAGGAGGACACAACAGCTCAGTGGCAAGCATGCTGGCCTGGTATGCTATATGTTAGTATAGCCATAATAGCAAGTATAAACATCCATTTGGGCTTGCAGATGAGTCCAAGTGTATGGGGGAAGTGGTGTAGGGAAGAAATGAGAAGTCAGTTGAAACATGCGGTGCAAACGAAGGCTGGCTGGCAAATATGAAAATATTTGTACTCAAAGGAATGCTGGAAGTTTAATTAACCCTGTGGATGTGACAACCCCTCTGCATTGTTTTCAACTGTATAAGGCGTCAGCCATTCTGAAAGTAATGGCAGACTACTGAATTAAGTTGCCCAGTAAATACAGAAAGCAAATAAATGCTGTGATTGATTGCAACATCCTGAAAACAATATGCAACTAACTTAACTGCCTAGATATTTGAATTCTGAGACTTGTTTTACAATTTTAAAATATTTAATTGGCCTGTAACTTGCTCCTGTTCAAAATATTAAAATATGAATTCTTATCTTTGATTTTTGTACAACTATTAAAGGTACAACCAACATGTCTAAGTGAATCTGATGAGTACAGCAAGAGAACTCTACCAGAGGGTCTAGTCATCAAGAAATCCAAGATTCCAAATGCAGGTTTGGGTGTGTTTGCTGTAAAAGACTTCCCTGCTCGTACTAGATTTGGACCTTACAGAGGGAAGAAAGAAGTGAATGAAACAAATGCCCACGAGTCTGGTTATAGTTGGCAGGTGAATTATGTTCATAAGAATGTGAACGTTTCTTTGTACTGAAACAGGCAGTGTTGACTCTGAAATACATTTCTTTAACAAATATGTTATGTTATCAGCTACAACATCTCAGTGGCTGTCTATTTTAGTATGTGCTTTATTTCATCGTCTCTGTGGGGAAGGGGTTACGGACACAGTTGGTAATACTGCGCTTCACACACAGCTGCGGCCGATTTGCTAGCAGACAACTTTGTGTTTTATAAAATGGTATGAGTGCCGGTCATTTAGAAATCAAAGGCAAACTACTGAGTGTAAACTGGCAAGAAATAAAAAAAATAAAAAATACTGGTGTTGACTACGACGTCCTGTAAAGGATATGCAACCAGCTTAACTTTGTTTCTACAATTTTAAAAACGAAAATGAACATTTTCTGAAGTTATGGAGAATCTGGATTTACTTGGAGTACCATGGTGTTGATTCTACATTAACCATTGACAACAAGAGTTTAGGAGCACAGGTCATTTTTCAAAATCTTCATCTTCCAAGCTTGGAAACATACAAATACTCATTTTGAAATCAGAACCAATGTTTTTGTCTGGCAAGAATTTATTTACTTGTGTAATTTTTGCTGATGAGGCCAGCATTGTACTGTACATATAGAATGGAAAAGTTACTGAACTATTGCACACAACTTTGTATCGCCCATTTACCGTGTGTTGCCGGGGCCCATAAGGGAAGCAAAGAATAGCAACACTGTAGCCTACCACGCATGTCGTAAGAGGCGACTAAGGAGGCTTGATGGTTCTGTCGCCCTGCTACTGAGTGAGTGCGTGGCGCGACACTGTGAGCTGTGAGTTTCGTGTGAAATGCTTTTAAATCTGCCTGAGGTTTTTTTTGGAACGTGACTGCATGTTCGGAGTGATGGCAGGTGGCTATGTCCCAGAGTTGACCGGTTTTTGCCTTATGCAGAAATGCGTGGCTGCTGGGCTTCTGGTTGACTGCCATTGCCATCAGCGATGAACTGTATTTTCGTGGACTGTGGGTGAACATCTAGGAAACATTCAGATAGGAAAATGACAATCGATTCCATAAGAGATGAACTGGGTGTTTCGTGGTGGACTGGTGTGTTGACATTCTGGTGGCGACATTATGCAGTGTATTTGTGCGGGCTGTTGTTTGTCGAGACTCCTGTCTTTTCCACTTTTCACATTGGGCAGTGGGCAGTGTTTTGTGTGATATTCACTGTCACAGGAATGGAGCATAATGGGGACGACCCGTTGCTGTGAAGTTGGAACTGCGACTAACTAACTAATTAACTCTGTATCGCCCGTGTGTTGCCGGGGCCCATACGGGGGAGCAAAGAATAGTAACACTGTTGCCTACCATGCATGTCGTAAGAGGCGACTAAGGAGGTTATGGTTCCGTCGCCCTGCTACTGAGTGAGACACTGTGAGCTGTGAATTTCGCGTGGAATGCTTTTGCATCTGTCCACGATTGTTTTTAGCATGAACTGCATGTTGGAAACGATGATGGCCAGCTGTTGCTGGATTGACTGGTTTGCCTTTTCAGTTCACGAGTGCTTTTTTCAGGAGACTCCTGGGAGTCGTCGCTGTAGCAACGGAGTTTGTGCCTTGTGTGGTGCTTTTGGTGGGTCGCCCTGCGGAAAGAGACCGAGCCATATGGGATAAAACCCGGGTCAATGAAGTTTTTCTAGTGACTGCCGTTTCCATCGACGATGAACTGTATTTTTCATGGAGGACTTTTGTGTTAGCATTCTGGCGGTGGCATTAAGCACAGTGTACCAGTGCGGGCTGTTGGCTTGCCGACACTCCTGTTTATTCCATTGTTCACAAAGGACAGAGAGGAGCATTTTGTGTGATATTCACTGGCACAGGAACGGAGCAGTATGGAGACGACCCGTTGCCGTGAAGTTGGAACCATGACTAACTAACTCTGTTGTATTCCATTTTGCATGTACAGATGGACATGGTTGAGATGCAGTTATCTGTACTAGCAGAGATCTTGTGCTTGCTGTTTATTGTGACTGACTTCTGTATATTTGTGAAGTATGTAGAGTCTCCAAATGATCATGAATGTAATACAGTGAGAGGAGAAGTATAATGAGTCGCATCACGAAGATTTTGCTAAAAATTATCATGCAAAGAGTTTGGAAGAAAATACAACCTGAAATAGGAGAAGAACAATGTGGGTTTGTAGAAGGCAAGGATACAGTAAATGCTGTGTACATACTGAGAATAATAATTGAACGTTCTACAGAAGTAAACAAAAAGCTACACCTTTGCTTTATTGACTACACAAAGGCTTTTGATAAAGTGAGACATGTCGACATGATAAGGATGCTTGAACATCTATGAATTGATGGAAAAGACCTTAGACTTGTAAAAAACATATATTGGAAACAACAAACTGCCATAAGAATTGATAATGAAGTAGATCAATATCAGCCTGTTAAGAGAGGTGTGAAATAGGGAAGTGTAATGTCTCCAGATCTTTTTTTACCTGTATAGTGAAAATATTTTCAGAAATATAGAAGATATGGAATGAATCATCATATCGAATGAACGAACGAACATACAAACTTTATTTTCAAAGGTAACAAATTGGGCACACAGGTCCGTCTTACATTTGGCCCTTCCAATCACTCATCTTTCATTCATCAATAGTGCATGATACATTCACATAGGATAAAAACGTCAAATGAATGTTGTAAACATAAACAATGCAAATTACCATGTTATGAGACACATTCGCCACCCACCCACACTTCCCCCCCCACCCACCACACATCCCCCACACACACATCCCCCACTCACTCAGACACACACCCCTAGACACACATACATGCCCTACCAATCTACCCAGACACATCCACCCACACACACACACACACATCCCCAGCCACCCACACACACACAACCCAGGCACACATACATGCACCCAACCACCCATCCCCCACCCACACATATCCCTCACCTACACATCTCCCCACCCATCCCATAACCCACACACACTCACCCACCCACATATTCTCCACCATCCACCCACACATCCCCAACCATCCAGCCAAACACACATCCCCCAACCACACACTTCTCCCCACCAACCCACACAGCCTGCGCCTACCCACACACACTTCCCGCACCCACCCACACACACTTCCCGCACACACCCTTCACTTACACACATCCCCCACTTACACACATCCCCCACCCACACAATCTCTCCCACACATCCCGCACCCACCCATACATACACATCCCCCACCAATTTCCGAACCTACTCATACTCACACACCCACACATCCTCCACCTACCCCCTCAATCACCCATCCCCCAACTACACATCCCTTAACCACACATTCACCTACACATACCCCCACCCATGCACACACATCCACACCCATGCACACTCATCCCCACCCACACACACCTCCCCACCTATACACATATCCCTCACCCACACATCCCTCACCCACAATTCCCCACCCACACATCCCCACCCACCAACACCTCCCCCCTCCACCCACACACCTCCCACCCACACACTCCACCACCCACACATACATCTCTGAGCCACCCACACACACACATCCCCACCTACACACATATCCCCCACAACCCAACCACACATCCCCTAACCACATATCTTCTATCTACACACACCTCCCACCCACACACACATCCCCAACTCACCCACACATCCCCCACCCACACACACACATCCCACACACACACCCACCCACCCAAACACATGCCCTCACCCACACATCCCCAACCACACACACACACATTACCTACCCACACATCTCTGATCCACACACACATCCCCATACACATCCCCACCTACCCACACATTTTCCCACCCACCCTCGCATCCCCCACACTCATCCCTCACCCACACATCTCCCCACTCACCCACACATCTCCCACCAGCACACGTATCCCCCACTCACATACATACATCCCCCACCCACACACACACATCCCCCACCCACACACACACATCCCCCCCGCACACATCCCCCCATAACATTAGATATGCAGATGATACAGTCTTGATTGCAGACAATGAACAGGACCTGCAACATTTAGTAGATGTGGTTGTTGCACACAGTGAACAACTAGAGTTAGAACTGAATTGTAAGAAGACATAAATTATGGTCGTCACTGGGAAGAAGGAAATACCACAATGTAATATACAAGTAAATGGGCATATTCTTAAACAAGTGAATCAGTACAGTTATCTCAGAGCAGTCATAACATCAGATGGGAGATGCCTTGAAGAGTTTAGAACAAGAATTACCATTGAGAAGGTAGCGTTTTGCAAGACGAAAACATACTGACCAATAAAAAGATATCAATTGAAACGAGAAAAAGAGTGTTGAAGAACTACTTAGTACCTGTACTTTTGTATGGATGTGAAGTATGGACAATGAGCAGACAAGCTGAAAAACACCTGATGGCTGTGGAAATGTGGTTTCTGAGGAAAATGCAAAGAATACTATGGATAAACAGAAAACCAATGAACAAGTCTTTCAAGAAACAAATTAAGATCGTAAACTGATTAGAGACATTACAAGTAGACACTCAACATTTTTTGGGCATGTTATGAGAAGAAATGAATTGGAGAACTTGGTGATGACTGGCAAGATCGAAGGGAAGAGACCAAGGGGAAGACCGAGAAGTAAATACCTGTATGGCTTGGTCACCTGGCATGGTCGAGACAGAAAAACGGAGCTGATCCACGACTCTGGTGATAGAGTGAGATGGTGAAACATGACTGTCCACGCTTATCAGCATGGCACAAGATGAATGGATGGAGAGGAGAAGGTGAGATACTGTGGACCTGAAAGCATACACAGATAAAGGGACTAAAGGAGAGACTTAATATCAGGGTCATCTGCATGAGGATCCAGGATAGAGCCTAAAGAACAGACAATAAAAACATGACTTTGACTTAGCCATCTTAGCCAAAGAGTTGTGCCAATTATGGTCAAAAACAGTCAGGCAGGATGAATGATTTGACAATAATTCTTATAATTATAAGGATGATGGACAAAGCACTGATATTACAACTTAAACGCTTAAGTTCTTATTGAACCTCCTCCCAAGTGATAGCAAACAACATGTAACAAGTTGGTAAATGATCTTTGTTCATTGTTGTAATCTCTTACTGTTCACATGTTCAGAATTTTGTCTTTGTGTATTTATGTGTTTGGTGAATGTTTTGGAGTTTCAGATCAGAGATAGGATAAATGTTTATAATCTTTATATATAATCTGCACACAATGTTCTGTGGACAGATTGTAAAAGGTGGACAGACTTCTCACTTTGTGGATGGTGAAGATCCGAGCAAGTCAAACTGGATGAGGTATGTCAACTGTGCCAGACATGAAGATGAAGAGTGTGTGACAGCCTACCAGTATCAGGGAGAAATCTACTACAGGTCTCGCAAACCAATCTGTGCTGGAACAGAAATATTAGTGAGTGCAACTTTCTTTTCTGGCGTGAATGGTTATTTTTGATGGGGTATTAGTTATTGAAACACCCAGAAATAACTCCACATGATGATGTCAATAATAACACATATTTCTAACATTTGACAGTCTACATTATGGCGGCAAACAATACAGCTGATTTGCACCTGTGCTTTACCAACTGAGTTGGTGTTCATGTCTCTCCACAGATTTTGATCCTTGGTATTCTGGATCAACTCTGCTGATGATATTCCTCCATGCCAACTCCTCAGTCCATCCAGCATTTCTCTTGGTCTGCGTCTTCTCCCACTGATCTTTTCAGTCATCGTGATGTTTTCCACTGCCTCTCTTCTCATGACATAACCAAAGAATGGTGTTTGTCTCTTCTTTACGGTTGTAGATAATGTTCTATTTGAATAGCCTCTTCCAGACAGTCATTGTTAGTTACTCTGGCAGACCAAGCTATTCATAACATTCATCTTATGAACCACATCTTCTATGCTTGCAAGTTCTTCCTAATGTGTTCATTCATGATTCACTGCCATACAGCAAAACAGGTTCCATATAATATTTCAGTACTCTCTTTCTAACATTCAATGATAGTGGCTTACTGCGTAAAATACTTTTCATTTTCTGAAATGCAGCTTTTGCATGACTAATCTCTGTCATGCATCTTCTATCTAATATCATTGCTCATTGGTATTTAAATTTATCAACTTAGTTAAACATTTCCCCTTTTTTTAGCACTCTATTACTACAGTGTCCAAAAGTTGTAGATCTTTTTTGTTTTCAGCCATCATTACTGTATCACCTGCATAGCTTAGATTGTTTATATTATAATCTCCAGCTAATATTCCTGGCCTTTCTTTGATCTCTCTGATTATTATTTCACTACAGAGGGAGAAGAGATCCGGCAACAACACATATCATTGCCTTACTAAATGTTTTAACTATTCATAACTGCTCTATGGTTTATGAGGTTGATTGTACAAAAATCTTATCTAGTCATGTATGTGTAAATCATCTTTTGTGTATTGATACAATTTTGTGTTTCTAAACAAGCATTGTATTTTCTCATTTGGCTTTTGACTAATGTTGTAAAATATATGTTTTGGTGATGGCTAATACTAGTGTAAACATTCATTACAAAATTCTACAACTTTGGACACCAAAAGAGAAGGCATCTTACAGATATCAGATTAGTAAACAAAATTCCCCGAGAAGGTTAACCTGGTCAACAAAAGCCCGCAGAAGTCGGATGTGTCGGCCTAACGGCGCAACAACGCAGCTCTGCTGTAAACAGGCACAACGCAGTCAAGTCCGAAAAAAGAAACTCCGGATGAACGCAGAAGAAGAAGAAGTAAACGAGATTTGTAGAAGTCTTAATGTGAAAAAAATGATCCAGCCACGTTATTGATTGTTACAGATATACCATAGAAGTTAGTTTACCATGAGTTTATTGTTTTGTAAAATACTGTAGCTGCAAGAACAAGGGAGAGAACATGATCTTAGTAACTTTGTGTTGCCAGCATTCTCAGTTTTCAGAAAGCAAGATGTGTGTACTAAACCAAAATATATCATAAGTATTCAGTAGACAGTACTGTTTGTGACTGCTATATATGATGTTAGGAAGTGTGGATATTCTGTATTGACTGGAACCAGTTATTACTTTCTATTTCAGAAATGTGAATCTTAGCATTGTTTGGTTCAGATATTTTATATAGTTGTGTTTTGCTTGTCAGTTTTATTTTAGTTTCACTGATGATAATAATAATATGTATTTCTATAACTGTTTTTCAGCATTCACATTCCATTTGCTGGATATATTTTTATACTGACAGTGTTTCCTGTTATCATCCTGTCACTGAACAGTATAGTTTGTTATTATTGTATGTCACTTACAGTATAGTTTGTTATTATTGTATGTACTTACAGTATAGTTTGTTATATAAACACTTCATTTCAGGTATACTATGGTGACAGTTATGCTTGGGATCTGGGCATAAATAGTTCCAAGTTTCTTAGGCAGAGTAAATTGCAAGAATCTGATGTAAACACAGAAAGTGATGGTAGGTTGTATATTTCTGTGGTAATATCAGTTCATTGTTTTACAACTACATGATTTAAAAGCAGGAGATAACAAATAGAAACAAAAAGAGCATGTTTTAAAACAGACCTTGAAGAAAGCTATAAGAGCAAAAATTTGCCACCACATGCTTATATCCATGATCATAAGCAGGGCAAGACTAGTTTTCCTCAGCAGGGCAAAACCAATGATAGCTAGAATCATGTACATCATAGTCCAACCTTTCTCAAGTTACTCTGAATATACAGTATTTTTTTTTAAACTGGGACCCATAGCAGTTTCCTACTGTGATGCAATAACGTGGTCACATTTTGCAGGCCTGACTGCATGGAGGAATAGATGGCTATTTTGCAATAATGACATTCAACTGACATTATCAGCACATTTCACTGTCATCTTTGCTATCGTACCTGCTATATGGTATATAGTATATTTTATTTAATGTAGCACATGATTCAGTGCATGATCTTTTCACAAATATACAATAGTTGCTGCTTCTTCTTAAAAATATGACATTTGTAGTTTTACATCAGAACGTGAGGGGGGGTGTTGTGGTAGTGGGTGTCTCCATGATGAAATGGTTAAGCCTCATGCCTCGAAGGTTGTGGGTTCAGTTCCCAACTCTGTTATTTGGTTCATGAATGCAATTTTTCTGAGACCCCAAGGGATCTTTGCTAGAGCTACAGTGTCGTGATTTCTGTGACGCTTTTGGCAGGCCTTCCTGCAGAAAGAGACTGAGCCATATGGAGTAAAACCTGGTGCAATGAAGTCAATCTTATATCTTTACTAATGAGACCATAAGGTGTATATCATGTTGACTTTTTAAATGTGAAATTGAATCATTCACTGTCTATAAACGTTAAATTAATCTTGTAAATAATTAGACACTTTGTTCATCTTCTGTTTCATACAGCAAATTCATAAATTCACCAAATAATTTTCATGACCATTAGAAGAATAAATATTCTTTTTCATTTCCTATTTCAGGAATATTCTCTTGTGCTTATTGCCATTTGTCTTTCAATCAATCTTGGTATTTACAAAGACATATAAGATACAGGCATCATAATAAATACTTGGAGCTGAATTGCAACAAACTGTATGCAGACCCATCACTGGTAATAAACAGTTTAACAAATGTTGAAAGTCAACATGAAACATGTGATGTAAATATAACATTAAATGACATTGATAATACAAAACTGACTGTGGCAACACTGTCAGAAAGTATTCAGAATCATGTGAACACAGTTAATGTGAGTGATTCTGAGATATCTTATAATCTTAGCTCACAAAATGATTATACTGATAAGGAAAATAATAAGCTCTGTGTTTCTAACAAATGCACTAACCTGACCAGAGATGATGAATGTGACATAGAATGTAAAATTGTAAAGTCCAGCATAAATGAAGATCCTGGCAAAAAGTATAAAATGTGTGATGTCAACAGTGAAGAGTTTCACAAAATGTATCTACAGAAAGACAGAGAAACATCAACAGGAGGAGACATTTATAATCCTAGTGATGCTTTTACTGTGGACTTTGCTAACATTTGTAGTGTACAGGTAGACACAAGAATACATACAGGAGAGAAGCCTTACAAGTGTGATGTTTGTAATGTTGGTTTAACCAAAATTAGTAATTTAATGAGACACAAAAGAATACATACAGGAGAGAAGCCTTACAAGTGTGATATTTGTAATGTTGGTTTTACTCAGAGTGGAGATTTAAAGAAACACAAAAGAATACATACAGGAGAGAAGCCTTACAAGTGTGATGTTTGTAATGTTGGTTTTACTGTAAGTGGTAGCTTAAAGACACACAAAAGAATACATACAGGAGAGAAGCCTTACAAGTGTGATGTTTGTAATATTGGTTTTACTAAAAATGATCATTTAAAGAAACACAAAATAATACATACAGGAGAGAAGCCTTACAAGTGTGATGTTTGTAAAGTTGGTTTTACTGTAAGTGGTAGCTTAAAGACACACAAAAGAATACATACAGGAGAGAAGCCTTATAAGTGTGATGTTTGTAATGTTGGTATTACTCACAGTGGTGATTTAAAGAAACACAAAAGAATACATACAGGAGAGAAGCCTTACAAGTGTGATATTTGTAATATTGGTTTTACTGAAAGTGGTAGCTTAAAGAGACACAAAAGAATACATACAGGAGAGAAGCCTTACAAGTGTATTATTTGTAATGTTGGTTTTACTGACAATTGTAGCTTAAAGATACACAAAAGAATACATACGGGAGAGAAGCCTTACAAGTGTGATGTTTGTAATGTTGGTTTTACTGTAAGTGGTACCTTAAAGACACACAAAAGAATACATACAAGAGAGAAGTTTTACAGGTGTGATGTTTGTAATGTTGGTTTTACTCACAGTGGTGATTTAAAGAAACACAAAAGAATACATACAGGAGAGAAGCCTTACAAGTGTGATATTTGTAATATTGGTTTTACTGAAAGTGGTAGCTTAAAGAGACACAAAAGAATACATACAGGAGAGAAGCCTTACAAATGTGATGTTTGTAATATTGGTTTTACTCAAAGTAGTCATTTAAAGAAACACAAAAGAATACATACAGGAGAGAAGCCTTACAAGTGTGATGTTTGTAATATTAGTTTTACTAAAAATGATCATTTAAAGAAACACAAAAGAATACATACAGGAGAGACGCCTTACAAGTGTGATGTTTGTAATGTTGGTTTTACTGACAATTGTAGCTTAAAGATACACAAAATAATACATACGGGAGAGAAGCCTTACAAGTGTGATGTTTGTAAAGTTGGTTTTACTGTAAGTGGTAGCTTAAAGACACACAAAAGAATACATACAGGAGAGAAGCCTTACAAGTGTGATGTTTGTAATGTTGGTATTACTCACAGTGGTGATTTAAAGAAACACAAAAGAATACATACAGGAGAGAAGCCTTACAAGTGTGATATTTGTAATGTTGGTTTTACTCAGAGTGGAGATTTAAAGAAACACAAAAGAATACATACAGGAGAGAAGCCTTACAAATGTGATGTTTGTAATATTGGTTTTACTCAAAATAGTCATTTAAAGAAACACAAAAGAATACATACAGGAGAGAAGCCTTACAAGTGTGATGTTTGTAATATTAGTTTTACTAAAAATGATCATTTAAAGAAACACAAAAGAATACATACAGGAGAGAAGCCTTACAAGTGTGATGTTTGTAATGTTGGTTTTACTGTAAGTGGTAGCTTAAAGACACACAAAAGAATACATACAGGAGAGAAGCCTTACAAGTGTGATATTTGTAATGTTGGTTTTACTCAGAGTGGAGATTTAAAGAAACACAAAAGAATACATACAGGAGAGAAGCCTTACAAGTGTGATATTTGTAATATTGGTTTTACTGAAAGTGGAAACTTAAAGAAACACAAAAGAATACATACAGGAGAGAAGCCTTATAAGTGTGATATTTGTAATATTGGTTTTACTGAAAGTGGTAGTTTAAAGAGACACAAAAGAATACATACAGGAGAGAAGCCTTACAAGTGTATTATTTGTAATGTTGGTTTTACTGACAATTGTAGCTTAAAGATACACAAAAGAATACACACGGGAGAGAAGCCTTACAAGTGTGATGTTTGTAATGTTGGTTTTACTGTAAGTGGTAGCTTAAAAACACACAAAAGAATACATACAAGAGAGAAGCCTTACAGGTGTGATGTTTGTAATGTTGGTTTTACTCACAGTGGTGATTTAAAGAAACACAAAAGAATACATACAGGAGAGAAGCCTTACAAGTGTGTTATTTGTAATGTTGGTTTTACTCAGAGTGGAGATTTAAAGAAACACAAAAGAATACATACAGGAGAGAAGCCTTACAAGTGTGTTATTTGTAATGTTGGTTTTACTCAGAGTGGAGATTTAAAGAAACACAAAAGAATACATACAGGAGAGAAGCCTTACAAGTGTGATATTTGTAATATTGGTTTTACTGAAAGTAGTAGCTTAAAGAGACACAAAAGAATACATACAGGAGAGAAGCCTTACAAGTGTGATGTTTGTCATGTTGGTTTTACTCATAGTGAAGATTTAAAGAAACACAAAAGAATACATACAGGAGAGAAGCCTTACAAGTGTGATGTTTGTAATGTTGGTTTTACTGTAAGTGGTAGCTTAAAGACACACAAAAGAATACATACAAGAGAGGAGCCTTACAGGTGTGATGTTTGTAATGTAAGATTCACATACAGTATTCAACTGAAGCAGCACATAATGCAGCATACTAGTCTTATAATATGAAGTTGAATTATTTAAAAATGCGTATTGAAATCCCAAGTATAATGTTTTAAGCCTACATACAAATTTATGTCCTCATTTCTTGCATATATAACACAGCCAATAATTACAATCTGAGTTTGCTTACATTTCATGAGCCAGTCATGTAAGATGGCACAAATGCTAACTATATCCTGAGAATAATTTGCTTTCAATCCTGAAATTATTGTTTCATTTACTTATTTGTTAATGTTAACTAATGTACTTGTTATAATATATCTTTCCCTATGTACTCTGTCATTATGTTTATGTAGTTGTATGATAAAATATTAGGGACATTCATTTGAAACCCGTTCCAATGGCTTTATTACAAAAGCAGGAAAGAAACGTTAACAGGTGTGGTAGAATTAAACAAAGCTTTCATTTTGAATGAATTATGCACCATGGATTGGTCAGAAGAAGTCGCTGTAGGCATTCAGGCAAGCATCCTATTGCTTAGGTAGGCGGCGAATGCAGTCCGTAAAAAAAAGGATTGTGGTTGCTCACTGAACCAAGTGTTTACTGCGTTCATTACGCCTGCATCTATGTGAAATCGTTGCCCCTTGAGAGCTGTTTTTTTAGAGGTCCAATTAAATGAAAATCACATGGTGACAAATCAGGACTATAGACTGAATGTTGCAGAATTTCCCTCTTCCTTGCTAATGCTTCCTGCACAATCTTTGCGACATGCGGACGAGCATTATCGTGCAACAAAATCACACCGCGAGAAAGCATGCCGGGTCGTTTATTCTTGATGGCTTTTTGCAGTTTGTCTAGTGTTTGCAAGTAGTGGATAAAGTCGGCCAACAATAGCCCTTCATGGTTAAAAACTGCGCTCAGCATAACCTTACCAGCGGAACCCTGTAACTTGAATTTTTTGGCATTTGGTGATCCAGCATGCTTCCATTGCATGCTCTCTCTTTTGCTGCTTCGATCAAAGTGGTGACACCATGATTCATTGCCTGCCACTATGCGGAAGAGTAATTCATCACCCTTCACTCTGTAATGCAGCAAGTGGTTCAATCTTCATCCCATGCGTTCCTCTTTTTGGTGGTCGGTCAACATCCGTGGTACCCACTGTGAACACACCTTCCGATATTGCAGTTTCTTATGAACGACCTTTTAAATTGTCCCAACTGACACATCAAATTCTTTCACTAGCGAACGGATGCTTCGACAACGGTTCATCTGTACTACTGCATCAATTTTGGCAATGGTTTTTTTCTGTTGCAACAATATGCGCTTGACCCGGCCGTCGAAGATATGTCGTGAACTGACGTCCTTTCCAAAACATTCGTTCACAATCTGTCACTGTTGTCTTCGACACACATTTGTTACCGTACGCTGCCTGCATTCATTGATGAATTTCCACTGGTCGACATCCTTCAAATGGAAGAAACTGAATCACTGCTCTTTGAGCTTTGGACGGATTTGGGATCAACCCGACCATTTTCTCAACGGTCAGAAACAGAACCTATGCATCATGGGACGATAGGCACTTGCTCTTTTATTCATTGGTCAGTACTTACCACATGACTATGACATGATCACGTTCAATGTACGCAATTACGCGCGGTGTGTCACAAACAGATTTCAAATGAACGCCCCTTATATGTTCTTTATGCAGATCAACATAACCCATTACCATAAACCAATCTGCACAATGTTATAGTTATATGTATCTCCATCCACTGCTGATCACAGTTATCACAATGTTATAGTTATATGTATCTCCATTCACTGCTGATTACAGTTATCACAATTTTATAGTTATATGTATCTCCATCCACTGCTGATCACAGTTATCACAATGTTATAGTTATATGTATCTCCATCCACTGCTGATTACAGTTATCACAATTTTATAGTTATATGTATCTCCATCCACTGCTGATCACAGTTATCACAATGTTATAGTTATATGTATCTCCATCCACTGCTGATTACAGTTATCACAATTTTATAGTTATATGTATCTCCATCCACTGCTGATCACAGTTATCACAATGTTATAGTTATATGTATCTCCATCCACTGCTGATTACAGTTATCACATTTTATTTTTGAACTCAACCATAGTCCATACATACTACTTCTAGTAGTACTGGACTAAATTTTGCATGTGGATTAGCTTTCCCTATTACCAGTGTCTCTCGCCATCAGGCAAACATACTCGGACTTCAGAGGTACTTGTAATTTATGTCCCCAAGTCAAAGACGATAGGTCAACATTTTAGTCCAACTGTCTGGTGTTGGGGTTAAAACCCTTACCTCGGCATCAGCACACCGGATATTTAAGAACGTCTATTATCACATATACATCACTTTCACAGTAATCAGTATAATTATAAAAGCACATACCTGGATTATTCCTAGTTTCCAGACACTGTAACATATATACATTTATTATAGTTAGCACCTTCCATTATGTGCCATGCCGATAAGCGTGGGCGGTCATGACTCGCCATCTCACTCGATCACCAGAGTCGTGGATCAGCTCCGTGTTTCTGTCTCAACCATGCCACGTGGCCAAGCCATCCAGGTATTTAATTCTTGGTCTTCCCCTTGGTCTGTTCCTTTCGATCTTGCCAGTTGTCACCAAGTTCTCCATTTCATGTCTTCTCATAATATGCAAAAAAAATTTTGACTGTCTACGTCTAATGTCTCTAATCAGTTTACGATCTTCATTTGTTTCTTGAAGGTCATGTTCATTGGTTTTTCTATCTGTCCATGGTATTCTTTGCATTTTCCTCAGAAACCAAATCACAGCCATCAGATGTTTTTCAGCTTGTCTGCTCAATGCCCACGCCTCACATCCATATAAAAGTACAGGTTCTATGTAGCACTTCAACACTCTTTTTCTCGTTTCAATTGATATCTTTTTATTGGTCAGCATGTTTTTAATCTTGCAAAAGGCTACCTTCGCCATGGCAATTCTTGTTCTAATCTCTTCAAGGCATCTCCCATCAGATGTTATGACTGTTCCGAGATAGTTGTACCAATTCACTTGTTTAAGAATATGCCCATTTACTTGTATATTACATTGTGGTATTTCTTCCTTCCTAGTGACGACCATAATCTGTGTCTTCCTACAATTCAGTTCTAACCCTAGTTGTTCATTGTGTGCAACAACCGCATCTACTAAATGTTGCATGTCCTGTTTATTGTCTGCAATCAAGACTGTATCATCTGCATATCTAATGTTATTGATGCATCGTCCCCCAATGTTGATCCCTTCCATATCTTCTATATTTCTGAAAATATGTTCACTGTACATGGAAAAAAAGATCTGGAGACATTACACATCCCTGTCTCACACTTCTCTTAGTAGGCTGATATTGACATACTTCATTATTAATTCTTATGGCAGCTTGTTGTTTCCAATATGTTTTTTACAAGTCTAAGGTCTTTTCCATCAATTTGTAGATCTTCAAGCATCCTTATCATGTTGACATGTCTCACTTTATCAAAAGCCTTTGTGTAGTCAATAAAGCAAAGGTGTAGATCTTTGTTTACTTCTATAGAACAATCGATTATAGTTCTCAGTATAAACACAGCATTTACTGTACCCTTGCCTTCTACAAACCCACATTGTTCTTCTCCTATTTCAGGTTGTATTTTCCTCCTAACTCTTTGCATGATAATTCTTAGCAAAATCTTCGTGATGTGACTCATTATACTAATTGTTCGATGTTGATCACATTCCAAGGCTCCTGATTTGTTTGGGATTGCAATAAATACAGAATTACATAATTCTTGAGGTATATCTCCAGTATCATATATGGTATTCAGGAGTCTGGTAACTTTATCTATTCCGTATTCTTCTAAAGCATTAATCATTTCTGTTGTGATGCTGTCTGAACCGAGGGTCTTGCCAGATTTCATATGGTTAAGAGCATTCTGAACCTCCATCTTCAAAATTGATGGTCCTTCATTATTATTTTGAATATCATACTGTTTTTCTCTGTTATTATCATAAAGGTATTTCACATAATCTGACCATACATGTAAAATCTGATCTTTTTCTATTATGATTTTTCCATCTTTTGTCTTTAAGCAGCCTGCTTATGTATGTGTTCTTTGATTATTAAGCTCCTGAATTCTTTTGTGCATTAGTTTGTTATTTTTACTGTTGTGTTTCAATTTCTATGCAATTTCTTCTTTTGCCTCCTTACATAATGTTCTGACTTTTCTGTGAATTTCTTCATATTTGGCAGGATCATTTTTGTTCTGTCTTCTTGTTTCCATAAGTTGTAAAATTTCTTCAGTCATCCATGTCTGACGACCCACTTTCTTTAATTTTGGAATAGTTTTTTTCTGCAGCTAAACTGATTGAATTCTTCAACATTTCCCATTGATCATCCACATCTTGAAATAGGATCTCTAGATCAGACAATATATCAAATTTGTTCTTTACTTCTATGTTAAAATTATCTTGTATGTCTTTCTTTTTGATGTTTACAGATTCAACATAATGGCTACACCTCTTTGCCATTCTTCTCCTCCAGAATAAATAATCTTACAATCCTCTCCCGTCTTGATCCCTGCCCCTCTCCATCTGGTTTTACACATTCCTAATATATTAATATTCTCTATTAGCACATATTTTGTATTTTCCATGAATATCATTGTCTAGGAACATTAGACACATCTGTATTATTTAAACTGAATCCTGATCATTGTTAATTGTTTGTTATATGTGTGAATCTTTCTACAAGAGACAGACCAGCATGAAAACTAGAAACACTGGGGGTGTGAATGACTGCTTCTCATGTCAGGTGTCCTCATGTATTGATGTGCTGGCTTTAGTTTCTCCACTTAGCTGTTCATGTGTTGCTGTTGATTGCCTTGAAGTATCAAGAAAGAATCAAGAGAATAATTAATTGGAGGAAACACTATACCACAAAACATTGAAAGTTGTGGGGGGCTGCGTGGTCTCGAGGTATGGTGTCCGCCTCGAGTGCTGGAGGTCCCGGTTTCAAGCCCTGGTGAGGAACAGGATTTATTTCACGTGGACTTCTAGTGATAAACTTTCCTCTGGGCTCTGGGTAGTGAGATCGGACGCCCGTGTGTATTGTTGCGCACGAAAAAAATCCCTTGGCAGTTGGAAATCTAAAAAGAGTAGCCTAACGGCGCTGCCTGGGCAAAATTTCGAGTTAAAAATCTACCGAAAGTATTTCAGGATCCTCGCCGGTGCTGTAGAGTTCGTGCACTGAGCTGAGTTTCTCCAGACTCAGGTTTGAGTTAGGAGGAGAACGGAGCACTTATGGGTTACATCCGTGTGCTGTGATGTTGATCCATCAACTAAACTAAACATTGAAAGTTGTAAGTACATCCATGGTTGAAGACAAGTTTCAGAGAAATATTGTCATTTGAAGCAGACAAGCTCAGATTCCAGCTTGCCTTTAGCATTCAGTGGTCTTGGAGGGGGGAGGGGGGGGTTCCCTCTTGTTTGATGCCTTCTAGGGTGTCTTTCAAATTTCTTGTGTTTTAAATAATTTATTCATTTTTTAACATAAATACACAAAAAATAACCTATTCACTGTGTTCGAATTGTTTTCCTTTTGTGTCTTTGTTGACAAATGTAGTCAGCGCCCAGGACAAATGAATATATACTCTTTCTCACAGCAGTAGAAATGTAAGATGAGCATGAGAAGTCCATAGTGCATATGTTTGTTCTATACTCGCACATATTCTTTCCATTGTGATCTGATGGCAGGTTGCTGAAGTTCAGTTACATAATCTGATGTGCGAGCATTGAATAGTGGGTAGGTTGTCATCCAATGTTTCTCATGTCGATGACTATAATGTATACTGCTCGTAGGAAGCAGCCGACAGTGTAAGACACCAAGTGATGGATGAGGAAATCGTGCAGTGGCATCATTAACTTTCAAACAGGGAAATGCTTGACATTGAAATGTGACACAGTCAAGACCACTTGACTTGCAAGTTAAAAGAGGTGTGGCCAAACAAGAACACTACGCAGGAAGCCAAAGAAGATTAATAAACCAACACAGAACTGGTGTCATCAGCCGCTACACGCTGCATAATTTACTGAGGAGGGGATCCGAACACTTATGGACTGAATGGTCTGATGTGCAATGAGGATGATCTGTCATCTAACTAACTGACAAGACCAACCAATAACATACAAAGATAGTCCGATACCAGCCCAATTAGCCTAAAATGGGAAACGAACATTTTTATTCAATCATTAAAAGAGAGAGAAAAGGAATTAGACCACTCATACCATCATAATTTATGACTGTTAGACACATCCGTTTATTTTATCTCTTCCACTGTAAGCAAAGTAAGTTTTATGCCTTTAGGTATATTGGGTGCATGGTACTAGATCCATACTTCCAGCAGCCTAACTTCATCTAGAGTAATAAGTAAAGGACTCGTTTAAACACCTTAAGACGCATCGAGCGTACAGTGCTAGACGCATAATTGTATAGAGCAGCCGGCGCTCCAGAGCCGACCAACTAACTACAACTTGTCATGTTAGACAACAGTGAGCTTAAGAGCAGACAGCTGTTATAGGTTAGCACCATGTGTAAAGATAGATCATAGATAAACCCCAAAGGTGAACAAGATCCACCCCCCCCCCCCTGTCATAGCTGAACGACAAGGCTTTAAAGGCTTTGGTTGGGTTGTTAGTATAACTGTATCAGTACCAGCCAGTTACTGCCCAACGTGTGTATCATTATTATCAACGCTTAATTGAAATTGTCACGGCACGCCATAGTACTCATTCATTGGGCACAGGGTTTTTCTGATTTATTCTATATACTTTTCCAATCAAAATGTATCCCCTTTCATAAAATAAATAAATACATGTCCCAAATACTTTTATTTCTGGAACTCTCGAGCTTCCAAAAAGTAATACTGTAATAAGTTCTAATGTTCTTTCTGCCAAAGACCGAGATCTGTGGAGAGACATGAACGCCCACGCCAACTGGCAGGGCACATGATGATGATGAATGTTCTTTCTGCCAAAGACCGAGATCTGTGGAGAGACATGAACGCCCACGCCAACTGGCAGAGCACATGATGATGATGAATGTTCTTTCTAACCTTCATTTTTTAAAAGAGAACTCACTACATTAACTGTTTGAACTGAAGTGTTACAGAAACATTCTCAGAACACCTCGAACACAATGCCGGCATTCTACCAGATCTGGGCTTGGGAGAAACCTGGCACATAGACAGTGTCATGTGTGGGGAAACTGGTCGTATCACACGTCACGCTGGTCGGGGGAGTACAACGACGGGAGGCCTGATTCCTGGTTTAAAGGCGATGGGATCGATTGGGAGAGATTGGTGGCTTAACCACTTCCCCACAATACACCCCCCACCCCCGTCCCCCCTCTCACTCTCGCTCTCTCTCTCTCTCTTTCTCTCTTTCTCTCTCTCTCTCTTCTCTCTCTCTCTCTCTCTCTCTCTCTCTCTCTCTCTCTCTCTCTCTCTCTCTCTCTCTCTCTCTCTCTCTCTCTCTCTCTCTCTCTCTCTCTCTCTTACACACACATATTTGTATCATCGCTAGAGACACGATTTCCTGTATTGTAATGGGGGTTTTCCGTGTGATGATCTATGGGAGACATCTGAGCCATTTATGATACGCGTGCAGTGCAAATAATCCTACAGAACACACCATTACACTTTGTGTGAGACAGTTCAGTGGTATTTCATGAAATATACAGCTGATAACGTTATCTAACCTGCTGACAGGGCCATAGTTTTTGTTATAGTAATGACAGACAGCAACTTATTCTATACAAACAACAGCTCAACACAGAGTTGGCCGAGTACCTTGCCCTGGAACTTTACATGTTTTGTCAACAAACAGATAGTCAGACATCATTTCATCAAGTTAAGTTAGACATGTATTAATTCTTAGTCAGCTTCTCTAAGAATATATACTTCATAACATCTAATCATCATTGCAAGTGGCTGCGCGAGGTTCGTGATTTCTTAATCACTGTAACTAGCAAGCAAGTAAGTTGGTTATTTTCTGTCCAAATACTTGGTTGGGGCTCATTTGTTAATATATTATTGTTTCAGTCGCTGTAGTTCCAGCGTAGTTCATACACGTACTGCTACTACAAGTAGTTGCTACTACTAGGGTGTGCATTGCACTGATTTTGCTTGAGAGTTAGCTTTACCACTTACCAGTGTCCCCCCCCCCCCCCCGGCCATTAGGCGAAACCACACCGACTTCTGAGGTAATTGTAATTTACGTCCCCGTCACTGAGCCTGAGTTTTGGCCCGCTGAGCGATTGAGTTTGACACCCCTGGTCTAGAGGTAGCACTCTTGACATAAAGGCATGCCGGAGTCGGACACAATGACCTTTATGGTGTCTTTCACCAGACCTCGCTTCTTGGTACCATGGATCAACTCTGCCACCTACATGCCACCGTCTCATTCCATCCAGCTTCAATTCTCTTGGTCTGCCTCTGCCTCTTTCCCCACTGATCATTTCAGTTTTTACGATGTTCTCTAATACCTAGCTTCTCATCACATGACCAAAGATAGCTGTTTGTCCCTTTCTTATAATATATATGTATGTAATCTTCTAATTTCATTAGCCTCTTTCAGACAATCGTTGTTAGTTACTAGGGCAGTCCAAGAAACCATATATCCTTTGCTTCTAAGCTTTTCCTGATTTGTTTTCATACCATTAATTATGACATGGAAACAATGTCGTAATCCAAATTGTTACATTATGAAGCTGTGGAGACCAGTGAGCCTGCAGGGCAATTGCCATGATGATTATTATGATGAATCACAACAGTAATATCTGATCTTCTTCTTCTTCTTCTTCTTCTTCTTCTTCTTCTTCTTCTTCTTCTTCTTCTTCTTCTTCTTCTTCTTCTTCTTCTTCTTCTTCTTCTTCTTCTTCTTCTTCTTCTTCTTCTTCTTCTTCGTCTTCGTCTCCTTCTTCTTCTTCCTCGCCGTCTCACTCCCTCCCTTTTCTTCTCTCTCCGCTCCTTTCTCTATATTTTTATCTCTTTCTTTTCACTTCTACCTTTCCTCTCGCCTTTTGTCCATTCTCTCTTTCTCCCCCTGTTGTCTTCTCTCGCCTCTCTCCATTTCTCTCTTCTCTCTTCCCCTCTCTCCCTCCTCTACCTCTCTGTCTCATTCTCTCCATCCTTTTCCAACTAGTATGCCTCGCTTTCTCTCCACAACTCCATTTTTAATCTCTTTCTCCTTCTCTCCTTTCCCTCACCCTATTCCGTTTTCCCTTCACTCCCCTCGCTGCTCTAGCTCTCTTCTCTATTCTATTTTATCTTTATCCATCTATCTCTTTTTCTCCATCTCTCCCCCTGCCATACGGCGCACGTCAAATATAGAGATTTAGGAAGAACTGAAATTACAAGTGCGGCACGGAAAGTGAACGCACACACGTAAATATTGGAAACGGGACGTCATAGAAAAACAGACGGGGGAACAACGGGTGAAAAATAGAAGGCACAGACTTAATCAAGAGGACAATGTCTTTGAGAAGCAAAGAATCTAAGGAAATGAAGAATGCAAGAAGAAGCAGAGATGGAATGAGAGTTGATGGACCATTAGTTCAGTTGGAGAATCAACGAAAGGTCATACAAGAACAATGATGGCGTGAGTAAATACATATAATGGTTTCTCTGAAATATATATAGTACAATTAGAAATATTAATATTGAACTGTCAACTGGACGAGATGATATGACAGGCGACATGTTTTCTTTAATTTAGAATGGTTAGTACGGCAGTGTGAGCAGGGATGACGAACTGTGTGATGGTATGATTTCTACCTGCAGGTCATTTGTCTCACAAGATGTTGCCCAAAAATAAATACTGGGCTAGAGATTTGAAAATCTATGTCAGTGTCATTTATCACGGTGTCGCAGTTAAGTTGCAGAGTTCGAATTGAATTCTTTATTTGTTAAAAGAATAGTTCTAGACAATTGAAGCCAAGCTTTGCCAAGGAAGAACAGTTAGAGATAATATAGTAGAAATACAACTTGGCACCCCCCCCCCCCCCCCCATTTTCCTTTGAACTCTATCTGCACTCTCTCGTTTTTCTCTCATTAAACCCCCCTCCCTAATCCATCCTTTTCCGCATCAATGTCTTTCTTTGGAAAAGAAATATTAACAAATATAAAAGTGGGTCTTATCCTTCTTTATTCGCCCATAAAGGGAGGTTGGTTGTACTATGTTCGTGCACAGAGAGGCTGCGACAATTCCAAATCTGGCCCGGAACATCCGTGTTCGTCACCTCATCTGTTTTAAACATCAAGATTGCTTGCCGTCTTTGTTCCTTACTCTCTCAGTCAAACTGCGCTATCATCCATCCATCCATCCATCATGTGCCATGCCGGTAAGCGTGGGCGGTCATGTTCTGCCATCTCACTCGATCACCAGAGTCGTGGATCAGCTCCGTGTTTCTGTCTCGACCATGCCACAAGGCCAAACCATCCAGGTACTTGCTTCTAGGTCTTCCCCTTGGTCTGTTCCCCTCGATCTTACCAGTTGTCACCAAATTCTCCAATCCATTTCTTCTCATAACATGCCCAAAAAATTGTGACTGTCTACGTCTAATTTCTCTAATCAGTTTACGATCTTCATTTGTTTCTTGAAGGACTTGCGCTATCATAGCCTTTAAAAAACAAAAACAGAATAACTAAAAAACCTCTTTGGATGGCTTAAAGGTCGTATTCAGCTTTAACTCTTTGATCCCGACGCAAGCAGTCAAGTCATAAGTGACTATCTGTATTTATCTGGGGATGTGTGTGTGGGTCGGTATTTGCGTGTGGGTGAGGGAATTTGTGGATAGGGAGTGTATGTGTGGATTGCGGATGTGTGGGTGGGAGAGGTGTGTTGGAGTATGGAAGAAGTGTGTGGGTGGGGAGATGTGTGCGGGTGGGGATGTGAGTGGGTGGGTGGGGAGGTGTGGGATGTGTAGGTGGGTGCGGAGATGAGTGGGTTGGTGGGTGGAGGGATGTGAGTATGGATGGGGCGTGTGGGTTGGTGAGGGATGTGTGGGAAGAGGATGTGTGTTTGGGTTGGTGTGTTTGCGTGGGTGTTGGTGGGTAGTGGGATGTGTGGGTGTTGGCGGGTGGAGAATATGTGGGTGTTTGTAGGTGGGGATGTGTATGTGGGGGATGTGTGTTTGCGTGAGAGATGTGTGTGTTGGAGGGGGAATGTGTGTCGGTGGGGGATTTGTGTGTGGTTGTTGGGGTGTGTGGGTGGTTGTGAAATCTGTGCGTGGGCGTGTGTGTGGATGAAAAGATGTGTGGGTATGGGTGGTTGATGTGTGAGTAGGTGAGGGATATGTGTGTGTTGGTGCGGGATGTGCATGTGTGAGGGGTATGTGTGTGTGGTTGGAGGGTGTGTGGGTGGGTGGAGCATGTGTATGTTGGTGAGCTTGAGTGGATTGGGGTAAGTGTGAGTGGGTGGAAAGATGCATGTGGGTGAGTGAGGGATGTGTGTGTGGGTGGGTGCGAGATGCCTGGGTTGGTGGCGGGATCTTTGAGTGGCGGAGAAATGAATGGGGGATGTGTGGTGAGTGGGCGATGTGTGGTGGGTGGAGGATGTGTGGGTATGGGTGGGTGATGTGTGAGTAGGTGAGGGATGTGTGTGTGGGTTAGTGCGGGATGTGTGTGTGTGGGAGGGGGATGTGTCACATAACATGAGAATATACATTGTTTATGCTTACAACATTCATTTGACAATGTTTTTTTCCCCCCTATGTGAATGCATCATGCACTGTTGACGAACGAAAGATGAGTGATTGGAAGGGCCGAATGTAAGACGGGCCTACGCGCCCAATGTGTTACCCTTTGAAAATAAAGATCAATTCAATTCAATATCTCTTGTGTTACTTTCTCATCTTTAGCATTAAATGACACACAGCAACAAAAATAAGACATTTGTTATGTAACACACACACACACACACACACACACACACACACACACACACACAACAATTTCAATTGATAAGACCAGGAATTTAACTCCGTGATTTGTTGTCTGTGTATTTTTTTCAGAACAAGATGGACAGTCTCGGTACTGATGTTCTTCACCAGCTTCTGATACGATTCGACAGGATGGAGAAACAAGAATCTCAGCTGGTGTACATAATAGAACAATTAGATAAGCTACACGATATGCTAGAGAACCAAACACAGAAACAAAACTGGCTGGGAGCGAAACTTGCAGGGTTGTCATTACAGTTTGATCAAGAGAAGATGTTCATGAAAGAACAACTACAAGGCGCTCAGCGTGAAATTCTGGGGCGTCTTGGTGATATTCAAAGACAAGGTGATGATGATAATGATGATCATCATCCTACGGGTCATGCAGATGAATCAGGCACCATCCCAAGTTTGTCTAGACAATCATTACAGAGCTTGAGCCATCTGGTTGTTGATAAACTGACAGCGATAGATGAAAGAACATTGGATACAGTTACACAAGGTCACCAGATAATAACATTGTCGCGTAGAACAGAAGAACAAATAACAGAACTTGCAGAAAATAACAAGGACAACATAAGAAATGTTCAATCTGAGATTAAAACGGTGAAAGATCTAGTCAGTAGGCAGACGAATACAGTAATGACGTTTTTAAATAACCAAATTGATGAAAAGTTATTAGGTATTGGTTCGGCCCTGGAAGAAATATTTTCGCAGCAAAGAGCCACAAAGGAGATGGTAGTGGAGACGATCAGCAAACAGTTGGACAAACAACAAGTGGAGGTTAATAGGCTGCTCAGCGAGAAGGTGAATATTACCACAGAAAACTGTGAGAAGCAAATACAAAAATTTCAAGACTTTGTGACAAAAATAGAGAACACTTATGCATCAATAACTGACGCACCAAAAGAAATTGAGAAATCAGTGAAACACCTTTTGATAGAAATTAAACACTTGAACGTAGAAAGCTTATATAAAAGGCCGATATTGGAAGCAGGAAATGACGAATACACAACCGCAGGTGGTATAAGCCCGTTAGTGAAACAGACTGTCTCAAATAATGCCACAGCCGACACGGAACATTTCGCTGATGACCAAACACAGGTAACGCAGTGTAAGGGAGATACCTCTGGAAAATACAGAGCTGAATTAGAAAACATCATGGCCTTAGTAAGCTCCCTTACAGACAGCAGCAATATGTTAAATGAGCGAGTTTTGGGTGTCGTGGAGAAAATAGACAACATAAGAGCACCCATGAATGAAGATCACAGAGAAATAAAAGAATATTTGAGCGCAAGTTCCACTGATTGCAAAGATTACATAAACAAAGTGAAACACGAACTTTTCTCCGTTGTTGAGAAGGAAGCGCAGATTGTAAGAAACAGGATTGCAGGACCTCTCCCGAATTGGGGCAAGTACATATTCTATTTGTATGTAGATCATTTTAGAAATTTGGTTCGGTCTGATAAGTGTGTTGACGGTCCACCTTGGCATATCAACGAGATCGGAACTTGCGTGGTCGGGAGAGTTAGATTACAAAAGAATGGAGACATGGATATTTATTTGTTGTTCGGACGTCATCCGAGAGAAGTGGGGTTACGATCTTTAAGTGGGCAAACACTTCAATCCAGTGCTACAGTCTGTGATATTTTCAACAAAAGCTTACAACCCAAAGATATCGGCGAGGTCACGTGGGAGGTAAATGAATTATGTATCACGTGTAACGGTGGCTACGGGTACAAACTTGGTGTGACGTCATGCGACAAGTTGATAGAAGAAGGCTATGGGGATCTGGAGGGGTATGAGAACAAAGCCTTGTTGATTAGATATGATGTCACAGTTCTATGACCACAGGGGTAATGTTAACACATGACCGTAATAATGAGAAAACAACGGAAATATGTATTGACGTCACGAAAATGTGGTTTGACTAAAGATTGGTGACAATGTCTTGGACAAATCAAATCAAATCAAATCAAATCAACTTTATTAGGGTCACAAATTGGGCGCGCAGGCCCGTCTTACATTCGGCCCTTCCAATCACTCGTCTTTCGTTCATCAAGAGCATTATACATTTACATAGGAAGAAAAATAAACATTGTGAAATGAATGTTGTAAACATAAACAAGGCAAATTACCATGTTATGAGGCTCATCTCCCACCTACCCATACATCACCCCACCCACACACACCCCCACCTACTCACACACACGCACACCAAGGGACACATACATACCCCACCAACCGACCCATCCCCCACCCACACTCCCCTCACCTGTTCCCCCAACCAAAACACACTCGCCACCCACAAACATTCCCCCACCAACCCACATATCCCACGCCCACCCACATACACATCCTAACACACACATCCTCTCCCCATCCACACCTCAAACCACCCATCCCCCAGCCACATCTCCATTGACCACATATTTCCCACCCACGCACACATCCCCCACCAACCCACACATCGCACATCCACTCACACATCCCCAAAGGAGAGCTGTAATGAGACATCGAGATGTTTTCAAAGATGTTAGAACAGAAAAGTAATTTACCACAACAATGAAAACAGACTACTAGCAATAGCGCTACAACAAAGAAGATCTGATACGGGAGCAAGAGGACGCCCGAGTACAAAACTGGTTGACGACATCAAAGACAATTCTACAATTACACGGAATTTCAATCTCCTGTGCCACCCATCGGGCACTGGAACCTCAACTATTCCTCCCCAAGTGGAAGATGATGATGTTCAAAAGAGACTACGACACACAGACAAAGGCGTTGCCCTACAGCTCTCATATGTACACTGAACACCTATGCTAATGGTGCTTAGGAATATCAGTGTATAATTTATTCAATGTGCGTATGAAGCACGTAGTATTTTTTCTGTTACTGCCACCTGCCGTCATAATAGACTACAGTTTGTTACACTTTGTTCAAAAAAGGCACAATAACTACAGCCCATGGCCGGGACCAGGGATGGAGTAATACCTCCCCATAGCACAAAGAATGGGCGGAATTTAGAGACCATGTATTGCCCTTGCAGTACGATCCCTCTCTCAGTCTGCCTAGTTTACTGCAGAGGAAAGGTAACACACTACGTCTAGTACAAGACAAGCTGGAAGCAATGTTCCAACTCCCAGCCTGTCGAAGCTTCCATCCTAGACCAGTTGCCGACCAAGGCCTGGTCCGCCCTGACATGATATTTAGTCTTTCTGTAGGTTACATTTCTTCGCAATGGGATAAGCTGCGCTCCTCCGTCCGAGTTCGTCGGCACAATGTGGTGTGCCGTGTTTGGTGGCGGGTAGAGTTTTGCCGCCCATCAGTCGGTGCCAACAGAAAGCAGGTAGTACCGTCAACTGTCATACAGTAGCTCAGTCATATCTAAGACCTGACGCCCATCAGTCGGTGCCAACAGAAAGCAGGTAGTACCGTCAACTGTCATACAGTAGCTCAGTCATATCTAAGACTTGCCGCCCATCAGTCGGTGCCAACAGAAAGCAGGTAGTACCGTCAACTGTCATACAGTAGCTCAGTCATATCTAAGACCTGCCGCCCATCAGTCGGTGCCAACAGAAAGCAGGTAGTACCGTCAACTGTCATGCAGTAGCTCAGTCATATCTAAGACCTGACGCCCATCAGTCGGTGCCAACAGAAAGCAGGTAGTACCGTCAACTGTCATACAGTAGCTCAGTCATATCTAAGACCTGACGCTCATCAGTCGGTGCCAACAGAAAGCAGGTAGTACCGTCAACTGTCATACAGTAGCTCAGTCATATCTAAGACTTGCCGCCCATCAGTCGGTGCCAACAGAAAGCAGGTAGTACCGTCAACTGTCATACAGTAGCTCAGTCATATCTAAGACCTGACGCCCATCAGTCGGTGCCAACAGAAAGCAGGTAGTACCGTCAACTGTCATACAGTAGCTCAGTCATATCTAAGACCTGCCGCCCATCAGTCGGTGCCAACAGAAAGCAGGTAGTACCGTCAACTGTCATGCAGTAGCTCAGTCATATCTAAGACCTGACGTTTTCTAGGAAGCCGTTAAATACCAGGGGGCTTCAAATTCAAACCTTAAATTTATTTTTATTTTTAAAATATTATTTGTCTGAATATATTCTGAAAAATCAAAGAACAAATGTATCATTATTCGATGTAGTCACCACTGAGTTCAATGCAAGACCGCCAGGGCCGATAACATGCTTGCATTCCTGTAAAAAAAAAATTATCTTGGTGGCGTGTATAACCTCTTATGTACCACCTGCTGTAACTCATCATCGGACCGAACAGTTTTTAAACTGACTACTTCACTGCTGGACTGACAGGTATGCATCATCATTTGCCGATGAATTTCTACAGATTTAACTCCTTCACTGATTTAAAAAAAAAAAAAAACGGATAACAGAACGTTTCACCTCTTTGGGGCATGTCAAAAGTAGGGCAACCATCTTTAAAATGTCCTTATGACGTCACCGTGTTCGTCTGCCCCGTGATGTCACGTGCTTAATAAGTTTGAGATCCTTAACAACAATATTGGCATGTTACAAGACAATGGCATGGTTATTGTAATTTCTTTCACAATTTTAAGGTTTTCATTTGAAGTCCCCTCGTATGTGTTGAATGTGATCGAAAACAGATTTGACTAGTAAATATTCCCACATATGAACTGTAGTGCGGAGTGTTTTGTTTTCTGGCGTTTCGGGGAATAAACCTTCATCTGACATTACCTCCAAAAGTTTGGTTATGTGAATGTACAGGCATTTTTGTATATTTTGAGGGCTGAACAACTCGACTATAATCATTATTTTCTTTGTTTTGAGAGCTGAGGGAGCCGGTAATAAATCATTGTTTTAGCTGATACCAAAACAGCATGACACGTCTACATATTTCTGTTTGTACTCATCGATTATCGTAGATGTGGCGGTAACATGTAAACATCACAGGACAGACTCGGCATTATAAACATCTGCAACCTTTAAAAGACATGCTCGATAACATAAACATTGACAACTTTTAGAGGACATTGTCGATAACATAAACATTGACAACTTTTAGAGGACATTGTCGATAACATAAACATTGACAACTTTTAGAGGACATTGTCGATAACATAAACATTGACAACTTTTAGAGGACATTGTCGATAACATAAACATTGACAACTTTTAGAGGACATTGTCGATAACATAAACATTGACAGCTTTTAGAGGACATTGTCGATAACATAAACATTGACAACTTTTAGAGGACATTGTCGATAACATAAACATTGACAACTTTTAGAGGACATTGTCGATAACATAAACATTGACAACTTTTACAGGACATTGTCGATAACATAAACATTGACAACTTTTGGAGGACATTGTCGATAACATAAACATTGACAACTTTTAGAGGACATTGTCGATAACATAAACATTGACAACTTTTAGAGGACATTGTCGATAACATAAACATTGACAACTTTTAGAGGACATTGTCGATAACATAAACATTGACAACTTTTAGAGGACATTGTCGATAACATAAACATTGACAACTTTTAGAGGACATTGTCGATAACATAAACATTGACAACTTTTAGAGGACATTGTCGATAACATAAACATTGACAACTTTTAGAGGACATTGTCGATAACATAAACATTGACAACTTTTAGAGGACATTGTCGATAACATAAACATTGACAACTTTTAGAGGACATTGTCGATAACATAAACATTGACAACTTTTAGAGGACATTGTCGATAACATAAACATTGACAGCTTTTAGAGGACATTGTCGATAACATAAACATTGACAACTTTTAGAGGACATTGTCGATAACATAAACATTGACAACTTTTAGAGGACATTGTCGATAACATAAACATTGACAACTTTTACAGGACATTGTCGATAACATAAACATTGACAACTTTTGGAGGACATTGTCGATAACATAAACATTGACAACTTTTAGAGGACATTGTCGATAACATAAACATTGACAACTTTTAGAGGACATTGTCGATAACATAAACATTGACAACTTTTAGAGGACATTGTCGATAACATAAACATTGACAACTTTTAGAGGACATTGTCGATAACATAAACATTGACAACTTTTAGAGGACATTGTCGATAACATAAACATTGACAACTTTTAGAGGACATTGTCGATAACATAAACATTGACAACTTTTAGAGGACATTGTCGATAACATAAACATTGACAACTTTTAGAGGACATTGTCGATAACATAAACAATGACAACTTTTAGAGGACATTGTCGATAACATAAACATTGACAACTTTTAGAGGACATTGTCGATAACATAAACATTGACAACTTTTAGAGGACATTGTCGATAACATAAACATTGACAGCTTTTAGAGGACATTGTCGATAACATAAACATTGACAGCTTTTAGAGGACATTGTCGATAACATAAACATTGACAACTTTTAGAGGACATTGTCGATAACATAAACATTGACAACTTTTAGAGGACATTGTCGATAACATAAACATTGACAACTTTTAGAGGACATTGTCGATAACATAAACATTGACAACTTTTAGAGGACATTGTCGATAACATAAACATTGACAACTTTTAGAGGACATTGTCGATAACATAAACATTGACAACTTTTAGAGGACATTGTCGATAACATAAACATTGACAACTTTTAGAGGACATTGTCGATAACATAAACATTGACAACTTTTATTAGAGGAAATTGTCGATAACATAAACATTGACAACTTTTAGAGGACATTGTCGATAACATAAACATTGACAACTTTTAGAGGACATTGTCGATAACATAAACATTGACAACTTTTAGAGGACATTGTCGATAACATAAACATTGACAACTTTTAGAGGACATTGTCGATAACATAAACATTGACAACTCTTAGAGGACATTGTCGATAACATAAACATTGACAACTTTTAGAGGACATTGTCGATAACATAAACATTGACAACTTTTAGAGGACATTGTCGATAACATAAACATTGACAACTTTTAGAGGACATTGTCGATAACATAAACATTGACAGCATTCACAAGACATACTCGACAACATACATACTGACAAAATTCACGGGACATAACTCGACAACATACATATTAACAAACATCTTTTCAGTTTGCTCATGGTAAATAGAACACAAAATGTACCATCAATAAGAATGTTCATGGAATGCTTGCTTGCTTGCTTGTGTTCGTTGGCTTGAGCTCCAACGCGAAGTCCTGTATGTCAGATGAAGGCATCCTGTTGTCCAACATCAGTGTGATGTCATTCATACAGGACCTGAGGTTTGCGTGAGTATCCGTTGTCCCATGTCTGGCTTATTGGTGTGCAGAATGGTGGTCCCTCGCCGTATAGGCAGACACTCTCCGACTTCGGAGGAAAATCATGGAATAATGTCAGAGTTATGTAGATAAGGAACCTCTGACGACATGTTTAGCACATTGGCAGGGAGTTTACTTGATCCTTGAGTTGAATTGAGCTAAGAACCGACATCACTGCACTCAGGACATTCCCATATGCGCTCCGTCCCCTTGTTCAACATCCAGCGAAGAGCCACATTACTAATCATTCCCACCACTATCAGATTGATTTTCCTGGAAAAAATATGTTCGCGAATCATGGAGGAAATTTTAGACAGGACTATCGCTATGATGTATACCAACAAACGGTTTACATCTCTTAACATTTATAGCGACATAAATGTATGTTCCTGCGCACATTATAACTTATTTCTGCTTTGTTGGAGGTTTATTTGTTTGTACATTCTCGGGGGTTAATTGAATCAGTTTAAGAATTTAACATCTCATTCTTTTCATTTATAATAAAATGGACCGAGCCTTATGGGCTCATGCCTAGAGTTTTTTTTTTTTTTTGTCTTGTGTATTTTATTCACTTTTGATAAAGCCTTGATGTGACTGTTACATCTAAGTTTTCCTATCTACTTTGTTCTTATGTTGAATGGATGTTAAGAGCAGAGGAAAATACTCCAAGTGGACGTGAAAGGCTAGAGGAAACCACCACATAATCTTCCCCAAATATTTATGATATTCTACAGATCAGAGTTAGAATAGGGTGGGAAAGGCCTTAAGACATCCTCGTCAGGTAGGGACTGTGATCAACCTGGCTGAGGCTGTGGCTTGGGGGTTTACCATCAATAGATTTACTCCAGAAAATCGAGGTCTGTGGAGATGCATGGATGCCCATGCCAGTTGGCGGGGCACGTGATGATATTATTCTTATGTTGACCACTGAAGTCCAGCGAAGGAAAAGACTTAATTCACAACATCATCATCAGCATGTGTCATCTGATAAGTGTAGGCGGTCATGTTTCGACATCTCACACGATCACCAGAGTCGTGGTTCAGCTCCGTGCTCTTGTCCCGACCATACCATATTATCAAGCCATCTAGGTATTTATTTCTCTGCCTTTCCCTTGTTCTTTCCCCTCAATCTTGCCAATTTGTCACAAGTTCTCTAGTTTATTTTTTCTCATAACGTGCCCAAATAACATGACTGTCTACGTCAAATTTCTCTAATCAGTTTACGGTTTTCATTGGCTTCTTGTAGGATTTGCTCGGTGGTGTTTTTGTATGCCCATGGTATTCTTTGCATTTTCTTCAGAAACCACATTTCCACTGCCATCAGACGTTTTTCAGCTTGTCTGCTCATCGTTCACGTTTCACATCCATTCAAAAGTACAGGAACACCTCCTGCATGATTTCCTGGATGCAGTCAAGAGCCACAGGCTGTTAAGAGGAAGATCATGGATGGCCCAGGCAGAAGATACTATCAGAGAAGTGTGCACACTTGATAAGATTGGGAGAGACAAGAAGAAGATCAGAGTGCCAAATAGAAGTTCAGACATGTGTGAGATTATAATCACATTGAGCCGAGAGTGTAGGGAGTGGCCAGCAGGCGCTATGGAAGAATAGTCTTTTTTTTTTTTTTTGCCCCAATATAAACATCCATATCTCAGTAACCAACTGAGAGGGAAAATTATGAGATCTAGTATATAACCTTATCATTATGTCCACCCAACAAAAAAAATTTTGTTCTGGAGATTTTACAGCAGATTTCAAAGTTTGTTTATATGTGGTATATAATTTACGAGTCTGAGATGAAATTCATAATTTTAAATGTACTACAGCGTAGCCAGACAATCAGCGCTCAGTGTTGAATATTGTATGTTTTTTCACGGGATTGGCCTTATGCCAACTCCCCGCGTTGTTTAAACTAGGACTGTTCATTCAGAGGTGTCTCAAAATGTGGGTTATTTCATGAAACCTGATTAATATTTTTTTTTTTTTTTTTTTTTTTTTTTAAATCTTACCACTTATCGCTAACATTGAAATGTGTGAATATTTTTCAATGGGATTGAATGCGAAATTATACACTTCAAAGAATCGCTATGAAGTTGTACACATATTTTTGTCAAGGAGCTGATCGCAGGAAACTGTTTTATACTATTACAAATTCCGAAAAAAGAACAATTGCATTGGGTTTGAGTAAACGGTCATTTCGTCGATGGTTGCAAGAATCTGGAATTAAACCACCACGCAATAACCAAACGGTAGGTAGAAAGATTATTGTAGACAGCTTTGACAAAGATGTCATAAGGCGAGCTATTATAAATATGCTTTAAAACGTCGCTTGATATACGACAGGGTCGACTTCATTGCACCGGGTTCTATCCCATATGGCTCGGTCTCTTTCCGCAGCACGGAAAGCATCGCACAAAGCACGAACTCCGCAGCTCTAGCGACGACGCACAGAAGTCTCCGAAAAATTTAACTCGTGAACCGAAGGATGCGGCCCGGAATCGAACCCACGACCTTTGGAGCCCGAGTCAAAAGGCTTGACCACTTCGCCACGGAGACTCCTAAAATTATAAACATTTTGGATTTTATATCCAGGATTATCCAGCATTATAAAAATGCTGGATGCCAAAGAAACAGTGACTGTAAGAAAACTTAGGTTTTGGTTCAGAAAGAACAATAACATAGAGCTATCCAAAACAACTTTGTGAAAAATTATAAGGACATTATCTTCTCTATTTGAAAGTACAAGGGCGGTAGAAATAATATTTGCGAGCAACCGCATTTAGGAGCCATTAGAAGCAGATACCTATGTGAAATAAGGGAAATGCGCAAAGAAAATTATGGCATAGTGTGTTTGGATGAAATGTGGATCAATGCGCACCACACAAGTGATAAGGAATGGCAATCAGTGGATGGACAGATAAAGCGATATGTGCCCAGTAGTATAGGACAACTTTTGGTCATGGCCCATACTGGTAATATGCATAATGGCTTACAACAGAATGCTGGGCTCGTGTTCGTATCAAAGCATACAGACAATAGGGATTATCATAATAAGATGAATGGTAATGTATTTAGAGATTGGCTCGAGAATACTGCGCTTCCATCCCTAGATAGACCGTCGTGTCCAATTATGGACAATGCATGATATCAATGTTGTTGCCCAAGAAGACAAAATACCTACAGCATCGAGCACAAAGGGAGCAATAAAGATATGACTCCGAATGGAAAACATACCATTTCCAGAAACTTATATCTAGTTAGAATTGTTGTCCCTTGTAAAACAGACGCCAAAAAGCAAGAAATATCAAATCGACAAGTTGATAGAAGAGCATCGTCATGGGTGCTTGAGACTTCCGCCGTACCATTCTCATTTTAACCCTATAGAACTTGTGTGGGCTAAAATTAAAGGACAGGTAGCAGCTGACAATACTATATTCAAATTGTCTGACGCCAGGATACTAATCCAGTCCGCGCTATTAAATATTGATAAAAGTTACTGCAAAAATGTGAGGACTATGTGTTGAAAGAGGAAGTGGATTATTGGAGAAAGGATGGGGTGAATTTTATGCAACCGAGAGCAGTTATCAACCTACTGGAATCGTCCGACACAGATTAAGGTCTGAGCAGATCGCAGACCTTAATCGACGTGCACACCAACTGGGATATTTTGCTATAAATATTCAGAAGAATTGCAGGCCCTAAACATTACAGCATCAGCATAATGTCAATGGCAACAGTTTATATTCCACAGTCATGAATTTTCAATTCCGCAAGCTCTCAGAGGTGACAAACAACTGTATTGAAAAAAAAAAACAAAAAAAAAAAAAAAACACACACACACACTAAACGCATTCAATACCAACAGAGGAGTAATATTGCGGTGGAAACTGACATATTGTGGCATAACAAGAAACGTGAGAGCAAACACGTTTTCAAATTAGGGGACAACACACGTGCATACGAATCAATCTATAAACTTCAATGAAAAGAGGACCAACATCTTGGTCGTTAAGAAGAAAGCCCACTACAGAGACACTGACAACTATTTTCATAGTGCAAAACAGGTAATCATGTTCCGTCTCTGAACGGTAAACAGCAGAGTAGATAAATTTCTCGAAGAGTCAAAGCGGGTCTGTCACCCATGTGTACGTGTGAACAAACTATACAGACAGCTGAACAGATCCTTAAAAATGGAAACATGATGACTAAATTGCGGTATCATTTGTGGTCACTCCATACGCACATTAACGCACAGCTATTTGGAAGCTTTCACGAACTCAATATAAAAAGCTAACACGAATACTTGTGTACACATTATTAACCAGCAGCTGAAGAGACAAGAAGGAAATGAAAAATAAGGTAAGAAATATATTCCTTCTACTTTCCTGTCAATTTACAAATTATTTACCCCATGTCTCTGTAAATTCTCTGTCTTTACTAATATTACACATTGCACCCCTCTCGGGATTCTCCGTGTTGAAGTGGTCAAGCCGTCTGACTCGGGCTCCGAAGGTTGTATGTTCGATTCCGGGCCGCGTCCTTCATTTCACGAGTGCATTTTTTCGGAGACTCCCGAGGGTCGTCGCTGGAGGTACGGAGTTCGCGCTTTGTGCGACGCTTTCCGCGCTGCGGAAAGAAACTGAGCCATATGGGATAAAATCCCGGTGCAATGCAGCCGACCCTGTCGATTTTAAGCTAGTTCTTTCATTGCACCCACTCCCATACGAATCCGGATACGCCTTGTGTGTCATCTGAATTGGCGGGGCTTTCATTACTGTAAACATAAATTTGTTAGCGAGAAATCACTAGTTTTTCAGCAAAACATCAAAGAAATGTCGCCGCTTTCGATGATTTAAGTTGTTTTTGGACCTATCAACGACGTATTCCTTGGGCGGGGGTAAATATAAGACGGCTGGAAAAATTTCATAACGATGCAACAGACTGTTTTCAAAATAATCGATCGTGAATGATGGCATTCTTTTCGAGACATACTATAGAAATTAGCAAATAATTCAGGACTGCTCTCGTACTGGTTATGTGATTATCTATACACACCGATGGCGCTGTGTTAAGAGGCACAAAAGTGCATGGGGATTCATAGCAAAAGCAAATGGGCAATGTTTAGTAAATGAGAGCTTGGCATATGATACCACAATCTCACGTCTGAGAATGGAGATGGAGGCGGTTACTGCAGCTGTACACGCATATTGTGATTGTAACTATACACAAAGCATGCTGTCAAAGGTGAAGACTGGCTTAGTGCAGAATAGCATGCATCGATTCAGAGGTCGCGGGTTGTGAGCAACCACTGGATCTTTTCTCCAGGACACTCTGGTGTGGTTGGAAATAAACAGGCAGACAGATTGGCTGGTGCAACATCATTAAGTGGTGATTTGATGCATGATACGGCAGATGTGGTGAATGGCCCTCTGGGAGAATGTGAATAATGCAAAAGAACAGATAGACTATCATGGTTTAGGCAGAACGAAGCAGCTAGGGGTGATCAGAGGATCTTGTCGACAGTCGTCACCCAGAGGTAAAGCAAGCCGGACATATAATCAGATAGCAAAGGTGACCATTAGTATTGGGATTCTTCCCTGGCTGTTGAAGATGAGGACTGCGCGCTTATGGGAATGCCCCGAGTGCAATAATGTCGGCTCGTGACTCAACTCAACTCAACAAAAGCACAGGTTCTATGTAGCACTTCAACCCCCTTTATCTTGTAGTTGACATCTTTTTATTGGTCAGTATGTTTTCCATTTCACAACAACATGCCAGGAAACGGCGTCTGACCGTAACACACCGAGATGGTTTGTAAAGAGTCATCTTGAACTTCCACACACCACTTCAACAAGCTGAAGGTAAATAGCTCCCCAGGACATGCTGGTGTGTTGGGAAACGAGCAGGCAGACAGACTGGCTGGGTCTGCCCGCTGGGTGGGGTACCGGTGTATGACAAGGCAGATGAGGGTCATGGAGATCATGCATGTAGTGTGGAAGAATACGACCAGGAAAGAATAGTATGGCAGTGATCGACCAGCGGATCTGGCCAACACTCAGGATTCGAAGGGAAGGCCAGCCGGACACATAATTAGACTACAACGGGTACCATTAGTATTGGGACTCTTCGCTAGCTGTTGAAGATGAAGACGCAGCGAGTATAGAAATGCCCTACATGTTCTTCTTCTTTCGTTCGCTTGAAATGTCTATAACTGCTAAGCTGTCTCTTGTATGAATTTAACTGTCCTTTGTAGTTCAATCAGTAGTCCATGGAGTTTATCTTCCGCTGTGGTCTTTCTAGGCAAGAAGGTTTGCCAAGATATGTTGTATTCTGTGCAGTTTGGAGTATGTGATCTATTGATTGCGATGCCAGTCGACATGTGCACATGGCTGATTCACCAATCTTGAATTTTGTATACATGTGGTTGCGTAATCTATTGTGTCCTGTTCTGAGACGCAGAATAATGACTTGTTCTGGTCTATCCATAATGTGGTAGTTGTCTTGAGCAGGTTTTGGTGGCTTTCTGATTTATTTGATCATTCTCTTCTGCTGGTGGTATGTAATTGGCACATGAGGTTGTTCTTCTATTGCTCCTTCCTTAGGTAATCGATCGGCTCTCTCGTTTCCATGTACTCGACAATGAGATGGTATCCACTGTATGGTGACCTAACGCTGACTGCTAAGTTCAGAAAGTAGTGTCCTTAGTACTAGCAGTCTTTCAGACAGGAGCGCCTCGAGTACCGATTTTGCATCCTTCAATAGCACCACAGGTTGTGTACCACGGCTGGTATTTAGTAATTTATCTCTTGCTATCTTGATTGCCTCAATTTCAGCATCGTAGTTATGGCAGTACATTCCTCCATGATTTAGGCGTGGAGGTGAGAGTCTAAATATGTCCAACAACTCTTGGACCCTATGGCGAAAATCCTCATCACCTTGGCATATTCGACGAAGACGCAGAATTTGTGACTAAGACTGGCATCAAGCTAGCTGACAGATTCCGCCAACATCTGCTGGACATCCACAATAACGCCCCTAAGCCTGTCTCCACCCATTTCAACAGCTCAAACCACCAAGGTGTTTCCCATGTCCAGGTCACTGCCATCCAGTCTTGCTCGTCCGTGCTCAACATAGCAAACCTATAGAAAATTGGCTCATATTCTCTATGGGGTGCCTAACACCACACGGCCTCAACACCCAACATAATTTCATCTAATCGTAGACATTTCACCCCCCCCCCCCTCCCCACTCTCTTGCTTCCACATCCTCCCAGTTGTCACCTCTCACTGTCTCTAACTAGTTCTTTTCTCTACTAAAATTATCTTCTACCCTGTCTCTCGCCGGCAGATTCAGAGTGACCGAACCAGTACAGTTACCTGTGGTATCTCGTATTACCACTCTTGGTACTCCTTTCGTACGCAATATAGTGTGCACCCATAATGATATCACCATTCCTCCCGGACCAAATAATCCCCCAACCAGTTAGCAACCATACTGGATATGCGGTTCTGTGTGCATGCGCATTTACACAAGTACATATGTCTGTATGTATAAATCAATAGGATATGTGGATGTGTATGTAGGTATATGTATACATGTACACACCCACACCCACACACACACACACACACACACACACACACACACACATATATATATATATATATATATATATATATATATATATATATATATATATATATATATATACTCAGGAAATAAATGACAGTAGACCCCGAGGTAGACCAAGAAGACGGTGGAAAGCTAATATATATATACAAGCCTACAAGTACTTGGAATCAACGACTGGCAAGAGAAGGTCAACCAGAGCGACGAATGGAGACTGATTGTATCTGCAGCATAGAACCTCAATGGCTCGGAACGCTGAAGAAGAATATATATATATATATATATATATATATATATATATATATATATATATATATATATATATATATATATATATATATATATATATATATATGTGTGTGTGTTTATAATATCATTACTTCCTTCTTGCTCACTGCACGCAGCGAGAGATCAACAGCAACGAGAAAAGCTGATGGCCTTAAACCCACAGTATATTTATCATCCGGGCTGTCTCTGGTACACGTCGTTCCTTGATTCCTATTATTTGATGAGCACTCACACACAGCATGAGAAAACCTGTGGGTCACGCACCAGTGCCACACAGCAAAATAATCTTGCTTTTCTGTGCCTACCCATATCATGTGTATTACCGGTGGTCTGATCTTATACAACCACAATAACACAACCATTGGGTGATTTCATCCTAACATGCGTTGTATAACAATCAACCTTAATGACCCTGTTTCATAGGGAACAGTATAAGTGAAGCCTTGTATTTGTAGACCGACCGACTCCGCATACCCTATGTGGCATATCGCCGGAACTATACCCACGTCTCTCTCTCTCTCTCTCCTCTCTCTCTCTCTCTCTCTCTCTCTCTCTCTCTCTCTCTCTCTCTCTCATAAATACCTTGCACATGTGTATGTACACTATTGTATGAATGTCTGTTGAGTGGTGTAGATGTATGTATGTGAGCTCACACATATCAGTTCACACATACTTTAGGACTCGCCTCACAAAAACATAAAGGAGTACATAATGTGAATTTTGTTAGTATTACCATCATACTTGGTTGCACACTTCATTGCTCTTCAATATTCATCCAGTAGGGCCAACCCATTCACTGGCACCCACTCATGAGTTGTAAGTTCTTCCACTGGGATTCCTCAGATTCTCTTCTCAGACAACTATTACAGGTTCCCGATCTACCTTCCTGTCTCCACCCACCCCCTTCTTTCAATATATCACTTCCACTCAAGTACCTGGGATGCTCACTGAACCGTTACACCCACCACCCTCCATCATCCTACATCCCACCCCCTCGGTTGAATATAACAGAAGACAACGGTGACATTCGGGGCTATACACAGCTCGGAATTCTGAGGTAAGTAGGAAATTTTTGTTCTCAAATTTTCATTTTCTCTTCGTTGCTTTAATTTTTTCACCTTTTTAATTCTTCTTGTCTTGTCGTCACTTCTTAATGTAGTCACAGAAGATCTTCTCCGTGACTATATGTTGTGTTTTGTGTATGTGTAAGTTTGCTGATGAAGGCTAATCGCTGCAACGTCCTGTATGTGTCGTAATTCTGTTATGAAAAGCTGCACTACTTTGTGTCGTTTTATATTGTTTACATTTTCAGAGCTTCACCACAGTTTCACCAAATTGTATTCGTATTTTTACTTTCCTGTTGGTACTCTGGTCGTGTCCCTAGTATTATTTGGGTATTCTATGTAACTCCCGCTCCTCCATTTCACACAGCATTTTGCGCTGACCCATCTGTGTAGACTCGGATCCAGAGGTTCTGTGGGTATTCTTCATCAAGGAAGCTGAGAGTGGCTGTTCTGTGCTGTACACTGTTCTTTACTTCCTTGTGAAATATTCCTCTCACTTTTGTCTGGATTTGTTGTGATAGTATATGTTTCTCTTTCCATGGAGTTCGTACTGGAGTATTTTCTTTTTCAGGGGTATACCAACTGTGGGAAGATCGGATGTTTCTCTGCAGAGTCGCTTGGCCTGGTGGTTAAAACTGCTTCGTTTCAACTGCCCCATAGCTAAGTTTTCAAATGTGTTCTTCATTGGGTGGCTTGGCATGCAGAGGAACATTTCATTGTATTAGCTTTTTCGTATCTCTGCGCTCTCTCAGTGCTTGTGTCCTCCCCATCTTCTCCATCGCCACTATAGTGGTGATTATGCACCTTGTTGCACCAAGCTCTTGTAGTATGGTTTTTAATGCTGAACACCACGCAGTTGACCCGTATTCTAGGTGTGATCGTATGCTCTGTTGATAAACTTTGCTAAGTATGTTCCCACTGGCTCCCACGTGGTTCCACTTATGTTTCTCAGGATGGCTATTTTCTTTCTGGCTTTCGCTACTACTGTGTTGATTTGCTTACTCCATATCAGCCTGTCATCGAATGTTACTCCAAGGTATGTTGATTCATTATCTTCTCTTAGAGGTATTCCATTTATCTGGATGATCCCTGTATTTTGCTTTGGAGAGAGGGTAAATAGAGTGGTGCTGCACTTGTCAATGTTTATGCTGACACACAATCTATTTGCCAATGCAACTAATGCATCTACAGCTCTGTGTAGCGATCTCGTGGCCACTGTTGCATGGTCATTTATGCTCTATAGAACCAGGTCATCAGCGTATATTGCCGCTTTAATTCCTTATGGTAGTTTAGCAACAAGATCATTAATGAAGATTAGAAATAGTATAGGGGACAAGACTCCGCGTTGGGGAACACCGTGACGCAGTAGTACTTTCTTGCTCTTGAGTCCGTCTATCTGTACTCGGGTTCTTCTGTTGTACAAGTATGCTGTAACGTGCGTTGTTTATGCAAATCAGAGGTTAACGGATAAGCTAGGAATGTGCTGGTGCTAGCAAGGGAAACTGGGTCAGAAGAATAATAGGCGGATGTTAGGTAAAAAAGAAGAGAAGGTTGCAGAAGCCAAACGTCTACAGGAAGAGAAAGAGGCACAAATGAAACTTGAAGTGGAAAAACAAAAGTATCAGTTTGAGATGGAGAAAGAAATTGCACTCAAGTAATTAGAGCTAGCGTCGAAGGGACAGAGTGATGAAAGCAGACGACATTCACGCTCTTCATAGCGACTAAAACTGCCATAATTTACTGATTGAGAAAATATCCAGGCATATCTGGACAGATTCGAGGCTGCGGCGGAAACGTTAAGAATACCAGAAGCTGAGTATACCATGCGACTGAGCAAATATCTCACAAACAAGGCCTTTGATACGATGTTTAATTTACCGGTGTCAGAAAGGAATAGCTATACTATTCTGTGTCAGCGATTACTTACGACGTTCGACCTAACAGAACATGGATACAGAACTAAGTTCAGACAATTTGTGCCAGAGAAAAATCAGGACTTTACAGATGTTGTCAATACTGTGAAGAATCTATTTAATAAATTGCTGCAGCTGTTAAAGGTAGGAGAAGACTTTAATCGTTTAGTGGATTTGATGCTACGAGACAAGGTATTATCGTCATGTAATAAAGACATAGTGGCTTTCTTTGAAGAACGTAAACTAAAGGACATCGAAGAAATGTCCCAGTTAGCACAAAACTACATGACTGCACATCCAAACTGTTCTATTGGCAGGCAAATTGATGAGGAAATAGTTTGTGCGTCTTATACTAAACAGAATCAGAATCCTGTGATCAGACCAAGATCAAAGAGTGTGGACTCAGCACATAGGTATGAGCAACAGGGACCACAAAACAATGGTTTCCTTAGCAACCATTTTGGCAAAGCAGGACGTTACGCATACCACAGGGGGAATTTTAAGAGACGTCAGGGTATTTACTTGGGTTGTTTCAATTGTGGCAGCTGGAGGCAGAGAATAGCGGATAGATTGTGATATACAACCATCCAGTGGGCCAACGAATAATAGGAGGAAGGATATTATTTGTTTTAAATGTGGACTGGTCTCTTCCGGTATCAATGCACGGTGGGAGGGGGGGGGAGAATTGAGTACTCATATGCAGCGCAAGTGATTGAGACAATCAATGAGAGTCGTAGTGAATGCAAACCTCTGTTTGATAAAGACAGTCAGTCTGTCTTATTGGGCGGGCACCCATTTCCGGCAGGATCAGCAGTGCATGCAGGAGGAAGTTTGAAGTTGCATCATGGGTGTGTTAATGATAGTCTAGCTTACGTTGAAAAAAAAAACGGTTAAGTGCATAACGTTTAATGGGACAGTAGAATTTTACCCATTAACTGAGATCACAGTGGCAACACCATATATCACAGGAAGAGTGACAGTGCGTGTTCTGGACTCCCCAGTCGCAGACTTGATCATGGGAAATGCACCATTAATTAAAGAATGTACAGAAGAGGAAGTAGATAACTGGTACCAAATATATGGTGTAAGAAGTAACTTAATAGTTATAAGAAGACAAACTAGATTAGAGACTATAGCGGAAGAAGAAGCGACAATTGAAGTTGACAACCCGACAGAGATTAATGATAGCACAACTGATCAGGAAAGGACTGACCTTAAACAGAGCTTTAGTGATTGTCAAAGACAAGACAGCACTCTTGAAAACTGCTGTCATATATATAGTACTCCAGAAAATAAGCAGTTAACAAATGAGAGGTGGAGCTTCAAAGGGAAGAATAAGAGTCTCAAAACCAGTTATCAGATGACAAGACGATAAGCAGGCAAGGTGGGATACCTGTAGAGTATAGAGACCTGAATATGAGAACCGCTCAGGATATTTCATGTACAGGGCACATAGGGAATAATGCGGACACAGCATAGAGTCGAGCCCCAATTTTATTGGCCAGGATTTAGTAAAGAGAGCAAGCTAAACAGGGCATTCTGTGCAACGGTGCAAGATTCATATATAAAAGTTAAGTCATTTAAAAATGGTGTTAGTGACATCACTGACCCAGTGTTAGTGATATCCAACAGGAATGTTAGGAATATCTTGACCATGAATGATGGTTACACCAGATGACCAGAACCAGTACCGGTCAAACATAGTACAATAGAAGCGACGTCTAAAGCACTATTAGCGGTACTTTCTAGTTTGGGTTTCCAAAATGAAATTTTGCCTGACAAGGGGCGACAATTTACGTTTCAGATGATTAGAGATGTGAACAAGATGTTACACATCATGCAGGGCTATAATACAGTCGGAAAGAAGTTTGTGTCAGCTATCACATCAGTGTTGTCTGGGTGGACATAGAAGGGCAGACCTAACAAACTGGTCTGGATACCACAGGGGGGGTGGGGTGGGGGTGGGGGGGGGGGGGCAAAATTCAAATGTATGAAGTTGTTGTCTAATCATCCCATGTTAATTCTCCCAAATCTTGATTGCAGTGTACATGTAGGGGAGACGCATCCTCGTCAGAAACTGGTGGATGTGTGATACACGAGAAGAATCTCGTCATGCAGCTAGTACTACAGGTCAACAGTGAACCAGCGCCACCAGTGACAAATCATTCCAGGTTTCAACGTGAGGCCTTAACGATTATGGAGTCTATGCGTGCAACGGTCGAGGTGCTCAGTGAACAGACAAATTATGGTGTCGATATAGTACCTACTAGTGACCAAATATTCAAGTTAGCAACACGAGGCCCTGGCTATGATGGGGTCTATGTATGCAACGGTAGATTTACTCAATGAACAGGTTGAAGAGTTATGTGAACAATTTTCTTACTTATTGGAGAAGACAATGCTAAAGCAGACGTATTCTCCAGAGACTACCAAGGACTGGGATCCATGAGAACAGTGACCTTTATGTTGTGTGTTTTAATTAGAAACTGTTAAACATACACAAAATGATGTGTTGGAATACAGAGGCTGGGTTGCGCCTCGACATGTTTTATGGACATTTATTGGATAGCTTTGTACTTATCACAACTCCCAAGGTTGCATATTTCGTGTGTTCTTTATGATATTAGTGCACTTGCAGGTACACAGCTGGAATTGTTTCTGTGGTGTGTTGCTTATGGTGTGAAGTATTAGCTTACTTAGGGGTACACAAGGTGGAAATTTGTTTCTGTTTTTTATGTATGGTGTATGTGTTAGGTTACTTATGATTACCTGCTATCTTAGGTAATGTGAACGTTGTATGAAAGGTATTTTCCATGATGTTATGAGTACGAACATGTTGAATTTGTGTTTGCTGTTATGGATTGGGAAAATATGATGACTACTAGGCACGTATCGTTACTAGTGCCTACATGTGAGAAACATTACTCTCCCGTAATTGGGAAACTATGTTTTCTTTTGAGGAAGGGGTAGTGTAATGTGCGTTGTTTATGCAAATCGGAGGTTAACGGACTAGCTAGGAATATGCTATTTCTAGCAAGGGAAACTGGGTCAGAAGAATAATAGGGGGATGTTAGGTCCAAAAAAATAAATAAAGGTTGAGGTAAGAATTCTAAACAATGGCTGGCCCTATAACACAATGGAGTATATCATGGAGTTGTCAGTCTTAACCACATAGGCACCAGATAAAACATGAGAGTAGAGCGGTTGTGAGGTCAGAAAAGTCGAGTAAGAAACTCCAGAACAATGGGTAAGACCCAACACAGAGATGGTTAGAACACCTACGGGCTAAGAGGAAATCACTAATGAGATGCGAATACGTGACAGGAAACTTAGAAACAAGGAAGATCTTAAATGTAATTTTCATGGGAACTGGTAAGTGGGGTTAAAGAGGTTAAATGGTGTTCTTGGGAGGTCCCAAGAAAAAGTGGATAAGAAGACAGACTAGGAAAATTACTGGGAGTTGAGTTGCAGCGGAGTTAGGGACAACTTCGCCGGACGAATGTTTAGACAATCGAGTCTGGGGCTAAGTGTAGAGAGGTAGCCCGGGAGTGGATTTTCGGGACGGTTATAGTCGGCTGTTGGAGAGCCGGGCGTAACTCTCTATGTACACTAGGTGCACGAGGCCTTGAGAAGGCAATGTTATAGTAAAACGTAATTGCTAACGACGATGGATTATGTACTACTAAACTTCCTGGAATAATGTTCTGCGTGTAACAGTGTTCATCTATGATTAAACGAATGTGTGTGCACAACATCGATTTTTTTCCATTGACTCATAGCTGTTGATTAAAGTAATTATCTATGTTGTTATAACCTGTGGCCGAGCCATCCTACACTACGCAGTGATATCTGGAGTTTATCGTGACCTTAGACAACGGCCAATCTTATCCTGTTGCAGGAGATTGTGACATATGCTTTCACCCATTTGTGCATTTTTCAATTGACTTTATAGTTTCTCAGTTTTTTTTCATCAGATCTTTTTTCCAGATTTTGTCAAATGTTTTCTGTAGATCTATTCATATCTCAAGCACCAGCTTTTTCTCTTGGAATGCATCCTCAATTTCTTGAGAGAGGTAGGTTGTCTGATCTTCCGTAGAATAGCACTGCCTAAAGCCAGCCTGCTGTGGCACAAGAATGTTTTCATTTTCAATGTACCACTGCAATCTGTGATTGATGATGCGCTCCATAGTTTTGCTGAGACAGCTGGTGAGGCTAATAGTTCCGTAGATGGAGGCAATGGAACTGTCTTTTCTGATTTTAGAAGAGTTATCATGATTACTTCTCTCCAGGCTTGTGGAACACTGCCTAAGGTCCATCTGTTATTGAAGGTCTGCAACAGCTTCGTTTTGACCACTGTTCCTAGGTTCCTGATCATTTCATTGGAGATACCATCAGCTCCTAGTGACTTTCTAATTTTCAATTTTGATATTGTTGGCTCCAGTTCGCTGATTTTGATAGGTTCCCCCAGAACCTCTTGTACTATTTCAGTCTTCCTGCATGTTGTCATTTCTTTCAAATCTCTTGTTGTTTCTCTGCACTAATTTCGATGTTTTTATCTTGTGCAAACGGGTCCGCAATATGGTCAGCTGCTTGCTTTCCTGTTAATATGTTTCCGTCTTTGTGTAGTACAATTTTTAGTTTCTCCATGTGCCCTTATCATTAAGTTGTTTTGTTGGCTTCCACAACTTCCTTGTATCTCTTTCAAAGCTCAGTGGCTCTTGTCAACGTCTCAGTCGCTCGTTGTCGTAGATGTGACAGTAATGTAATACATCTGCAAATAATTCACCAACAAATAGGTCACATGTATCGATTCTTATTTTACAACGTAATCATTTAACATTAGTTATAATCACCCTCTGGCATCTCTGGCGAATCATGCAAACATTATACAACAAAGCACTCATGCGTTCTCGCATCACAATCCTGTCAAAGAGCTACGTAAGAGCTTAGAGCTTAGTAATAGATAAATAGAGCTGAGAAGAGAAAGTAACATAGCGATCTAGGAAACCAGACAGAAGGGACACAAGCACGAGTGAGAACTATAAATAGTTCTCTAACTGGACACACTTGTGTCAACAAGGAGGTTAGTCGGTGTAAGTGAGCTGGGGTTACCCAAGAGACTGGGAGAACCGCATCACGAGAAGTGACCATGTAACAGTGGTTACTTTAACCAAGTGACCAGCGTGCTGGAACTCCAAGCACGCAAAGCAGCGAATACACGTAGAGCCAATTGCTCGTGGCTGAACACGCCACTGAGAGATTCGGGAGACTTGGACTCGACGGCGTAGGCGACGGACTGTATATCCGCTGTGAATACTTTGCTGCTAAGAAGGACAGTATCAATAGTTTAGGACTTAAGCTTAGCTTCATTCATTGTTACCATAAACATCATCGTCTCATTACATCTTTATAACATACTATGATGTTTAATACCGATGTGGTATTCCGCTCGCGGAGCTCATGTACTATCAGCTCCAAATAAAATGTATCCTTTTGTACACCGTGCGAGTTGTCATTTTCGTGTGGTACAAAAGAAGGGAATCCTTGCATGCCTGTCACAATTGAGTTGTTGACAAATCCGTTCCGTATATTAGCGCACAGGGGATCTAATATCAACACTCTCACAACAATAGTAAACCTTTAGCATGAGGCAATCAGCACACTCTCTCTCTCTCTCAGGTAACCCAAAAACACTTCTCTCTCAACCACAGTCAGGTCCAGTCTGATCGTCCTTGCCTTGGTCTGTGGTCACGTGGTGTTTGACCAACGTGTCGTCCGTGCTAAGTCGGATGTCTCGGTATTTTGGTATCGTCCTGTCCTTCGCCCGTCTATTGATGGCTGATGTCTCAGGTCGTCTAGTCCAAGGTTGGACTGTCATTCAAGGACATGTCCAGTCTCTAACCCCATGTCCTGTCTCCCACTGGGTATACAGTCCTGTCCTACTCTACCCATGTCCTGTCATTGTCCTGTGTCCTCTATCACACTTACTAGGACTCTGACACGCTCACAACGCCCCTCCTTGTGTCACTTATCTTATACTCATGACACGTTATGTTATCTCTAGGTAATTAGTTAGAACTAATTCGTGAGAGGATTAAGGGAATCAGTATGTCGTCATGGTTACTGTAGGTTGGGGTGACAACTATAGTCTATAAAGGGTCTGATCTACTGTAGAAACACAAACCCACTGGTGTTGTTCAGTGACATACATTTGGTTAGCTGACAAAGAGTCTACCACTCTCGCTCATTTTACTATTGGGGACTGTTACGGACTAAGGTAACGTTGTCTCATATTCTTGGCGTGAGCCTTGAATTGCAACCCTCTCAAGACACCAACAGTGCCCACGGAACAATGGTCTCTTTTTAGGGAGACTAATCAAGGGACATATTCCCTCTGGTCCCCGTAAAACGGCAATTCAACCTTTCATCCAGATGTGTGTACTCACTGTTAAACCCCTATCTAGCTCTCGCTTGTTAGCAGTGATTCTATGCACGATCACGTCTTGTCCCCCTTAAGAACTACTTATGTCCCTTGGTATGTGTAAGATAATGTCCAATTCTCTTTTTAATAGTGGATGTACTTTATCTGTTAGTGTGACATGTGTATGCGAGCTATTTGTAATTATATATGTGTTAATTACAAACATGTGTGCATGCTTATAATATATGTCTTAACTATGTCTAAGAGTCATTAGTTTGGTCTTCCGAATTCATGAAGGATTCCATATTCAACATTCATGAGGCGGACTACCGAACTCTGATAATTAGAAATATGCCTATTAATCTAGTGTAAATGTAACAATCACACATTCAGTTTAAAATGGCACAAATCACACGTGTTGCATATGACGAATATAATATACAACATGGGACGCAGAGGTGTTTCCAAGGCACCAGGGCCGGGTTATATACTGGCCAAGACCTATTGACACGTCCTCGTCGAGCGTCCTGGGCAACAGGTCCCTTCGGGGTCCTGGCTAAAGTCATTAGGATCGCCGATTCCTCCGAAGTCGGAGAGTGTCTGCCTGTACGGCGAGGAACCACCAGTCTGCACACCAATAAGCCAGACATGGGACAACGGATACTCACGCAAACCTCAGTCCGGTATGACATCACACTGATGTTGGACAACAGGATGCCTTCATCCGACATACAGGACTTCGCGTTGGAGCTCAAGCCAACGAACACAAGCAAGCAAGCAAGCAAGCATATAAAACATTGAGGCAAATGTGCATGAAAAATATTGCACATCATTTCTTTCACACCCTAAGTTTTAATACATTTATAATGTCTTTCGTACATCTTTCATTCACACACTCAACCTGCATATTCTTGTTAAAAATATACATAAAGGTAAAATAATAAATGTTTAAGTTAAGGTAATTGGTACTAATTAAAGGTAATATTATACTATATTAATACTTAAACCAAAGTGAATTTATCAATTAGGAAAAAAAAACCTTTGGTGAAAAAGGGCTTATAATCTTAAGCTCTTGTTATTGCTAACTATTTAGCAATTGAATATGTACAATGTAGTTTAACTAGTAACACCAATTTAATTACACAAAAGATTAATACTTTTAAATCACACTTGAGTATTAAATTACCAAGGAAATCATATTAAATATGTTTGTTGTATATTACTTGTGAAAAGTCTATCTACTAAATTAAATATATTAAATAAATAAATAACACTATTCTATTCGGGTAAGTTTCAGACAATAATTAACACTGTTCTGTAATAGTTTGTGCTACTAAGTAAAATATTGCACTCATTTAAAACTGTGGTGATGAAGTTGATCCATCTAGTAAACTGGTGTGTCTGGCATACGTGTAAGTAAATCGGGTAGAATGTTATCAGTTCCTTTAATGTGGTGGATAATAAAGGTATAATCTTGGAGCAGCAAGGCCCATATGGAAATGGGATTGTTTTTAGGTTTACCTTGCTTGATAACTAAGTATCGACGAAAACACAAGAAAGATATTCTATACTTCCCATATACACACACATATTGATTATTACTCCACAATCTGGGATGGATGCTCCAAATCAATAATAAAACACCTTTATTCATTCCCGAAAAGGGCAGTGCGTCTAATCAATGGTGATAAGTTTACAGACAATTCTAACCTACATGAACGTCTTCAGTTACTGCCACTCCACAAACGCCTACTTTGTAATAAGGCTAAACTAACTCACAAAATACTACTTCAAAATGCCGCAAGCTATCTTTGGCCATTGTTTAAATATAACGCAAGACATAGCGAACGACTAAATATACTTCATGTCCCTAAACCTAGGATAGACTTATATAACACAAGCTTAGCATACTCTGCCACTCAGTTGTGGAATAATCTTCCACAAGAAATCAAAGACACCACCAATCATTTACATACAGTCGCAACCTGTTTGAACACTACCTCAAGACAGACTACATGACCCCTTAAAAAACAGCAACAAAGACAATAATAATGGTAAATTATCTCGAAAGACTAGCCAGAAAATTTAAAAAAAACATTAAATAAACATTCCCATATGTGTGGCACGTTACACCCACCTTGGGTATTTATGATGCCCATGTTAAACATAGTCTCAACAAGTCATGTATTATTGATTATTTTTCATGCGTTTTAATGCTTATTGTTCTTTTGTTGTTAAAGAATTGCTTCATAAGAGATGTTGAATGAAAGAATGTATGAGAGGAAATAGAGAAGAAGGGCAGAATGTAAGACGAGCCTGCGTGCCCAATTCTTAACCCTTTGAAAATAAAGATTTTCGTTCGTTCGGTCGTTCGTTCATTTGTAACGGTGAGTTATCTGTTTCCATGAAAAAGTGTGTGCCTAGGAGGTACTTAGAGAGCTTAGTAATTCTGTATACCACAGGTAGAGCCTCCAGTTGTACTATGCTGTACTGGCTCTCTGCTGGTGTTAGCTTCCAACTTATGTAGATCACTGGGTGGTCTACTCCCTCGTAGCGCTGGAGCAATACAGAAGCAATGGAAGTGCTGCTGGCGTCTGTCATTAAGATGAAAGAAAGGTTTATGTTAGGAAGGCGCAAATTTGGTGGCGTAGAGAACAAAAATCTTTTATCTTGTTGATTATTTGTTCCAAGTAGGCACTTTTAACAATTTTATTTTCTGGCTGTGATTTTAACAGCAAATTTGAAAACACACTTGTCAAAATTGGGACGAATTTATTGTACAAATTTAGTATGGTAAGAATACATTTCTGTTTCTTGTGTAGACAGGTAGCTACGAGGTCCGACCCATTTTACGGCAACTTTTTAAATAGTTGAGAGGCCAGTTGCAAAAGTTGAACTTCTATCATAAGGTTGTCTACCTTTCTAAGTAAATTTTGGCACCTTGTAAACGACTGACAATATGTTTCTATGTCAGCACACCATTCAAGCCAGCAAAACCTTATCAAAACTCTGGCTTTCATTATGATATAAATGTGAACTGGTGGTGCATGATTTATCAATAATGTTGTCGGTATTATCGTTAGTTGGTTCATCAGTAGCAATATGGCTAACGTTAACTGAAGTTGATGTGTACGCAGTGCTGTCAATAATGTCATTAGTAACATTAGTAGTGGAAGTGATCTGAGGAGTTAGCAGTATATAATGGTAAGTTTATGTCTTTAAATATTCTGTTCTATTATGTCCCTTGGAGAGAATGTCATTGCCTTCTGTCTCTGAGTCGGTGAGTCCAACATCAGCGCCGATGTCGTCAATCGTTTGCGTCTTGTTGAATGTTGGGAACTGTAGTCGTTTTCCGATCGTGTCTTTCAGAAAGTGTTGTCTGTGTGTACATAACCCTAAGGCATCTGATTCTAGTTCTAACTGTAATATCTGAGTTTTCTTGTTTGCTTACCGTCTGTATGCGTGATTGCATTTTTGTGATGTTACTTTCTTGACAGCACAAACTTTTGTAGGTTTGTCACTACCGTCAGTGGCAATTTTATCTGGAAATTTAAAATGATCCAATGGAGAGGAATCTGCATCATGCTCTCCCATGGATTGTTTTGTCGTCTTGCGAATGTTAGTCTCCCTTTGGTAATTTTTCTCCCAGGCTTCAATTTGTTCTTTTGAACAGTCATTTACCTCTGGTAGATTTCCAATTATGAGGTCTGCGCACGGACTGCCTAAAACTGTACAGATAAATTTTCCTGTCAAAAAGGGTGTGTGGATATGTGCAACGGCTAATGAGTATCTCTCGATGTTACCCACAAATGTACGACAAGACACAAATTTCACAGTATAATCATTTTTCTTTACAAATGACTTATTCAAACCAATAAGAGTGGACCCTGAATCACGAAGGATTCTGGCGGGTTTGTTGTTAATAAACCCGTTATAGAACTCAAGTTTCCCTTTGGAGGAAACAACTGCATTTACATTTTCATATGAACATGGCATAGTGTGGCCTCAGTTCAAAATGCTCTCACTGTGAAATTTATTACATGACTCACATTTATCAAATCAAAAATATCAATCACTTCTAGCGCATTTCCTTCTTCCTCCTCTTTCTCACAGTCACATTCACTCACAGAACTTGATGTGTCTACAAGTGCAGAATTTGCACTCTTTAGCATTCTGCGCCCATCGCAACGCCCTGAATAATGTCCAAAACTTTTACACACACACACACACACACACACACACACACACACACACACACACACACACACATATACACACACACAACACTTTATAGCTCTCTTGCATTGGTTTCGTTTGGTCTGTTGTTTCTTGACTATTCCGGACGATCCCCCATAATTACTGTCAACGTCTCAGTCGCTCGTTGTCGTAGATGTGGCAGTAATGTAATAAATGTGCAAATAATTCACCAACAAAAAGGTCACATGTATCACTATTTATTTTACAACGTAATCATTTAACATTAGTTATAATCACGCTCTGGCATCTCTGGCGAATCATGCAAACATTATACAGCAAAGCACTCATGCGTTCTCGCATCACAATCCATTCCGTATATTAGCGCACAGGCTATTTAATATCAACACTCTCACAATAGTAAATCTCTAGCATGAGGCAATCAGCACACACACTCTCTCTCTCTCTCTCTCTCTCTCTCTCTCTCTCAGGTAACCCAAAAACACTCCTCTCTCAACCACAGTCAGGTCCAGTCTGATCGTCCTTGCCTCGGTCTGCGGTCACATGGTGTTTGACCAACGTGTCGTCCATGCTAAGTCGGATGTCTCGGTATTTTGGTATCGTCCTGTCCTTCACCCATCTATTGATGGCTGATGTCTCAGGTCGTCTAGTCCAAGGTTGGACTGTCATTCAAGGACACGTCCACTCTCTAACCCCATGTCCTGTCTCCCACTGGGTATACAGTCCTGTCCTACTCTACCCATGTCCTGTCATTGTCCTGTGTCCTCTCTCACACTTACTAGGACTCTGACACTCTGTTTTCTCCTGCCAGCTTTTCCGTCTAGCCTGCAGCTTGGCCCTTTGAAATGTGGCCTTTGCGTGCTAGTATTATTTGTAGCGTTCTTGGCTAGGTTTGGCCTCAGCTTGCTTTCTTCACAATTCCATATCATTCTGCAACTGTTCCAGTTCACTACTTCAGTACGTCTTATATTGTTTACGAGCTCCTCTTGATAATATTTCTCGTGCTGCCTGTAGTATGCATTTCCCAAACTCTTCACTACTTTATTTATGTCTTTGTGCTCAGGTTTCTAACCAGTATGCTGTTGTTTCCCAACAATTCGTGTGATATTTCACTCCAGGTATAATGAATGAAAAGCCAGGTCAGGTGTAGTTGTCGTTTGCCATGATCTCGAGGAGAAGGTATGTGGACCAGACGGCTTGTTAATCAAGATGAATCTATTCTCATCCTGCCAGTCTTCTAGTCTCTCTCCTCTCTGGTCTATGTGATCATAGCCCCAGCTTTGCGAGTGGCTGTTGAAACCGCCATAATTAATAATTTATTTCTTTTAATGGTAGAGTGTCCAGTGCCAGTGGGCGGTCACTTAGACAGTAGTAATTAGTCAGATGCAGATCTGTATTGTCTGTCTTGTGTTTAAATATCTAATACTCGGCCCCTTCCGTGTAAACTTCAATTTGGGAAGAAGTGGTGTTATTCAGTATACCAAACTTTCGCCTGTCCTTTTGGTCAGATCGGTCACACTGGTACTCTCTGATTTTGAAGGCTATATATTCAGTGAGGTGAATTTCTTGCAAGCAACATACACTTACTTTTTCTTGGTCCAAGATCTAGAAAACATTTCTTTCTTTGCTTGTTGCTGACTCCCTCTGCATTCCAGTGTATTGTTTTTAGTGTTTGTTAGGAATCGCCAGATGCTCTATTCTCAGGTCCCCTGGCTCCACTGGACATCTGAGATGGACCTCCAATATAGTTTTGGTTGGACCATTTCGAGGCATAAGGCCGGGCACTGCACCTGCCTGTGGGTCCAAAGCAGGGCGAACACCCTAACGTTTTGCAGTAATTGACATATCTCATTGCGTAATTGCGTGGCATCTTGATTTCTGTGATGTGCCTCTTGGCTGGTTGCCTGTCTTCAGCACTTGTCCTTTACCAGAGCAGGCTGTGGTCTTACTCGAATTTAGATGTGTAGGCACACACACACACGTGTCTGCGCATGCATGTACGTACATACACATCTAGAGCATTCTGGGTATTTTTACGACGCCTGACACCCACCCTTCTCCTGTTAGTTAAAACAGATCCACCACGTGAAGGCCAGGCGTTCAACTTTTTCTGCAGAGGTGATTAATGCACGAGCTATGGGGTATTTTGCAAGGTTGGGCGTTCACCCCAGCTCTGCACCCCAGGCTAAGTAACAGCACCATTTGGAACCCACCCTACATGTTGTGGTGCCGGTTCTTGACACAACACAACTCATCTCAACTCAATTTAATTCATCTTAACTCAGCTCATCTCAACTCAATTCATTTCAGCGCAACACAACCACCTCAACTAGGTTCAGCTCAACGCAACTCAATTCAGCTTAACTCAACTCAACTCAGAACCTGCCACCAAGACCATCAATCTGTGTATCTGGAGACCTGGTGCTTATAAGGCAAAACAACCGATAATTAGATACCACTCAAAGCTATTAGTAGCAATCCTATCAGTGTATACCTACCAATCAGCCAACCAGACAGTCAACAAACCAATCAACCAACCAATGAACCAACCAATAAATCAATCAACCAGCCAACCAATCAACCAACAAACCAACCAATTATTCAATCAACATCCTAAATAATCAACCTGTCAATGAACCACTCAAACAACTAACCAACCAAAGCACCAACCAATAGATCACCCAAATTAACCAACCAATTAACCAACCAACCAATCAACCAACCAACCAAACCTGACGATGAACGACCAAACATAGATACAAATAATAAGACCACATTTGTTAGAAAATCCATTCCATTGCACACACAATCTATTCATGGCCATTTACATAACCAATACTCTACTCTATAATTACAAAACCATGCTATATACAACTGATGATGATGACGATCTCTAAGGGACTCTGGCGTATCCCACAGTCCTCCTGGCAGTGATGTAAATAACCCATCCCCCAATGTTGATGAGGATTCCTCCAACGACACTCAGCACACACGAGTATCCGAGACTGGCGCCGCTCACCATCACGTCAGACCAGATGATGGCGCAGACGGCAACACAGAAACCTGGAGAATAGAGAGTAGGATATTTTTGACCATGTGTGACAATTAACTGGGTTAATTAAGGGTTAAAGATTGTTGTTGTTGTTGTTATGGGGTGGTGGGTGAGGGAAGGGGGAGCCTCTGCACGGCTATGAGTTGAGAGCGACGGAAGACTGGCGGTAAGACACGATCAGATTAGTCACGGAATCAAAAGAGGTCCATAATTTCTAGGGCTCCATGTCTCCTGTGCTTCCACTTTTCCCGTCTTCTCTCCCCCCCCTCCTCCTCCCGCCTATATATTATGTTGCAATCATCCCCAACATGTATTGTCTGTTTTTGATTTACCAGAAAATGTTAGTTATGTATTTTTATTGTCTGTTGTGATTTACCAGAGAATGTTAGTTCTGTATTTTTATTGACTATTGTGATTTACCAGAGAATGTTAGTTCTGTATTTTTATTGTCTGTTGTGATTTACCAGAGAATGTTAGTTCTGTATTTTTATTGTCTGTCTGTGATTTACCAGGGAATGTTAGTTCTGTATTTTTATTGTCTGTTTGTGATTTACCAGGGAATGTTAGTTCTGTATTTTCATTGTCTGTTTGTGATTTACCAGGGAATGTTAGTTCTGTATTTTTATTGTCTGTTTGTGATTTACCAGGGAATGTTAGTTCTGTATTTTTATTGTCTGTTTGTGATTTACCAGGTGTGGCATAACCACTATCCACCATTATTCAGTTGCCAAGAATGCACGCCAAGAAGAGGGGAAAATGTAAAACAATTGACGGCGCACAACTCACGCACAACTCAAACTGGAACTAAACAAGTGACAGATGACGTCAATTCTGGGAAATATTTCATCAGCCAAGGCACAAGAGATCATTGGATAAAAAGAGACACGTGACAACGCCTCCATTTGAAAACCCGCTTAGAATATGTTAATCGCGCACTCTTTCTGCAAACTGCCTGATGAACAGACGTGAAAGCTAGTGTGACTGATTTTCAAATAGGGAAGGCAGAATGTCTGAATCCGAGGTGAGCTTGTAATTCCTTAGATTAAACTGATGACCAGATTTATCAAGCATCAAGAAAGGGTATCCAGTGTTTGTAATGTCAATTGAAATGTATTATTATTAATTAAAACCTCTTAAATGTAAAATGGTCGACTGTAGATTCTGACGACACAGAGCCGATTCCCGGGCAAACTGCCAATCTACTACTCTCTTCGAATACTGCAGTCTCTGATATTCTTAAAGATAATTATTAACTTTAAGAAGTGCATAATACTACTACATTCTATTCTGGACAACTGTACGAAGTGTTGAGTCTAAAGCAATCTTGTGCATTTCATCAGAAACACTGCTAAAAATGCTATCACTATCTACAGCTAAAATGACAGTTCGTGTACTAGAATGAGTGCCTTGTTCTAAAACAGACTTATCTATGTCTATTTTCAATTTAGGAAGCTGAAAGAGAAATCAAATCTTCCCTTTCTCCTTCATCTATTGAATAAATAGGGTTTGATGGAATAAATATTTATATTTGTGTCAAAATTTAATTAGATAAGTGCACTTATGAACTGCATTACATCAGAAAAGTTGTGCTTCGGGGAACTCCACCACCAGAAGTGAACTTAACTCATTACTCAACAGAACTTAAAAACTCAACACCACACCACCCAACACTCAACACAACAACAACAGATAATGGGAAAAGAGTTATTATACAAAGAAGAAGAAGAAGTTAGTTAATTGGGAAAACACAGAGAATCATTTATACACACTACAAACCCAATTGAGTGATAGAAATGGTATAAATGTATGTCATTTATTTACATGCATCTTGACACCTCCTCACTCTTGTCACTGTCTTACTGTACACGTCTCACTGACCCCAGGTCCAATGAGAACTTACATACAGCAGGAACCAACTGAGACAAGGCGTACACAGTGTGATAAACTCTGACCACCCCATATTAACCCAACACTAGATTAGAGAAAAGAAGAGAGGGAGGGGGGGAGGGAACTAGTTCCTACTTCAGGAATTTAGGTTTCTTCTGACCTACTTCTAGAATATTGTATTGGTAGGATTGTATATGTTTATGTGAATTTTACACAGTGAATTCTTGGTGGCAACCCATGGGCAACCAATGGGCATCCAACTGGCAACTAACTGGCCAACAACCAAACCAGACCACAGAGAGAAAGAGATGAACCGCACTTGAGATGGAGGATGACTTGGCCATGAGCAGAGTATGGGGAGGCCTTCAGAGGAGCTACACGGGCAGACCTGAAGTGGATCTATCAGTCAATGGACCCAGGCCTATCCTAATCCTCCAAATCATAAGGTTATCTCTCTCTTAGAAAGAAAACACACAACACTCAGATTCATCATCTTCACACTTGGCATGTACAACATTCAAATGTATACCATTTTTCCACTCTTATTGACATCTCATGTATTGATGCTTATTTGTTGATGGTCTGTGACATTGGTCCTATATGCATTTTTCTAATTTATCTTGTGCAAACCACAAGAGAAAGTGTATTTACCGGGCCAGAAGACACAGGCCCATTCAATAAATAATTAACTGTCACTGATCTTATGTTGATTTATTAGTTCAACCTATCTGTGATTCACCATTTAATGTGTACATCATGTGGTCAAGATCTATTGTGATTGATTATGTGTTTAATTGTTTTAAAAACAAATTAAATCATGATGAAATACTAAAAATGAGGAGGAAAGACTAGGTCTATTAACTGCTCAATATCCATGCTTTCTTAACATAAATCAGGCTGAGAGAATTCTCCAGACTTTCCTCAGATTTGATAAACAAAAAGGGGGCTCAAGAGCTATAAGAATCTTTAGAGAAGGGGCAGAATCCCAGTTGGGCCATAATCTATATCTCCTAGACTAAATTAAATAAGACGAGGCCTGCAGATAACTCGAGGGTCATATTCTGGGGTTATTGAAGATAGAAGAGGATGGGGCCCAACTTCTTTGAGTAGAAATGGGGCATGCACCACAGTTATTTTCCACTCCCTTCAGAATATATGACATATTGGGATAGCTACGTCCTGGATGGTTCCCATAAATAAATTAAACAATTAAATAATACATTGTGTGTAATTAAACGGTTACATAAAACATTGTGTAATTGAACAGTTACATAAAACATTGTATTACATAAAACATTAACACAGATATCTTTAGATTTTGAACATTGTCATTTTCTGATATGATATAACAGACACCATGTGGGGTATTGATTGACAGCCACATGATAAGAATGACATTTATAGATAAATAAGAGTAGGTGACTGATCATTTCTTCTGAATAAGGAGGGCATCTTTCAAATAGGTCTATATTTCAGAAAAAGGTGCTCCAGGAGAAGTATAGAGTGTGAATCTACTATTCAAACCCTACTTTTCTTCTAGAGAAGGTGTTCTTTTCCTGAGAAGTCTGATCTTACAGCATTTCATCAACCACCGGGAAATCTTATTCGGAGGGAAATCTCTGTCTAATTTCAGATTCTTTTCTTTTACTAGGGATTAATTCTGGTTACTTCAATGCCTGCTGCCTTTGGCTTTTCCAGCATTGACAGAAAGACATAACATAAAGTGTTTAATATTGTGCATGCACTGTTGTATACTTGCAGATCAGGGACTGACAAGCTTACGCAGATCAGACCACACTGCATTTATATTTTTTTTTTAGGCAGGGCAAATAAAGCAATAAATTCTAGGCATTGCGGAAACTGCTAAGTTTCGGGCCCAAATAACAGAAACAGGTAGGGAATGCGGGTTAGATGGCCCTGAGCTAGCTAACTATATTTCAGAGGCATTCGACAAAAGAGAAAGACTGCAAGCGGAATTGGCCCTCAAAGAAAAACAGCTTTAGGCTGAATTAGCGGAGAGGGAAAAACGACTTCAGGTAGAAATAGAGGAGAAAAAGATACGATTTCAAGCAGAATTGGAGAAGAAAGAGAAACGACTACAGGCTGAAATGGAAGATAAGGAGAGAGAGCGTCAACACCAACTGGAGTTGAAGAGGATGGAGACTGAATTGGAGATCCGGAGACTAGAGAAAGGGAGTGGTCCAACACCCTCAACCTCATCAGGATTGCCAGTGACAGAACCACATCCTCACGTCTCCCACCTTAATTTAGGAGCTATGTCCTTTCCGCTGGAACCCTTCAATGAACAGACTGACCACATCGAAGGATTTTTATCACGCTTCGAGGCAATGGCTGTCAGCTGTGGGCTTGAAGAAGGGAGATGGGCGACGACGTTAGCGCAGGCTTTAAGATCTACCGCGTATGACGTGTTCTCGAGGCTTACTCGTGAGGAACAACAGGAATATGAAACACTCAAAAGGCACTCTTGAGCCGATTCGAAGTGGACGGGGATTCTTACAAAGCTCGTTTCAAAACCGGAAGGAAAGAACCGGGTGAGAGTTATGCGCAATTAGTTGAAAGACTGAGGTCATACATACAAAGATGGGCTTGCTTAGGAGGATTTGAGGAGAGTTTTGAGGGACTCCGAGAAATGATCATCATTGATCAGATAAAGGGGAAGATTTCGAATGAAATGAAAGCATTCTTAACCCAAAACGGGGCTGACCGCCTAGAAACTATAATCATCCTTGCAGAGAGATTTGAAAAATCTCAGAAGGAGATGGGAGGAAAGGGATGTTCGAACAACACCCCCTCTCAAGATAAACCTCCAAAGCCAAAGGAGGGTGAAAACACTTTAGCCACCAAGAAAAATGGTAAATCCAAGAAAAAAACTCAAAACACAGCCCAAACAGCGCCGAAGGAGGAAAAACCATTCTGTACCCATTGCAAAATTAGAGGTCACACATTTCAGAATTGCAGGAAGAAGCCACCTCCACACACAGCGGCCTGTTTGGCCAACCGAAAAGAGAAAAGAGTGAGCACTGGTGAAACGTCCAAACAGACACCTCATCAAGACACATCATCTCATATTCCGGTTGTAGAATCCATCTTGCTAAATGAATTCAAAACGACCTGTTTATATGATACTGGATTATCGTATGACTGTGTTGTTTCATCATCCTTAGTTCACCCTGAAGAGGTGACAGCGGAAATAGTGGAATTACAGGGACCACTGAAGAGTTCAACAAATATGTCTCTTCCAGTGGCAAAAGTAAACACAGCCTCGCGGTATGTCACTGGGACAATCAAGGCAGCAGTCTTGGACGATCCAATATATCCTGTAATACTCGGCTTTAGATTTATCGTTCTTGGAGAACCTGTTCAACCTGTGGCGATGGCGACCATGACCACTCGATCCCAGACGAAAAAGACTCAGAAACAACTACGCCAATCCCTCGAACGGAGGAACTGAAGAGGGCACTAGAAGCCGACAGCACCTTGGAACCCTGCCTCAGAAAACTGCCAAAATCACATTTACCTTTACGTAAAGGTGATCTATTCATGAAGTCAGCACTTCTTTACAGAAAAGCAGGACGATCTGGACAAGAGTTTAATCAACTTCTCGTACCAACTCCATACAGGACTCAGATCTTGGAAATGGGTCATAGTCTACCATTCAGTGGGCATATGGGTATCAACGCTACTACACAGCGGATTACAACTCACTACTTTTGGCCAGGGATGAATTCAGACATACAACGGTTTGTAAAATCATGCCCACAGTGTCAGAAAGTATCACCAAAACACCGGACACCACCGGCAATGTTGGGTGAATCGCCAATCACTGGAATTCCATTTGAGAAAGTGGCTGTAGACATAGTCGGACCTCTCTCAGCAACGAAGAGGCGAAACCGATACATATTAACGCTTGTGGACACAACAACCATGTGGGCCGAAGCGGTTCCTATGCCCAGCTGTGACACCAAACACGTCGCTGATGCATTATTAGGAATATTCACCCGTCTAGGATTCCCACAAAGGATCTTGACGGACAACGGTTCACAGTTTCGTGGTAAGCTCATGGAAGAGACCTTCAGACTTTTTCATGCACGCCATATCTTCAGTTCACCATATCACCCTCAGTCAAATGGACTTGTGGAAAGGTGGAACGGTACATTGATTAGTATCCTGCGCAAAATTGCCCAGGAGAAGACAGAGGATTGGGACTTGTATTTACCCGCAGCTTTATTCGCTTACAGGGAAGTACCCCATCACTCAACAGGTTTTGCTCCAGCCACACTGTTGTTTGGACGACCGATCAAAGGACCACTTGAGGCGTTACTTCGAACCTGGACCGATAACACTACAGATGATACAGACGTGACTGCATCTACATATGTTGCCGAGTTGAAAAATCGTTTACAACACAGTTGGAAACAAGCGAATGTCAATCTACGTCAAGCCAGACGAAGAATTGCTCGTAACTTCAACCACAAGGCAAAGGATAGAGAGTTAGAGGTAGGCGAGAAGGTGATGTTGCTGCTTCCAACCAGTCAGAATAAGCTGCAAATAGGATGGAGAGGACCTTATGTAGTGACGGAGAAGATCTCACGTACCAACTACAGAATTTCAGTCAAAGGCAAGATGAAAGTATTTCACATAAACCTCTTGAAGAAGTATCATGAAAGACCCTCAACCACCTAACCTGCACATCTGATGGCCATGAGTGTGGCTTCTGAAGTCGAAGAAGGATCAACAATGGGAGTCGAGTACCCACTGCAAGCTAAAGAGACCTTTAAGAATGTGGAAATAAATCCCAACTTAACAAAGGATCAGCAAAAGCAGATTAGGCAACTTATGGCAAAATATGCAGAAGTACTTACTGATAAGCCAGGAAGAACTGATTTGGAGGAATTTGACATGAAGTTAAATGACACAGTGCCTGTGCGAGTCAAGACTTACCCAGTTCCTTATGCAAAGCAAAAGACTTTAGAGGAAGAAATACAACAGCTGCTCACCGCAGGGATAATCTCACCATCTGAATCACCTTACAGTGCTAGCGTTGTCTTATTGAGAAAGCCAAGTGGAGAACATAGACTGTGCATCGATTATCGACAGCTCAATGCCATTACTGAATTCCAAGCAGAACCTCTGCCTGATCAGAATAAACTCTTCACAGCACTCAACCGAGCTAAGTACTTTACTAGGATTGATCTCAGTAAGGGATATTAGCAGATTCCTGTAAAACCGGAAGTTAGACCATGGTTAGCTTTCAGCACGCCTGGAGGACACTATGAGTTCAACGTTCTTCCATTCGGATTAAGTAATGCTCCCAGCGTTTTTACACGTACGATGAGAAAATTACTTGACCCACTACAGCATCCAGACATCAGTCACTTCATGGATGACATCCTGATCGCAACTGAAACATTTGAAGAGCATGTATAAACACTGCATCTTTTGTTCAGGCGCCTCAGAGAAACTGGATTGACGGCTAGACCAAAGAAGTGTCAAATAGGATTCCAAGAATTGGACTTTCTAGGTCATAAGATATCTCATGGACTGATAACTCCACAAGAGGGAAATGTGGACAAACTCCAGAGAGCACCTCGTCCAAAAACAAAGAAGGATGTAAGATCATTTGTATCCTTATGTGGATTCTATCAAAGATACACCAAGGACTTCAACACTCTGTCAGCACCTTTAACGGATCTTACCAAAAAGGGGAAACCAGAGAAAGTCACTTGGTCAGCTGACTGTGAGAGAGCTTTCACAGCACTAAAGCAGACATTAACTGCTCATCCAGTCTTACATCTACCAGACCTCGACCAACCATTCGTGCTGCGCACCGATGCCAGTAACATAGGAGTTGGGGCAACGTTGTTGCAGAGAAAGGGAGATGTACCATCAGAGCTATTCCCTGTAGCCTATGCTAGCAGGAAATTAAATGCAGCAGAGAGAAATTACAGTACTATCGAGAGAGAATGTCTTGCGCTCGTATGGAGTGTACATAAATTTCAGGCCTACCTATATGGCAAACACCTCACAGTGCAATGTGACTATCAACCACTCATGTTTCTCGCAGCATCCAAGACTCTGAATGCCCGACTTATGAGGTGGTCACTGCTTCTTCAACCTTACTCGTTCCAGGTTGAATACGTTCCTGGGAAAATTAATGTGGGAGCGGACTTCCTGAGTCGACACCCAGTGCCTGATGAACCAGGCCAATCAGATGCAGAAGAGAATACAAGGGAGGAAAACACGGGAACAGCTTGATAACTGAAAATATTGGAAACATAGTTCCATACAGTAGAACAATCTGGGGTGGGGCCATGTGGCATAACCACTATCCACCATTATTCAGTTGCCAAGAATGCACGCCAAGAAGAGGGGAAAATGTAAAACAATTGACGGCGCACAACTCAAACTGGAACTGAACAAGTGACAGATGACGTCAATTCTGGGAAAGATTTCATCAGCCAAGGCACACGAGATCATTGGATAAAAAGAGACACGTGACAACGCCTCCATTTGAAAACCCGCTTAGAATATGTTAATCGCGCACTCTTTCTGCAAACTGCCTGATGAACAGACGTGAAAGCTAGTGTGACTGATTTTCAAATAGGGAAGGCAGAATGTCTGAATCCGAGGTGAGCTTGTAATTCCTTAGATTAAACTGATGACCAGATTTATCAAGCATCAAGAAAGGGTATCCAGTGTTTGTAATGTCAATTGAAATGTATTATTATTAATTAAAACCTCTTAAATGTAAAATGATCGACTGTAGATTCTGACGACACAGAGCCGATTCCCGGGCAAACTGCCAATCTACTACTCTCTTCGAATACTGCAATCTCTGATATTCTTAAAGATAATTATTAACTTTAAGAAGTGCATAATACTACTACATTCTATTCTGGACAACTGTACGAAGTGTTGAGTCTAAAGCAATCTTGTGCATTTCATCAGAAACACTGCTAAAAATGCTATCACTATCTACAGCTAAAATGACAGTTCGTGTACTAGAATGAGTGCCTTGTTCTAAAACAGACTTATCTATGTCTATTTTCAATTTAGGAAGCTGAAAGAGAAATCAAATCTTCCCTTTCTCCTTCATCTATTGAATAAATAGGGTTTGATGGAATAAATATTTATATTTGTGTCAAAATTTAATTAGATAAGGGCACTTATGAACTGCATTACATCAGAAAAGTTGTGCTTCGCGGAACTCCACCACCAGAAGTGAACTTAACTCATTACTCAACGCAACTTAAAAAACTCAACACCACACCACCCAACACTCAACACAACAACAACAGATAATGGGAAAGGAGTTATTATACAAAGAAGAAGAAGAAGAAGAAGTTGGTTAATTGGGAAAACACAGAGAATCATTTATACACACTACAAACCCAATTGAGTGATAGAAATGGTATAAATGTATGTCATTTATTTACATGCATCTTGACACCTCCTCACTCTTGTCACTGTCTTACTGTACACGTCTCACTGACCCCAGGTCCAATGAGAACTTACATACAGCAGGAACCAACTGAGACAAGGCGTACACAGTGTGATAAACTCTGACCACCCCATATTAACCCAACACTAGATTAGAGAAAAGAAGAGAGGGAGGGGGGGGGAACTAGTTCCTACTTCAGGAATTTAGGTTTCTTCTGACCTACTTCTAGAATATTGTATTGGTAGGATTGAATATGTTTATGTGAATTTTACACAGTGAATCCTTGGTGGCATCCCATGGGCAACCAATGGGCATCCAACTGGCCAACAACCAAACCAGACCACAGAGAGAAAGAGATGAACCGCACTTGAGATGGAGGATGACTTGGCCATGAGCAGAGTATGGGGAGGCCTTCAGAGGAGCTACACGGGCAGACCTGAAGTGGATCTATCAGTCAATGGACCCAGGCCTATCCTAATCCTCCAAATCATAAGGTTATCTCTCTCTTAGAAAGAAAACACACAACACTCAGATTCATCATCTTCACACTTGGCATGTACAACATTCAAATGTATACCATTTTTCCACTCTTATTGACATCTCATGTATTGATGCTTATTTGTTGATGGTCTATGACATTGGTCCTATATGCATTTTTCTAATTTATCTTGTGCAAACCACAAGAGAAAGTGTATTTACCGGGCCAGAAGACACAGGCCCATTCAATAAATAATTAACGGTCACTGATCTTATGTTGATTTATTAGTTCAACCTATCTGTGATTCACCATTTAATGTGTACATCATGTGGTCAAGATCTATTGTGATTGGTTATGTGTTTAATTGTTTAAAAACAAATTAAATCATGATGAAATACTAAAAATGGGGAGGAAAGACTAGGTCTATCAACTGCTCAATATCCATGCTTTCTTAACATAAATCAGGCTGAGAGAATTCTCCAGACTTTCCTCAGATTTGATAAACAAAAAAAAAAGGGGGGGGGGGGCCTCAAGAGCTATAAGAATCTTTGGAGAAGGGGCAGAATCCCAGTTGGTATTCATTATTCTCATCAGGGCTATAATCTATATCTCCTAGACTAAATTAAATAAGACGAGGCCTGCAGATAACTCGAGGGTCATATTCTGGGGTTATTGAAGATAGAAGAGGATGGGGCCCAACTTCTTTGATTAGAAATGGGGCATGCACCACAGTGATTTCCCACTCCCTTCAGAATATATGACACCAGGGAATGTTAGTTCTGTATTTTTATTGTCTGTTGTGATTTACCAGAGAATGTTAGTTCTGTATTTTTCCATTGCTTTCTGAACCGGTCGGCTGTGTAGCGAAGGGGTTACGAATGAATTCGTATCCCACATACCGCGTTCGAAACACAGCTGCTTGCGATTTGGAAGCAGACCGCCTTGCGTTGGTTTCCATACAATGGTATGAGTGCCTGTTGTTCAGAAAACAATGACAAACTACTAAACGTAATCATGCCCAATAATCACAAACAGCCCCTCCCCCCGCCCCACCACACACACACACACAAACGCTGGGGTTGACTGCAACATCCTGTAAAAGATATGCAACAAACTTTTATTTACACGTGTATGGCGTTCCAGTATTGTTTTGACAACAGTTGTGGAAATATACAACTGTAAACATAAACAATGTATCAAACATCAACAATTTATCAAACATGAATAATGTATCAAATATGAACACTGTATCAAACATGAACAACCTAACAGCAAACATGGGGTATTTCATGTCTCTTGACAGTTAATTGTCTATGCCTCATTTTATACACCAAAATGGCTTCATATAACTGCAAAGAACTCTTTCTTTCTTTCTTTCTATCTTTCTTTCTTTCTTTCTTTCTTTCTTTCCTCACAATATCTATCTATATCTCTCTATTTTTCTATTTATGTCTATCTCTGTCTCTATCTCTCTCGCTCTATCTCTTATTATCTCTCTCAATCAATCAATCAGGTGCCGTCTCCACGATGAAGGTTGGCTGCAATGGATCTCCAACACTGTCTGTCTACTTGTATCGCTGTTTATTATCTCTCTATTTCTGTCTGTCTGTCTGTCTGTCTGCCTGCCTGTCTGTCTGTCTGTCTGTCTGTCTGTCTGTCTGTATGTCTGTCTGTCTGTCTCCCACTATACCTGTCACTCATTGTCGTTGATCATTGACACAGATGGTGACGTCACCTAGGGGCGGTAATTACAATTAACATGGGTAGATAATTATGTCTACACCAAGAGACGCGATAACAGCAACAAGGCGAGACAGATAACACTGGTAACGAGGGACAAGATAACACTAACAAGAAGAATTAACACAACAGCGGTGTTACGTCACGGGTACCTGATAGCTTGGTCTTGTACTCAATGACCACCACAGACATGTAACTCCAGACAAGCGTAATTTTATAAATATAGCTCTTAAGAGCTAGATTGAACCAATCCCGATGTACGGAAGTGGATTATGGACATTTAATAGATAAGTGAGGGATCATTAGGAAGCTGTGGAGATGTATGTTTATAGAATAGTGATGAGAACACTGTGGATGGATAGAAAGATTGAGATGAAGGTTTCATGAAAGAACTCGCAAAGATAACTGATTACTCGCATCAAAAGAAGACGATCCACATTCTTTGAGCATGTCATGAGAAGGGGACAGATGGAGAATGTCGTCAAAACTGGAAAGTTCGAGGGGAAGAGAGGCAGGGGGAGACAAAAAGAGAAGATGCAGGGCATTTCGCATGAGGGTCGGTTTAAGAAATGATTGACAGCACAAGAGACAGAAGGCTGTGGGCAGACAAGATCATCAACGCCACACGGCATGGACTGTGAGAAGATTGACAGCACAAGAGACAGAAGGTTGTGGGCAGATATGATCACCTACACCACATGGCATGGACTATAAGAAGATTGACAGTACACGAGACAGAAGGCTGTGGACAGACATGATCACCAACACCACACAGCATGGACTATAAGAAGATTGACAACACAAGAGACAGAAGGCTGTGGGCAGACAAGATCATCAACGCCACACGGCATGAACTATAAGAAGATTGCCCCTTAAACAGCATCATGTGTCGGAAAATGAGTCCAACCAATATCTTCTATATTTTATATGTACAATCATCATCATAATTATCGTCGTCATCATCATCATCATCATCATCATCATCATCATCATCATCATCATCATCATCATCATCATCATCATCATCATCATCATCATCATCATCATCATCATCATCATCATTATCATCATCACCATCATGAACAGATATTTAGTTCTCGGGCTGTTGATCAATATCGTCATCATTCTCACCATCATCCTTAACATATCATCATCTTTAGCATATCATCATTATCATCATCATCGTCATCATCATCATCATCACCATCGTCGTCATTAAACATTTGGCTCTTGGGCTCTGCACACATCTTGTTGATAACACAATTCCATAGTTCTGTGTTGTGTTGCTCTCTTTCACCCCAAATACGTCTACATTAGTGGTACATGTACCAAACATACCACACAGGTTTGAACCGAGATCTACTTACAGGTAAGGCTGCCGTCAATGGCAGCAAGCAGCGGGATTCTCGTGTCCTGTTGTCTGCCCAGCTTGGGTTTCATGATGTGAAAGACGAGAAGCGCCGCCGCTGTAAGAGCTGTCATGAGCCCAATCAAGGCAATCGCCTGACACGCCCTAACTTTATCTGGTGCTGGAGAAAGTCACAGGCTCATTAGTTACGTCAACGGGAACATGGTTGTGTGTTGTTGGTCACTGCTGCTTGTCCTCCCACAACAACAACAAAAAACAGCAAAAACAACATTATCAGCAGCAGGAACAACAACAACAACAACAACAACAACAACAACAACAACAACAACAACAACAACAACAACAAACACAAAATAACAATAACAACAACAACAACACAAACAACAACAACAAAAACAACAACAACAAACACAACAACAACAACAACAACAAACACAACATAACAATAATAACAATTATAACATTAATTACAACAACAATAATAATCGCATTGCAACAATAACAACAATATCATAACAACAACAACAACAACAACAACATCAACAACAGATGCTGCCACAATAACAATAACAACTGATGTTACTAAAATGATTATGTAGATTATTCAGTTTCATCACATGATTAAGTTGATTATACAGTTACAACAAAAAAGTTAATTTGGTTATTCAGTTACAACAAATTATTAAGTTGATTATTCAGTTACAACAAATGGTTAAGTTGATTATATAGTTACTATAAATGCAACTCGTAACAAGCACAGTAACGCTACTATTGTCAGTGCCTCAACAACAGTAACAACAATAACATCCATCACCACCACCACTACTACCACAATTACTACTACTAGTGCTGTTACTACTACTACTACTACTACTACTACTACTACTACTACTACTACTACTACTACTACTACTACTACTACTACTACTACTACTACTACCACCACCACCACCACCACAATTACTACTACTTGTGCTGTTACTACTACTACTACTACTACTACTACTACTACTACTACTACTACTACTACTACTACTACTACTACTACTACTACTACTACTACTACTACTACTACTACCACCACCACAATTACTACTACTAGTGCTGTTACTACTACTACTACTACTACTACTACTACTACTACTACTACTACTACTACTACTACTACTACTACTACTACTACTACCACCACCACCACCACAATTACTACTACTTGTGCTGCTACTACTACTACTACTACTACTACTACTACTACTACTACTACTACTACTACTACTACTACTACCACCACAATTACTACTACTACTACTACTACTACTACTACTACTACTACTACTACTACTACTACTACTACTACTACTACTACTACAAATACCTTAAACTCGCAACTACAAATAAAACATTCTCATTACAAATCTTACCCTCGTCGCCATAATCAAGACAGATGTCTCCTACACATGCTCGGAAGAGACCGTTAGTATGAGTGAAGCCAAAAATGTCATGATAGACCGACCAAGCCACAGTAGCCAGCCCGATGATATGAAAAAGGATGCCGAGTCCAATACCAGCCAGGCCCAATAGAGTCGGGATGTTCATGCCTACAGGCAGCATAGTTATAGCAGTTCTCTTCTGAGAAATAAAAATAATACTTGGTGATTTTAATGCAAAAGTAGGAAAGGGAAACATGGAGGATGTAGTGGGGAATTATGGTTTAGGTACAAGAAATGAAAGAGTGGAAAAGCTAATAGAATGGGCAAATATCAATGATATGATTATTGGAAACACATGGTTTAAACACCATAAAAGACGACTGTACACATGGAAAAGCCCTGATAAGAAAATACGCAATCAAATTGACTACATACTAATTAATAAAAGATTTAGAAATGCTTTAATTAATGTAAAGACAATGCCTGGTGCTGACTGTAATAGTGATCATATACCACTATGTGGACAAATAAAAGTAAGATTAAAGAGAGGAATAAAAAATGGTTAAGAACATGAGACTTAATAAAGAGGTACTGAAAATAGATAAAGAAATGCAAGAACAATACAGAGTGACCGTGAAAAATAGGTACAATGTGATAGCTAAAATTCAGAGTATAAATGAACAATGGGAAATGTTAAGGGACTCCATTCATCAAACTAGCAAAGAAGTACTACCGTACAGAGGCAAAATAGCTAAGAAAAAATGGATGAATGAAGAAATCTTAAAACTGATGGACAAAAGAAAGCAGAGTAAAAATGACAAACAAGAATACGCTAAGATAAATAAAGAAATAAAAGATAAATGTGGGAAGGCTAAAGAAAGTTGGTTAAACGAGCAATGCAAAAGAATTGAATTAAATTCCATTAAAGACACAAAAATTATGCACAGACAAATCAGTGAGCTTACAGGAAGAAACATAAGAATAAATACAGGGTGTTTTGAATCAAAAACAGGAAAGATATTATTAGAGGAAGGTGCTATAATGAAGAGGTGGAATGAGTATATAAAAGAATTATATGACGGAGAAAGGGAAGAATTAACAGAAGATAGTAACTTAGAAGGTCCACCTATTCTGAAAGAAGTCGCTGACGCTATGAAACGTATGAAGAAAGGAAAAACAGCTGGGCCAGATGAAATCACAATAGAAGAATTAGAAGTATTGGGAGAATTTGGAGTAGATATATTAAATAAAATGTTGAATGATATTTACAACAGTGGATATTTACCCAGTGATATGCTGAAATCTGTATTTATAGCTATACCAAAAAGACCAGGAGCAATTGATTGTGAAGATTTTCGTACAATTAACCTTATAAACCATATCACTAAGCTTCTACTCAGAATCATAATGAGAAGAACCAAAAAGAAAATAAAAATGGAAATTACTGGAGAACAGTATGGATTTGTGGAAGGAAAAGGGCACAAACAATGCCAATTTATACATTACGGACACTAATAGAAAGGTCAATAGAGAAACAGAGAGACATATATTTGTGCTTCATAGATTATACTAAGGCATTTGATAAAGTAAAACATGATGAACTGATTAAAATGTTGGAAGATATCAACATTGATGGAAAAGATTTAAGAATAATAAAGAATGTTTACTGGAACCAAGTAGCAGCAATTAAAATGGGAAATAAAGAGGGTAGTTACGAACAGATAAAGCTAGGAGTACGACAGGGGTGTGTCTTGTCACCAGATCTTTTCTCCCTGTATAGCGAAATAATAATGAGAGAGATCAAAGAGATGCCAGGAATACTAGTTGGAGGTTATAATATAAATAATATACGCTATGCAGATGACACAGTATTGGTGGCGGATAATTCAACAGACCTACAACAATTATTAGACGTAGTAACAGAGAGTGCAAGGAAAGGACTCTCCTTGAATATCAAGAAAACAGTAACAATGGTAATATCAAAGAAAATGGTGACACCAAAATGTGACATAGAAATAGAAGGAAAAATCCTTAACCAAGTGGATAATTTTAGATACCTAGGGGCATTTATAACATCAGATGGAAGATGTACAACAGAGATTAGGAGCATAATAGGGCAGGCAAAAGCCGCATTTCAGAAAATGAAGAGTATCTTATGCAATAAGTCACAATCACTGAATGTAGGAAAGAGAGTGCTGAAATGCTATGTAGAACCAGTTTTTCTGTATGGCAGTGAATCTTGGAATGTAAATGAACAAATTAAGAAGAAATTAGAAGCAACAGAGATGTGGTTCCTGAGACGAATGTTGCGAATTCCTTGGACTGCCAGAATAACTAACGACGACTGCCTGAAACAGGCTAATGAAACTAGAACATTATATACAACAATAAGACAGAGACAAATATCTTTCTTCGGTCACGTGATGAGAAGAGAGGCATTGGAGAACATCGTAACAACTGGAAAGATCGAGAAGAAGAGAGGCAGAGGCAGACCAAGAGAAATGATGCTGGATGGATTGAGACGGTGGTATGGAGGAATATCAGCAGCAGAGTTGATCCAGAAAACCAAAGACCGAGATCTGTGGAGAGCCATGAACGCCTACGCCAGCCGCCACGGCACTTGATGATGATAAACTTCAGAAGAGTTTGAAATCAAGAGTGGAGTTAAGCAAGGTTGTGTACTAGCTCCCACCCTCTTTGGAATATACTTTTCACTTCTACTGAAATATGTCTTTCGTGATCAGGATGGTGGTATATACATTCACTCACTCTCAGATGGTAACCTCTACAATGCTCAGAGATTGAAGGCCAAGATCAAAATTAAGAGGGTACTGATCAGAGAGTTGCTTTTTGCAGATGATGCTGCAGTTACGACCCACTCTGAGGAAGAATTGCAATGTCTACTATCTGCATTCTCAAATGCTTGTTCTGAATTTGGTTTAACAATTAGCAATTATTATGTCACAATGTGCACATTGGGTGCCATCAATCTTTATTGACGACGCCGAACTAGAGATGGTAGACCATTTTACATATCTAGGATCAGTGGTAAATAGCAAATTATCCCTAGATCAGGAAATCAACATCCGGATTGGTAAGGCAGCAACAACAATGAACAAGCTAAGAAAAAGAGTCTGGGAGAATAGGAAGCTTACTGCCAAAACAAAAGTCCTTGTCTATCAAGCCTGTGTCCTTAGTACTCTTCCTTATGGCAGTGAAACCTGGACAACTTACTCACACCAAGAGAAACGTTTAAACAGCTTCCATATGCGGTATCTACGAAGAATTCTTGGTATTAAGTGGCAAGACAAAATCACAAATATTGAAGTATTGGAAAGATCAGGTTGTGTGACGGTTTATTCCATGCTCAGTCTTCGTAGACTTAGATGGATAGGACATCTTAGGAGGATGGATGATGGTAGAATACCAAAGGACATCTTTTTTGGCGAATTACAGATGGGTAAGAGATCTCAGGGTCGGCCTCTACTCATTACATTATCACCTTTCCGTCTTGACAGACGATAGTTTGGTACATTGTGCTTCAAAAAGGCTTAATAACTACGACCCATGGCTGTGGCGAGTGTGGCTGGTAAGGCCAATTCTTGTTGCAAATGTTTGCCTACAGTAGATGCATGTGAAAACATGGTCATTTCCACCATTTTGCACCATCTTACGTCTCTCACGCTCTGTGTGTGCTTTATGTGTAATCATTTTCTCCTTTGTCTTTATTCCATTTCTTATAGTTGCCCTCCATGCAACACGTTCAGCGGCGACTTGCTCCCAATGTGCATTATCAATGCCTGTATCAATCATGTCTCGCTTAAACACATCTTTGTATCGTAGTAGAGGCCTACCCTGAGATCTCCTACCCGTCTGTAATTCAACAAAAAAGATGTCCTTTGGTATTCTACCATCATCCATCCTCCTAACATGTCCTATCCATCTAAGTCTACGAAGACTGAGCATGGAATACACCGTCACACAACCTGATCTTTCTAATACTTCAGTATTTGTGATTTTGTCTTGCCACTTAATACCAAGTATTCTTCGCAGACACCGCATATGAAAGCTGTTTAAACGTTTCTCTTGGCGTGAGTAAGTTGTCCAGGTTTCACTGCCATAAAGAAGAGTACTAAGGACACAGGTTTGGTAGGCGAGGACTTTTGTTTTGTCAGTAAGCTTCCTGTTCTCCCAGACTTTTTTTGCTAACATATTCATTGTTGTTGCTGCCTTGCCAATCCTGATGTTGATTTCCTGATCGAGGGATAATTTGCTATTTACCTCTGATCCTAGATATGTAAAATGGTCTACTATCTCCAGTTCGGCGTCGTCAATAAAGATTGATGGTACACCATGTGCATTTTGTGACATAATCTGTGTCTTCTTTTTGTTAATTGGTAAACCAAATTCAGATCAAGCATTGGAGAATGCAGATAGTAGATGTTGTAATTCTTCCTCAGAGTGGGTCGTAATCGCAGCATCATCCGCAAAAAGCAACTCTCTGATTAGTACTCTCCTAATTTTGGTCTTGGCCTTCAATCTCTGAGCATTATAGAGGCCACCATCTGAGCGTGAGTGAATGTATATACCGTCATCCTGATCACGAAAGGCATATTTCAGTAGAAGTGAAAAGTATATCCCAAAGAGGGTGGGGGATAGTACACAACCTTGCTTAACTCCACTCTTGATTTCAAACTCTTCTGAAGTTGAGCCATCAAACTTGATTATACCCTTCATGCCTGTGTGGAACGATTCCACAATGGACAGAAGAGTTGGTGGGCAGCCAATCTTCTTTAGTGCTTTGAACAGACTCTCACGACTGACCAAATCGAATGCCTTTGTGAGGTCGATGAAGGCTATAAACAGTGGCTGATTTTGTTCCCGGTATTTTTCTTGCATCTGTCGCAATGAGAATATCATATCAATGGTTGACCGGTTCTGTCGGAAGCTGCACTGTGATTCGGGGTAGACTTGATCTCCCAGGACTTGAAGTCTGCGCAGGACAATTCTGGCAAGTACTTTCCCAACAATACACAGAAGTGAGATACCCCTATAGTTGTTACAGTCGCTCCGATAGCCATTGTTCTTGTACAGCGTAATGATGTTTGAATCTTTGATATCCTGTGGGACTTGTCCTTCTCGCCAGCATAGCTCTATTAGCTGGTGGATCTGTAGAGCGAGTGTGTCTTGCCCACTCCTGATTACCTCTATTGGAATCCCATCCTTACCTGGAGCCTTGCCAGATGCAAGCTCATTTATAGCACACTTAACTTCTGTTATAGTGGGAAGTGTGTCCAGGTGGTCAAGAGTTGGCAGGGCCTCTATGGCGTTGAGGGCATCATCCGCTAGCTTCGTCTCACTTGAGTAAAGCTCTAAATAGTGCTCTACCCATCTATCCATCTGCTGTTTCTTATCAGTGATAATTTCTCCAGTCAAGGTTTTCAGTGGTGCACTTCTTTTGATCATTGGACCACAGGCTTTCTTTATCCCTTTATACATGCTTCTGATGTTTCCCTTATCACTTGAGATTTGAATGGACTCGCATAACTTGATCCGATAGTCATTCGCACACTGCCTGGCAGCCTTTTGTACATCCTTCCTCGCTTGCTTCAGCTCACTCAGAGTGTTACACGTTGGTGTCACGAAAAATAAACTTGCTAGTTTCGATCGATGACAAAAGGAGACTTTTGTCTGCACAAACAGGCAACCCTTTGATGTGTATAGACGGAGGAACAAAAATACGTCGCGTCAAAATGTCTACACACAGTCGGCGATTCTTTATGATGTGGGGTGTTCGAGAAACGAATAATAACGTCAGACGTCTGCCAAGGCGGTAGTTAGCCTTTGAAGTGTAGACGGAATGTCTGGACAGACGGCGGAGAGGATTCTGTGATGTGGGGAATTCTCTGGTTCACAGACAGACAGAACTATTGTTGTACGAGACAAAGGATTTCCCCAGATGAAAGCAAACTTGACGGCGGACTGACTCCAGTTAGTCTAAAACAAGAGGAGAAAACCAGACTCTGGACTGATCAGCGTCTAGACAATTTGGTGACGTCACTCAAGCCCGATATAAAACCCGTTGCGGTAAACAAGTGGAGTTAGTCGACCAAGATTTCTGAAGTTTGAAGGATCGGTGCAGTTTCCGAGTTGTGTTCAATGAAAGAAACTATAGTGTCAAATTGTTGATATTTATCGGCGGACATAGATCCAGTCTGTGATTGCATAGTTTCAATCAGCAATCGGAATAGGCATATGGTAGGCTATTAATCATATCTAACTTAGAGTATGATTAGGAATAGAGTACAATACTGTGCGGGGATATAATGTATTATAGGTGTGGTGATATAATGTATTATAGGTGCGGGGATATAGTGTATTATAGGTGTGGTGATAGAATGTTCTATAAGTGCGGTGCTAGAAAGTATCATAGGAGCGTCGGCACTAGTATCCTATTGTGTGGCTTTAACTAGCTTGTGTGATATATCATTTTACTCAGGAAGTTGAGGACAATGTAGTGGGATAAGAATGAGAGAGATTGAGGATGGTTGGGAGGGAGGAGGGGAATGTGAAATGGTAGGATCTTCCAGTAGGGCATCTGCTGGGTTTCTACCCGTTCCTTTATTCTTTCCTGGTGTTGCCATGTCTCAGACCATGTGATGAGCTATTTGGCCATATGACAGAGATCGGATCTCTGTTGTAGATCTGAGTGCTGCTATTGGCCTACACTCACCTAATTCCGGCCAGGATTGAGTTGCTCTCACCATAGTATTCTCTACTCAACAGGTTCCATGTAGGTGTGCTATGATATTCAACAGTGAAGCTAGAACACAGTTTAGAAGATGATGGCTCAGGATTTGAAGACAGAAGTTGCTGAGAGGCCTCTACATTGGGCTTATACCCAAGTTGGTTTGCGGAAACCTGGCTTCTACTGAGCAGGACATGCTAATGATACTTATGTTTAGCAAGAGATAGTTGTATCACTGAACAGTCAAACATTATATATATATATATATATATATATATATATATATATATATATATATATATATATATATATATATATATATCAACACTGATACCAGGAACATTCATATACATTTATAGAAATACCTGGAACATTCAGATTGTGGTGTTAATATGGGGAACCTTTACAACCAGTGACACTAAATCAATTAAGATTTCCCAAGTAACAGTGACAATAGTGTTAGGATTCTCTGAGTAAGAAACAGTTAATAACAGAGGAAATTCATAGTGTGAATTAGATTGAAGACTCTTATTAGACAGTGTTTGTCATGGATGTCCAAACATCTGGATGCCTCGAGAGATAGGGAGAAACTCTTCACGTGACCGGAGAAGCATCACCTCGGTGAGGTTGTTTGACTGGAATACATGGTGCTGGTGTGTTCTCAGCACAGTGATGAGAATGACTATACTCCTGAACACTGATCTGTGTCTATATACACCTTAGAATATACGTCACACAGTCTACACAGTATACACACACACCCACTTCTCCTACATATACTCTTTGTTTTAATACATTTCTTGTTTTTATTTGTTGAGGCTAGAGTTGTCAAGTATGCTATGTTGGGGAAGAATGAGAGGGGCATGATCCAGGGGTGAGTAAGAGTGAGAAGAAGGTGTCTTCAGATTGAGGGAGTGTTGTGGACGGAGTCTGCTGGATATCTCCAGGATAGTGATATTGAATTAAAATAAATGTGGGTGTTGAATTCCCTCACTCCAGGGACGACACTAAAGTAGTACAGAAGAACAAATAACTACTACAACATTCTTTACTTACGACATTATTGGGGGCTCGTAAACGTGATCTTTGGACAGTGGGATCTCTTGTAAGCGGGATGTTCTGACAGCGGAATCTTCTGACAGCGGGGTCTTTTAACACGGGATCTTTTGACACGGGATCTTAGTTAGAGGATGGAGATATCCTATTGGTGAGAATCCAGCTAGAGTGAATGTGGATAGGGGTTAAGACACTTATCTTACCTGTTCACACCTCACACGTCTGCATAGGTCTGTGGTCCGGATTCTACTCTTGTCACTGAGTGATTGTGTTGTGTTGTGTGGTGTGTTTTTAAATATATAGATTAATTGTACTTGGTCATTATCTATATATTTGTTTAGAGATAATTAATATTCTACCTGCTGACTGACCTCTCTAAACCATGGCCACTCCTAATCTAACTACGGCAGAACTAAGGGCAAAGGGGGAAGAAATGGGTTTGTCGGGTTCTGCACTAACAGATTACATACAGGAGGTGGAGAGAGATTATCGTCAAGCAGAAAGGGAAGATCGAAAGGCCGAGCTGGAGTTGAGAAGGATGGAGTTAGAAACCAAGAGGATGGAAGCAGAACAAGCTGCTAAGAAATTGGAAGCAGAACAAGCTGCTAGGCAATTGGAAGCAGAGCAAGCTGCTAAGAAACTTGAGGCTGAGAAAGCCATGAGAAGGCTGGAAATTGAAGCTGAGCAGGCAGCTAAGAAACTGGAAGCAGAGCAAGCGGCTAGGAAACTTGAGGTTGAGCAAGCTGCTAAGCGACGGGAAGCTAAACAAGAGGCTCAGAAAAGGGAGCACGAGTACCGGATGCGGGAACTCGAGCTCAAGAGGCAATCTAGTGGGGAAACTGAGGGAGCAGTGGGAGGTTCCTCTCTCCTTGCCTCAACACCAGTAGGAGGACATAGTTATCGTGCTATGAAGTTCCCTCTAGCGATCTACGAAGAGGACAAGGAGAAGATTGACCAGTACCTTCACCGCTTCGAGGCTATGTCGGTTGCAATGGGTCTGGAGCGTGACAAATGGAATCTCAAGCTATCCCAGGGATTACGTGGGACCGGTTACGAGGTTTATTCTCGCCTGCCGCCAGGACACGAGAACAATTATGACGAGTTGAAAATGGCTCTGCTGAAACGATTCGAAGTTACGTCACATACCTACCGGAAAAAATTTCGAGGAGCGAAACGAGAACCGGGGGAGTTGTTCGCCGCCTATAGTCTGCGTCTGAAAGCCTATCTCCATAAGTGGATGGATTTGGCTGGGTTCGCGCATGACTATGAGAGTCTGGAAGAGCTCATGGTAGTCGACCAGATGCGAAAGCAAAGGTCGAAACCTCTCAGGACATTCTTGGGAGAACAAGGGGCGGAACGAATCGACATGGTGACGAAATTGGCAGAATGGTTCGTCGAGGTACATGGGGAGGCAGCATAAAACCTTTCTACACACACCAAAAGTCAGGAAAAACATAACCTTTAGAAAGCCAAGAGCACGGGAACTAAGAGTGTGGAACCATATGTCAAAACTTCAGAGGAGAACTTGGAGAAGACGAAGGAGGGAAGCAAGAGCACTTCGAGCTCTACACAAAAACGACCGTGGTCGGAGAAGTGGTGTTCGATTTGTAAGTCACCTTCTCACAATACGAAAGATTGCAAATCGAAGACTAAGAGCCCTCACTTCGCGGCATGTCAAGTGACTTCAAAGCAGGTGGACACTGACAATGCCAAGGTCGACAAGGAAGCTCACCAGCAGAAGAGCTCACTAAAGTCCGGCACGAGAAAATCTAGGACAGGGAAATGGTGCAAACACTGCAGGTCGAATACGCACAATGCTATTGCCTGCAGGGGAAAGTCAAGAGACTCTCAATTCGTCGTGTGCCCCTGGAAACCTAAGGTGGAGCCCACCGAACAGGTCGAGGCCGAGGGAGAGACTCCAGACCAGGTAAAAACCACCTGTAGTGGAATTGGTAGAAGTTAACGGTCGTCAAGTGGAGTGTTTGTACGACACAGGACTGGACGGGGAGGCCGTGATTTCTGCGGATATGGTACATCCAGAACAATTCACAGGTGAGACCATGGAGATACAGCCTGCACAGAAGAGTGCTGTAGCCATGAAATTGCCCATTGCCAGAGTGGAGATTCGGTCAAGATATGTCACCGGCACCATCAAGGCCGCGGTGTTGACCGATCCCATTTTCCCCGTAATCCTCGGTTGCCGGTATGTCTTTCTGGGAATACCCAGGGAGCCAATCCATATGGGAGCAATTCAGACTCGCTCTCAGGCGAGAACGAATGAGGCAGAAGCAAATGTGACTAACCCACTGCCAGGGGAGTTGCGAACTGCCCAGAGTGAGGATGCTACTCTACGCCCTTGCTACAAAAAGCTGCAGAGAAGTGCTGATCCACCCAAACGGGGGAAGTACTATATGAAGAATAGGATACTCTACAGGAGAGACGGAAGGGGAGACAACCTACACGGTCAGTTGGTGGTCCCGAAGGCCCACCGTTCCCAGATTCTTCATATGGGGCATACCATCTCCTTCAGTGGGCATATGGGTATTGCCGACACGATGCAGCGAATTTCCTGCCATTACTATTGGCCGGGAATGACGGGTGATGTGCGTCGGTATGTGAAGTCATGCCCTGAGTGCCAGTGGGTGGCACCGAAACACTAGACAGCACCGGTGGTCTTGGGCGAAATGCCCATCATGAACTCTCCTTTCGAGAGGGTAGCCATCGATATTGTGGGTCCACTTCCTAGGACTAGGAAGAGGAACATGTACATACTCACCATGGTGGATTGTTGTACAATGTGGGGTGAAACATACCGTTGACCACGATTGACTCGAAACGAGTGGCGGACGCACTGATGGAGGCCTTTACAAGATTAGGCTTTCCTGATCAAATACTGACGGAAAATGGGTCCCAGTTTTGTGGAAAACTAATGGAGGAGGTATTTAGGGTGTTCCACTCTAACCATATCCATACCAGCTCTTACCACCCTCAAGCCAATGGACAAGTAGAGCGTTTCAACGGCACGTTGATGTCAATGCTCAGGAAACTGTACAGGAAAAACCTGATAGGTGGGATGAATATATCCCAGCAGCACTCTTTGCTTATCGGGAAGTACCTCATGGCTCAACAAGACTACCACCCGCCACGTTGCTGTTTGGTCGTCCAATCAAAGGACCGTTGGAAGCCATGTTGAGGAGTTGGACTGAAGAGGGGACGTCAGAAGAAGTTATCTCTTCTTACAAATATGTGGAGGAACTGAAAGAAAAACTTCACAAGGGATGGACTCTGGCCAATCAAAACTTGAAACAGGCCAGGAAAAGACATGCGGCTTATTACAACCGTAGGTCGAAAGATAGATCTCTAGAGGTGGGAGACAAAGTCTTGTTGCTACTCCCAACGGGAAACAACAAACTGGAGATAGGTTGGCAAGGACCATTTCCCGTGGAAAGGGTGATATCCAGAACCAACTATCAGATCCGGATCCGGGGAAAGTTGAAGATTTTCCATATCAATCTCTTGCGGAAATACGAAGAGAGACCCGGAGAAAAAGCAGCTCACCTCATGGCAATGGCAGTTGCAGTGGAGACAGAAGTGGGAACCAACGAGGGCAGGGAATATCCCCTGGTACACCAGGAAACCTACAAGGATGTGCATGTGAACCCTGATCTGACTTCCCAGGAGAGGGAAAAGATAACCCAGGTTCTCGAGTCTCATAAGGAGATACTGACTGATAAACCAAGACGAACGAGGTTGGTGGAGTTCGAGATGACTTTGACCACCCAAGAGCCTGTTCGCCAAACGGTTTACCCAGTGCCATTCTCTAAAGAAAAGGCCCTGGAGGAGGAAATACAGAAACTGTTGGAGGATGACATGATTGCGCCATCCACATCCCCATACAATGCTGGAGTGGTTTTGTTGCAAACACCAAGTGGAGAACACCGGTTGTGTATAGACTACCGACTTCTGAACAGTCATACACAATTTCAGGTGGAACCTTTGCCGAATCCAACTCAGTTATTCGCGAGGCTCCATAAGGCAAGGTATTTCTCAAAGGTGGATCTGAGTCGCGGGTATTATCAGATTCCGGTCAAACCAGAGGTTCGATCACTGCTGGCTTTCTGTACCCCCAGTGGACATTACGAATTCAAGGTCATGCCCTTTGGACTCAGCAATGCACCTAGTGTGTTTACACGCATGATGAGGACTTTACTAGATCCCTTACAGGATCCGTCCATCATCTCATTCATGGATGATATTCTGATTTCCAGTGACAGTTTGGATGACCATTTACAAACCTTGGAAAGAGTTTTCAAAAGGCTCAAGGAAGCAGGGCTTACCGCTCGCCCAACCAAGTGCATGATTGGTTACCAAACTCTGGAATTTCTAGGTCACACCATCACTCCAGGACAAATTGTCCCAGAAGAAAAGAACCTAGAGAAAATCAGATGTGCTCCAAGGCCAAAAACGATGAAGGATGTGCGATCTTTTCTCTTGTTGTGTGGGTTCTACCACAAATTTATCCCACATTTCACTGAACTGGGAGCTCCATTAACAGAAACCCTGAAAAAGGGATTCCCGGACCAAATTGTTTGGACACCGGAATGCGAGAGTGCCTACAGTCAGTTTAAGGAGGCCTTGGTCAGCAAACCTGTGTTACAGCTCCCGGACCTTTCCAAACCATTTGTGTTGAGAACGGATGCGAGTGGGATTGGGATTGGGGCAGCTTTGTTACAGGAAGGAAAAGACGATGCTTCGGTTTTGAAACCAGTGGCATACGCAAGCAAGAAACTTCTCCCGGCTGAGAGGAATTATTCGACCGTCGAGAGAGAGAGAGAGAGAGAGAGAGAGAGAGAGAGAGAGAGAGAGAGAGAGAGAGAGAGAGAGAGAGTGTTTGTCTCTCGTATGGGCCGTACAAAAATTCCAGCCATATTTGTATGGAGCTCAGTTTCGAGTTCAGTCGGATCATCAACCTTTGATGTTCCTGGCCACTTCTCAGAAGCTCAACGCCCGTTTGATGCGGTGGTCGTTGCTACTTCAGTCATACCACTTTACAGTGGAGTATATACCTGGGAAGGAAAATGTTGGAGCTGATTTCCTGTCTAGACATCCAGCTCCCGATGAAGAGGAATAGATCATCTGGATCGAACCTCCAAGAAGAAAGAGTTGTTGGGGACTAATCTCTTAGGAGGGGGCCAATGTCACGAAAAATAAATTTGCTAGTTTCGATCGATGACAAAAGGAGACTTTCGTCTGCACAAACAGGCAACCCTTTGATGTGTATAGACGGAGGAACAAAAATACGTCGCGTCAAAATGTCTACACACAGTCGGCGATTCTTTATGATGTGGGGTGTTCGAGAAACGAATAATAACGCCAGACGACTGCCAAGGCGGTAGTTAGCCTTTGAAGTGTAGACGGAATGTCTGGACAGACGGCGGAGAGGATTCTGTGATGTGGGGAATTCTCTGGTTCACAGACAGACAGAACTAATGTTGTACGAGACAAAGGATTTCCCCTGATGAAAGCAAACTTGACGGCGGATTGACTCCAGTTAGTCTAAAACAAGAGGAGAAAACCAGACTCTGAACTGATCAGCGTCTAGACAATTTGGTGACGTCACTCAAGCCCGATATAAAACCCGTTGCGGTAAACAAGTGGAGTTAGTCGATCAAGATTTCTGAAGTTTGAAGGATCGGTGCAGTTTCCGAGTTGTGTTCAATGAAAGAAACTATAGTGTCAAATTGTTGATATTTATCGGCGGACATAGATCCAGTCTGTGATTGCATAGTTTCAATCAGCAATCGGAATAGGCATATGGTAGGCTATTAATCATATCTAACTTAGAGTATGATTAGGAATAGAGTACAATACTGTGCGGGGATATAATGTATTATAGGTGTGGTGATATAATGTATTATAGGTGCGGGGATATAGTGTATTATAGGTGTGGTGATAGAATGTTCTATAAGTGCGGTGCTAGAAAGTATCATAGGAGCGTCGGCACTAGTATCCTATTGTGTGGCTTTAACTAGCTTGTGTGATATATCATTTTACTCAGGAAGTTGAGGACAATGTAGTGGGATAAGAATGAGAGAGATTGAGGATGGATGGGAGGGAGGAGGGGAATGTGAAATGGTAGGATCTTCCAGTAGGGTATCTGCTGGGTTTCTACCCGTTCCTTTATTCTTTCCTGGTGTTGCCATGTCTCAGACCATGTGATGAGCTATTTGGCCATATGACAGAGATCGGATCTCTGTTGTAGATCTGAGTGCTGCTATTGGCCTACACTCACCTAATTCCGGCCAGGATTGAGTTGCTCTCACCATAGTATTCTCTACTCAACAGGTTCCACGTAGGTGTGCTATGATATTCAACAGTGAAGCTAGAACACAGTTTAAAAGATGATGGCTCAGGATTTGAAGACAGAAGTTGCCGAGAGGCCTCTACATTGGGTTTATACCCAAGTTGGTCTGCGGGAACCTGGCTTCTGCTGAGCAGGACATGCTAATGATACTTATGTTTAGCAAGTGATAGTTGTATCACTGAACAGTCAGAACATTATATATATATATATATATACAACACTGATACCAGGAACATTCATATACATTTATAGAAATACCTGGAACATTCAGATTGTGGTGTTAATATGGGGAATCTTTACAACCAGTGACACTAGATCAATTAAGATTTCCCAAGTAACAGTGACAATAGTGTTAGAATTCTCTGAGTAACAAACAGTTAATAACAGAGGAAATTCATAGTGTGAATTAGATTGAAGACTCTCATTAGACAGTGTTTGTCATGGATGTCCAAACATCTGGATGCCTCGAGAGATAGCGGAGAAACTCTTCACGTGACCGGAGAAGCATCACCTCGGTGAGGTTGTTTGTCTGCAATACATGATGCTGGTGTGTTCTCAGCACAGTGATGAGAATGACTATACTCCTGAACACTGATCTGAGTCTATATACACCTTAGAATATGCGTCACACAGTCTACACAGTATACACACACACCCACTTCTCCTACATATACTCTTTGCTTTAATAAATTTCTTGTTTTTATTTGTTGAGGCTAGAGTTGTCAAGTATGTTATGTTGGTGAAGAATGAGAGGGGCATGATCCAGGGGTGAGTAAGAGTGAGAAGAAGGTGTCTTCAGATTGAGGGAGTGTTGTGGACGGAGTCTGCTGGATATCTCCAGGATAGTGATATTGAATTAAAATAAATGTGGGTGTTGATTCCCCTAACTCCAGGGACGACACTAAAGTAGTAAAGAAGAACAAATAACTACTACGACATTCTTTACTTACGACAGTTGGTCTTTCCTTGATTCTTAAGAGAGCTATCTCCTTTTTATCAATCAAGGGCTGCAGTATCCGGCTGTTTGCCGCAAACCAGTCCTGCCTCTTATGATCCACAGTGCCGTAAACCCCTACCGCTGTTTTATAAATAGTTTCCTTAAGTTTACTCCATTTATCATATATTATATAATTTTCTGATGTATCATTGAAAGCGTCTTCAAGTTGCTGTTGAAATTCAAAGCACTTTCCAGGATCGTGAGTGTTAATAATATTAATCCTGGGGCTAGACTTGTGTTTAGCTGTGTAGATTCTCTTTGGTCTCAGTCTAACCCTTGCACCAACCAAAGAATGATCTGTATCACAGTCAGCACTGGGGTAACTTCGAGTTAATGATGTATGGTTCAGATGTTGTCTCCGTGTGATAATGAAGTCCAGCTGATGCCAATGGCCGGGTCTTGGATGTTTCCATGTGACATTATGCAGCTCTTTTGTTTTAAAAAAGGAGTTTGTAATACATAGGTCATTTCTAGTGCAATGCTCCAGCAGCCTTTGCCCATTATCATTCATGCGACCCATGTTGTATTTTCCAAGGCACACTGGCCATGGACTCGAGTCCTTGCCCACACGAGCATTGAAATCACCGAGCATGTAAATGTAGTCGGATTTTGGAACTGCCTTGATCACAGAGTCCAGCTGCTTATAGAACGTATCCTTCAGATCATCAGAGGAAGGGAGTGTCGGTGCATATGCAGTGAGAATGGTGGCAAATTTACAAGAGGTTGCCAAGTGCAGTGATAATAATCTTTCATTACCTCCAGCTGGGATATCAATCATTCCCAGTAGCGAATTCTTCACTGCAAAGCCCACACCATGTTGCCTTTTTTCTGCCTGCCCTCTTCCCTTCCAAACAAAGGTGTAATTGTTTTCCCTGTGTGACCCTTCCTCAGCGAGGCGAGTCTCCTGCAGGCCAGCAATATCAATGTTAAGACGATTGAGTTCAGCATCAACCACAGCCGTGAACTGCATGTTTGGAACGATGGCGGCCGGCTGTTGCTGGATTGACTGGTTTGCCTTTTTGGCTCATGGGTGGATGTTTCAGGAGACTCCTGGGAGTCACCGCTGGAGCTACGGAGTTCGTGCTTTGTTCGGCGCTTTCGGTAGGTCGTCCTGTGGAAAGAGACCAAGCCATATGGGATAAAACCCAGGTCAATGAAGTCTTTCTGGTGACTGCCGTTTCCATCGACGATGAACTGTATTTTTCATGGAGGACTTTTGTGTTGACATTCTGGCGGCGGCATTATGCACAGTGTACCTGTGCGGGCTGTTGGCTTGCCGATATTCCTGTCTACTCCATTGTTCACATTGGGCAGTGAGGAGCATTTTATGTGATATTCACTGGCACAGGAACGGAGCAATATGGGGACGACCCGTTGCCGTGAAGTTGGAACCACGACTAACTAACTAACTAACTAACAGCCGTTTTTCTCACATCGTCAATATTTGTAAAGTCAGTGGAAAATCCTGGACACATGTTTCTCACGTTCCAGGTTGCAAGTCGTAGCTTGAGGTTTCTATTATTTTTTTTTTATTTGTACCTGGTGCATTGGTTGTACAGCCTGCGATTCAGATTTTGTCCTAGCCCCAAGCACCCATGGAAGCAGGCAGGCTGTGGCGGTTCAGCACCCAATTGGCCGGGGGCTGCCCAGCTTGAGGCAGGCGGTAGCTGACCAGTGACACCTGTAGGTGTCTCCCACCGTCAGAGGCGCCCCATGTCTACGCCAACTGACAAGGACTTATAACCCGTAACATTTGCCTCTCGCTTTGATTCCGAGACCGGTTAAGACCAGGGATGGAGTTATTGCCTCTCCATAGTACAAAGCCTGGGCTAAAATAAAGGAACCATGTGTTGCCCATGCAGCATGATCCCTCTCTCGGCCTGCCTAGTACACGCCAGAGGAAAGTTAACACCTATACATCTGGAACAAGACAAGCTGCAGAAGCTGCCGGATCAGCAAAGCAATGCTCTAACTGTTCGCCTGTCGGAGCTTCGATCCTAGACCAGCTGCCAACCAAGGCGTGGGACCTGGTCTGCCCTGTCAAGACGTATTTTGTCTTTGGGTTGCATTTCCTCGCACCAGGATAAGGCTTGTACCCTCCCAATTGCGCTCTTTCGCCCGAAGCCGTTGGCACAATGTGGAGTGTCGGGTTTGGTAAGCGCCGCCCAACATTCGGCGCTGACAGAAAGCAGGTAGTACCGTCTACTGTCATACGGTAGCTCAGTCATATCTGACTAAGACTTGACTGACACCTCTACTACGGCCTCTACTACGATACAAAGATGTGTGTAAGCGGGACATGATTGATACAGGCATTGATAATGCACATTGGGAGCAAGTCGCCGCTGAACATAGAATAAAGACAAAGGAGAAATTTATTGCTGATAAGTCACACACCGAGCGTGTGAGACATAAGATGGTGCATGATGGTGGAAATGACCACGTGTTCACATGCACCCACTGTGAACGAACATTTACAGCGCGAATTGGCCTTATCAGTCACATTCGCTACCACCATGAGTAAAAGTTATTATGCCTTTTTAAAGCACAATCTATCGTCTCTCAAGACGGCAAGGTGCCAATGTAATTTTTATGTTCATAACATGTTTGTCTGTCGAAGCCCACTGGGGAGAAACGTGGTGAGAGAAACCTAATATTCCCAGTCAGGAGGACTAGTAAAGAATAGCGTTCTGCATAAATTCATTTCTCAACAGGCGGGAATTCATTTAATATATTGGGCTTAGATGTAGGACAGGCGCGATTAATGCTATTTTTCGACATGGATGGTTTTGGCCAATTCACAAAACGGCATGGTCGCCCACAGAATATATATATATATATATATATATATATATATATATATATATATATATATATATATATATATATATATATATATATATATATATATATATATATATAATTTTCAAATTGCGACGGCTGAAGCAAAGGAACATAACAAAACGGGACTTATTAGAACGAAGCCCGTTCTAGAATAATCGTACAAATTCTGGTCGGAGAATATGATCGCTAGCAGACAAAGGAGACACTGCAACGTGGTACAAAACCACGCGAGTTTTAAAGTGTACTCTGGTTGAGATACTTTGTTAATATATTACAATAGGGTTGTTATTATTATTATGCTGCTAATATGAGAAAATATAGTTACTGAATGTAATGGTTTAAATCAAATAGTAAGTATTTAATTAAAATAGCCTCGCTATATCTAAAACCAGCCCCATGCCATGACCTAGTTATCATGCCCACGCCTCTTAGGCGCCCATACTGTTCTTTTCTAGACCAGCCCAGTTCTTAAGTATGCATAGGATCTCTTCGCTATTTAATACATTCTCAAGAGGAAGACTCGTCTTTATATCAAGAATATATATGTATAGGTAGGTGACTATCAGAAACCTAGGCAGTATTCATTGGAGACTATTCTTAGGCTTCTAGGAATGAATATCAGTAGAGAGCATATTCATCCACCTTCGTATCTGGAGCAATTTCATTACTTTACAATACACGCTTGTGTCTCTTGTACACAAAGACGTGTCAGTTGTGGTTGTTAGGTTTGTGGTCCACTTCCTTTCCTATCACATCAACAGTACAGTCACAGTTTGGGATTGGTTCGATAGCGAGATCCAGAATGCAGATGTAGAGTTAGTCACTGCTAGTTACGGAATCATTCTTCTTCTTCTTCTTCTTCTTCTTCTTCTTCTTCTTCTTCAGCGTTCCGAGCCATTGAGGTTCTTTGCTACAAATACAATCCGTCTCCAATCGTCTCTCTGGTGGACCTTCTCTTGCCAGTCGTTGATTCCAAGTGTTTGTAGGTCTGTACATGTATTATCTCTCCACCGCCTTCTTGGTCTACCTCGGGGTCTACGGTCATTTATTTCCTGAGTGTAAGCGAGTTTTGTTTCCCTATTATCTTCCATTCTTTCTATATGCCCCAGCCATTGTAGTCTATTAGCCTTCATGATACCAGTGATTAGCGGGGACTTAAACAGATCATAAATGTCTTTGTTACTTCTTCTTTTCCACTCTCCACTTTGTGTATCCCTAATGGGTCCAAAGATGCGTCTTAAAATTTTGTTCTCAAAGGTTTGTAACAAGGCTTCGTCTCCTTTCGTTGTACTCCAGGAATCATTACTTGTCGATAATATTTCTATCCGCTGCAATTGAATTTAATCATTTCCTTCATGGTTATTTTAATTCACGTTGTAGAACACATACTCTGTAATGTAATCACTACTTGACTTGAATATTTCTATTCGCTGCAATGAAATTGGATCATTGCACTCATGGCTATATTAATTCAGGGCCAGACCGTACTCTCTTCATGAATAGGGATAGGCACTGCCATGTACGAGTGTAAATCTATCCTTTCCTTTCTATCTTGTCGGTACGTCCAGTCAGCATGACGGTTATGAATATGTCCTAATAATTAGAGTTAGCTTTACCTTATGAGAGGACTACAGCTATAGCACAATAGTTGAATAGAGATGGAATAGTGATTCCAGATCACCGTTTACCATATTTTCTGTGTGAATTTATTTGCAGTTGTTGTGGTTCACCCTCAAGCGGCACCATCATCATCAATAAGCATCATCAACAAGTTCGCATGTACTAGCTATCGTATTGCCTGAGTCACCAAGGCCCAGGTTGAAGTAGGTAGCCATAACATAGACAATTTGCTTATCACGGCTACACATACTCCCAGTTAAAGCTTACCAAACTACACCATTTGATTGTATGACACATACATTAGAAGTGAACATTGTTTTGTTTGCATACACCCAACGATCGAAAGTAGTACAGTCGCCTTTTCCGTCATCATCAAGCGAGAACTGAGGAAGGACCGGAGAGGAAAGCTGCAGACAACTATCGTGGGAGCTACGGACATGAACTAAGTTCAGAACCATCAATCTGACTCTACCCCACCGCCACGTGCTTTGCTGTGCTTCTATGATTAGAGATAACATGAAATAGCCATGTTTACTGTAGTAGCCAGATACCAACATTGATAGGATGCTGAGTTTTCTGTTTCTATCTCCCGAGGGAAGCCACTCTTTGTTTTCATTTATAATTAAACCGTGAGGTCTGAGTTATGGACCATCACACAAAAACTTAATTTTCTTAAGTTTAATTTTTTGCCTTTTACACATCAATACTTAATAGGAGTGTAGTGTGCCATGATAGAAGTTGAGTGAACTAGTTGTGTCTCTCCTGTATGTTATACTTGAGGGCGCTGGGGGATTTTTCTTCATCACACGGTAGCCTGTCGCTGCTAAGTCAGCTATAATCTATCGGTGTATAGCTTCCAACTTTACTTGCGGTCCCTGTGTCACTTATAGGAAAGCAGATTCATCTGGGACCATGATGCATACTACCTAGCCCGCCACGAGCCATTTTGTCTGCTTCTCCTACAGTGGACCGACCTCACCAATGGTCAGATTTTCTATCTACATCCTCATTAATAGATTTTACTTATACGGCTGTAGATAATGCGACAGCCTTCAGGCGAACCCACTACGACTTCAGAGGTACTTGTGATTTACATTCCAAAGTCAAGGACGAGAAGTCAACATTTTATTCAGTAGTGGTTAATTAGTCATTGTTTTAGTCGTTCTCCAAAGTTTCTGGTACATTCAGCAGAACTGACTTGATGTTAGAGTTTCATATTCTCAGTTTGATTCTAGATGTAAACAGATGACTTTATGATCAACACCCTGTTCCACATACATTGAAAAGCAGAAGATTAAGTGGCTTGGCCATCTCGTTAGAATGCAACACCATCAACTACCAGCACTGGCGCTACATCAAAGAAGATCTGTTATGCGAGCAAGAGGACGCTCGAGAAGACAATGGATTGACGACACCAAAGACAATGTACAATCACACGGAATGACACTATCCATTACCACCCATCGGACGTTGGAACGTTAACTATTCCTCCCCTCGACGCTTGACGGCAAAATTGGAAGATGATGATAATAATGTCTTAATGCTATAATGGCTCCTCTAGGTTTTGAATTCTTATTTTCATATCGCCACCTGTTCTCGCCACCTGTTCCCCCCACCTCCTCCTCCCCATATTTGTGCTAATTGCTACCTAACTATGTGTGTGATTCCAACTCTTGTAGTCAGCTTTCACCAAAGGAGATCGGCTTGTCATGTGCTTGATTTATTCTGGACGTCTTCATCTTTCTCCAATGAATATGTATACCTCCTTGTCACCTCGCATCAAGTGATTTTAGTTTTATTTGCGTTCTCACACACAGACACACACACACACACACACACACACACACACACACACACACTCTCACTGATAGCAAAGTCGACCAGTAGATATCGTCTGCTTATCGACGCACTGATTGACACTTGGTGTTGATGTACATTGCTGGTTTCACCTCTTGTCTCCGATTACACCGGAGCACTTTGGATTTATCAACATCTGCCATTTCATTTGTCGTGAATTACACCTGGCTACACACTTCTTAGCCGGCGCCGTGGCGAAGGCGATACGGACGCTGTTCGTAATCCCCCATACACGCGTTCGAAACACATTTGCAGGCGATTTGGCAGCAGACCGCATTGCGTTGGTTTTTTACGAAATTGTATGGTCGTTCATAAAGCAGTGGCAAACTACTGAACATAACTTTGCCAAGAGATCACAACAGCAAAAAAAATGCTGGTGTTGACTGCGACGCCCTTAAAGGATATGCAACTACCTTCTAACACATTTCTTAACATAATGTACGTGGTTGTGGTGAACCTTGTGATCAAGACTGGTATGAGATAGCGAATCATGACCGCCGACATCTATCGGCATGGTATGTGATAATGGTGATGATAATGATGATGTTGATAATAATGATGATAATGATGCTGATGATAATGATGCTGATGATGGTGATGATGGTATGATTATAATGATGATGATGATGATGATGATGATGATGATGATGATGATGATGATGATGATGATGATAAATAATGATGATAACGATGACAAATAATGATGTTGATAAATAATAATAAATGATGTTGATGATAAATAATGATGAAGGATGAAAAGTAGATCAAAATCTAGGTCAACATCTGTCTAATTAACTCATGTAATTCCACTGTGATATATAACATTAAAAACCGTGTGTGCGTGTGTGTAGATTAGTGAACCCGCGGCCTGACTATCGAACCTAGTCGGACTAGTGAACCCGGTGCGTGTTGTATATAGGTTCTATACAACACTTTTCTCTATATATTACATGACCTTTGCAGGAAGTTGCAATCAATCTCAGGTTAACTGTTAGGCAATTTTATTTCAGCAGTTTGCAATTACTTTCTGAACAATTAATCAAAATTGAAGTCCAACTGATGGTGTGTGGAATTTACTCAATACCATGCCTTCAGCGCAAGGACCTATCGGCTAAGCCAATCTCTATAGGATTTTAATGTTCTTTTTTTTCTTTTTTTCTCACTGCATTGCTAGCTAGAAAATACAAAAACTATACTTACATGCACACCCAGCGACCGAGCTTTAATAAACTATATTTTAATTTAATTTATCCAGATAAATAGACTGTAATATATATCATTTTACTAATTGCATTAAAATAATTGCGTATCACGTGTTGCACATTTCGTCACAATTGTTTGCCCTTGACAATTGAAGATAAAAGTTTCTGCGAGATAATTTATCTGTGATTTCAACCGTCAAATATTTTATTACTGTAAGAACTTTAATGTCGTTTAGAAATAACGTGATATGTTTTGACATCAAATGATTTAAAAGAAAATAAGGTAGTTTAGTTATAAGCAGAGCATGTATAGAAAGAAAGTTATTTGTTTAACAAGAAATAGCATTAGTAGAACTGTAAGGATAGTGATATTTCAAAGTAATCTTGCGATGGAAGTGATGGACATCCTTAAGTAGGGCCTAACTGTCGCAAGACGGACGCAAAAATACTTTCTCGGACATCAACGTAGGGAAATCAGCAGGTGTGCTGACGAAGGCTGTAACCGCAACGTCCATATATTGACTTGCGATTGTATTCTAGTAAATCTGACAATTCTACTTATTTTGTTCGTTGATTAAGTCACTGTTTAGAAATATCGTTGTGAGTTTAGGAGGAAAGTGACTTCTTTAACACATACAGTTTCTGTTTATAAATAGCCTGGTGTGTTTAGGGGGAGGAAAGTGGCTTGTTTAACACATAAAGTGTTTTGTTTAGAATTAAAAGTGGTATATTGAGAATAACAATTATTTATGGAAGACAGCAATTTATTTATGAATGAAAGAACTCATTCAGAGAAACAGACTTGTTTATAAAGATTGATTTCCGCAGAAAGATCAATTTGTCCTAATCTTTTTATAACTACATTTAAAGTACATGTGTCCACTCGGTGTATTCATGCATGAAATGAATGAATCAACAAGAAACGAGAAGTAGAAATAATAAGCTTTTCCAGAACATGATAGCAAGTGTTAAAATGGACGTCGCGGCTGAAACCTTTGTCAGCTCAAAACAACAAACATAAAGGGATACAACTACACGAAAAAGTCTATATCAATATCAATATATATATATATAAAAGTTACTTATCTGTTTCACGGTTGTGGTCTTGACACTATGTAATTCAAGGCCTCGTGTTTCCACGACGAAGCTGGGTGCTAAGCACTCACACACTAAGAAAACATCAGGCGTTGAGAAATGTGTCAATTTCACACACAACACTGTGTACAATATTTTAAATCCTGTTTGCGGTGACCAACTCTAGATTCTTAGAGGTTGCTTACAAATATGAGTTGAGTCTATAAGAAAAAGAAATAAAGCAGGTGGACGTATTGTTGAAGACGTCACACTCACGTATAGATATACTTACCACTGGCTAGATGTCCTTACTCTGACTAGGAAGAGAATGTCGTAGAAAACTGCATTTGTACATACTGTTTTTCCTTTTTATTATATTTCCCACTTAAAGCCAGGTGTTAGTCAGATATGACTGATTTATCGTATGACAGTAGACGGTACTACCTGCTATCTGTTAGCCCCGAATGTTGGACGGCGCTCACCAAACTCGACATCCCACATTGTGCCAATGGTTTCTGGCGGAGGAGCGCAATTGGGAGGTTACATAGGAATATTTCTAGTGCGTGTTATCGCTTATTGTTTAAAACAATGTTTTCCCGTAGTGAATTATTGTTTAGTCAAACATGTTTTTTTTTCAATTTGAGAAGAATGAGTTTCCAACTGCATGGCGGGCATTTTCGACTGGAGATCATGCTTGTGAACCCAGGTCTCATCTAGTGTCATCATAGTTGTCAATATGTTTTCTAACTGCCACTTTTTTTTTAGCAACTGTCAACAATTTACCCTTGTTTGCTTCTGCCCACGTGTCTACAGGCACCGCACCCAACGGGCACACACTTTTATCATGTTCATTCTGTTGTGTAAAATTCCATTAGCCTGTTTCTTCATTCAGTTTTACTGCGTTAGCTATCTTCATAATGGCATTTCCCCATCCTAATCAGAGATGGCCGGTCTCCCTGGTCTAGAGGTTACACGACTTTCTCCGTAATCCCGTATTCTCTCGCGAGTAACGGGACGTTGCGGGAGAATCGGTAGCGGTTCTCTCCGCATCGGTAACTTACGGGGTATGTGACCCGGTCGCTCAGAAAGCAAAGGCAAACTACTGCGGTTATCTTGCCAAGAAAACAACAATCAGCAGAAAGATGCTGTAAAGGATATGCGGAAAAAAAAGAAAAACAGAGATGCCATACACACTTGCTGTATTACGAATATGCCCATTTACTCGTAGATCACATTGTGGTATTTCCTTCTTCCCAGTGACGACCATAATCTGTGTCTTTTTACTATTCAATTGTAACCCTAGTCGTTCATCGTGTGCAACAACCGCATCTACTAAATGTTGCAGGTCCTGTTCATTGTCTGCAATCAAGACTGTATCATCTGCATATCTAATGTTATTGATGTATCTTCCCCCAACGTTGATTCCTTCCATATCTTCTATATTTTTCTGAAAACATTTTCACTATACAATGAAAATGATCTGGAGACATTACACATCTCTGTCTCACACCTCTTTTAATAGGCTGATATTGACCTACATCATTATCAATTCTGATGGCAGCTTGTTATTTCCAAAATATGGTTTTAACAAGTCTAAGGTCTTTTCCATCAATTTGTAGATCTTCAAGCATCCTTATCATGTCGACATGTCTCAGATCATCGAAAGCCTTTGTGTAGTCAATAAAGCAAAGATACAGATAATTGTTTACTTCTATAGAACGTTCAATTACTGTTCTCAGTATATACACTATACAGTATATACTTAAAGATCGCCATTACCACAAAGACACCAAATAAGGAAGCAATGCGGAGGTGCGAGTCAGTAGCGTGCATCTCACAAGCCGACAGAAATCAACTGCAAAACCAGATTGACGAGCTAAAGAAACAAATTAAGCTACTTCAAACATCGGCACCAACCAGCGACAACAACAAACTGCTTGCTGAAATAAAGGAGATCCAGCAAATCATCAAACAAGAAGTAGAACACATGGTGCAGACGACAAAGAATAATGAAGAAATTCTACGTGACATCAAAGCAGAGAGAGAACTGCTAAAAATTGACAGGGAGCTAACCCGGATCAAACCAGCAGAAGACACGGAAAAGAACACAGAGAAGCCGCAAGATGAAACCCAACAAAAGACCGAGCCGGAACCACAAGATAACACTAGCAGCCCAACCACGACACCCGAGACAATCAAGGGGAAACCAATATCACGCCAGACATCTGTAGAAAACCGAGATGAGCACCCTGACGACGGCATAGAGTGGCCCCGGACACCTACATTGGAGGAGTGCCTAGAATCGGCAAGGACTGAGGCAATTAGAGAGAAACTCAGGCGCAAGGAATTCAGAAAGTGCTGGGAATAAAAAGAAAAGAAGAGGCTTAAGAAATTCAAGGGAAACCCGATAGAATACCCAGTTGTACACTATGCCTGTGAGACCGGCTTCGAGTACTATATATATGACGGGGAGATCATCCCGTGGGTGCCCACGGAGGAAGACTGAGAAATGAAACAGAAATTCTTTATTGAAAGAGAAAACAGGCGCAAGGATGAAAATGATAACATCGGAAAGCTTCTACGGACAATACACAAATAAGGAGGCAAAAAGGCCAAATAAAAAGTCCTTTTAAGGACTGCACCCAGCCAAGCGAAACGCACAAAGAGCCAACACTGACAAAAGAAGCCACCAGAGGAGACGGACACACAGGAAAACTCGCCGGCCTATCGATCACCCAGCTGACGCCACAGACACAAACGCTTGTACAACCAGTCCAAGTTATGACTCACTCGTAAGAGCCCACAGACAAGAAATAGGGTGAAAACCCCACAAAACCCACGGACTTAAACTCTAACCACGTCTGAAAGAAGCAGGTTGAACGAGGCCGAATTTATAATTTTTGTTTTTGAATCAAGCAAGCAAGCAGTCTCGGTAGATGTGCCTAGTTTTGAATCAGGTAATAAAAAGTGACTTTTTATCTATACACATGTCATAAGTCTGGTCCTCATGTCTTCTAGGATCTTCTCTGAATGGTATTTCGTAATCACTATTCACCAGCCTTTAGATTTACCGACTAGTGTTATTTCTATTTGAACTAGCATGGTCTCTTTTTGTTGTGTGCATTCGTTGTACAGAATATAGACAATTGACTATATTTCTTTTACGTCTTACCACGGCAGTGGCTAAGTAGTGACTAAACTGGGCAGACCAGCAATGCGGCTGCCCTGTGCGGTTGCTTCAATGAGACTTGTTTATATGTCTCATTTTGTATGTATACAATATTATTACGAACTCATGCATTGTGCTATTATGTTGAATATCTTTATATGCCTATTTTGAATTTGCATACTTTATGTTTATTTGATGTTTGAGATGAAAATTGTAGTATGGTAATTTGATGTTATGCTCTGGTGTTCTTATGCGCAGCGCGCATTGGCATATTGCCTATTGATGATGTGTTCAGAAGAGGTGTAATGGTGCGGACATTACCCACGCTCGGTATTGGGTGTATGGTCCGCCTAACCCTTTCAGTGTGTTGTGAACGAGCGTTCACGGTAACTCACGGAGCCTTTCACATAGGCTGATCACGGCACGTAAGCCCGGAGATTAGGTACTATTATGATATCACTGCCGACCCTCTTATCTGCAAAACCAAAGTTCAACCGAGTGGCTGTAAAGAACCGGGTGTCTGAATTAGTGACATTAACATAGGACATTTCATTTCTCCTCTCCTCCCGTGTGTTGCCGGGGCCCATAAGGGAAGCAAAGAATAGCAACACTGTAGCCTACCAGGCATGTCGTAAGAGGCGACTAAGGAGGCTTGATGGTTCCGTCGCCCTGCTACTGAGTGAGTGCTTGGCGTGACACTGAGCTGTGAGTTTCGTGTGAAATGCTTCTGAATCTGCCCGAGGTTTTTTGGAACGTGACTGCATGTTCGGAGCGATGGCAGCTGGCTATGTCCCAGAGTTGACCGGTTTTTGCCTTATGCAGAAATGCGTGGCTGCTGGGCTTCTGGTTGACTGCCCCTGCCATCGACGATGAACTGTTTTTTTTTTTTTTTGTACTGTGTGGGTGAACATCTAGGAAACATCCAGACTGCTGATTCCATCAGAGATGAACTGGATGTTTCGTGGGGGACTATTGTGTTGACATTCTGGCGGCGGCATTATGCACAGTGTATCTGTGCGGGCTGTTGTTTGTCGAGATTCCTGTCTTTTCCACTTTTCACATTGGGCAGTGGGAAGGCGTTTTGTGTGATATTAACTGGCACAGGAACGGAGCAAAATGGGGACGACCCGTTGCTGTGAGGTTGGAACCACGACTAACTAACTAACTAACTAATTTCATTTCTCATGACGGGACGTTATAAGGGATGGCAGGAATTGTAATAACCACCGGCGTGTTAGACTTAAAAAGTCCTTCCCAGACGACACCGTAAGACAGAGATAGAGAGGAGAGTGAACGCAGTAAAGCTGGAAGAGAGAACCGACAAGACTTGTCAGTGTGAGTGTGTGTATATGGGGGTGAAAGATTTATGTATTACCTAAGATTGTACTGATATAGAACTAGATAATACACATTTTTGATTATCTCGTCCAAGCTCTCAACTAGAACGCCTAGGGATAGATCCCAAGACCAAGCGACGACCAGGTAGCGCCAGGACTAGCAGGTGTCCAGAAGATCGGTGAGCTGATCTTACTGGAGCGTAGGTGTTTACTGGACTTAAGCAGAACCCTACTGTTGCGGATCTCAATTGTAACCCGACCACATATCCAGACAGGATACAAGAAACTTTCGAGTTTTGTATTTTCGCTTCATCACTTCACTTACATGATTATTGTAGTACATAAACATCGAGTTTCACCATCATTATCTAGTAAACTATCATATGTTAACTGATTGATATTAATTGAAGGATTTGTAGTTTGTTTTAAACTCATAGTTATCTGTTATTTTCCATCTGTGCATACTTGTTTGTGTGTACATTGGTGGGGGATTACCTAAGTGCCAGGGAGGGGAAGCAGTCAGATGGGATAATTTGCTTTGTCTAGGAACCTAGTCAGAGATGTAAACCTAGTCATCTAACTTTCACTTTTCTCACTCCTTGGAGAATATTTAGACCAGCTAATTTAACGAGCCACTTGTTGCTGTGCTCTTGAATACTCATGGGCGTAATCTTTATTTCAGCCATATAGATTTTGTCCCAAGTCAATTTCTGACAACCTGGGGTTACTCACAAGCGTGTATAATTCATCAACTAAGTATCGGCGCACCCCCACTTCTGACAGATAGACAACTACCACACTGTCCCAAGTTTAACGTAATCACAGGACTTATTTACATGCTTTAAGGCGCATTTGGTTGGTATATGGTGCTAAACCCATATTATTATAGATCAATCGGAACTGGTTGGGTAATGTGGTTAGTACCCCACGGGCCACCTTTACTTCCCAAGAAATTTCCTGGTACCCGCGGCGGACTGGCCAGGCTGTCAGCTTGCCAAGTGACAATTAGACTATGTAATCTCCTAATAATGTGAGACTCATTAACCAGCAGACAATCCATTACAAATTTTAATGATTGTTTTAGTCCTGACAACCAATAATTTCAGACCCAGTCCGTCATCGCTGGTGTCCAACTTAGGCTAAGTTGTACTGGGCACAATGGTCAAATCTGTCTCAATGCATATAGACTGTCAGCGTAAGATCACCATACAGTGGATACCATCCCACTGTGGAATCCCCGGAAACGACAGAGCTGATCGATTGGCTAAGGAAGGAGCACAAGAAGAACAACCAGATGTGCCTATTACATACCACCAAAAGAAAAGAATGATCAAATCAGTCAGAAGACCACCAAACCTTACTCAAGACGACTATCACGTTATGGACAGACCAGAACAGGTCATTCTTCTGCGCCTCAGAACAGGACACAATAGATTACGCAACCACATGTATACAAAATTCAAGATTGGTGACTCAGCCATGTGCACATGTGGTTTGGCGTCGCAGACGGCAGAGCACATACTCCAGGATTGCCCAAACTACAACATATCCAGGCGAACCTTCTGGCCTAGAGAGACAACAGTGGAAGATAAACTCTATGGACCGCTGAATGAACTAAAAAAGACTGTTAGATTCATACAAGAGACAACATTGCAGTTATAAACATATTTCAGGCGAACGAAAGAAGAAGAAGAAGACTGAGAAAACCTGAGAATAGTGTAACTAGAACAGCTTTAATCTCGAACCCACGGTGCAAAAAAGAAATGAAGTGACATCTGAAAACTCAGTAGAAACAGAAATGAGCAATGTGGGAGGACATTTGTAGAGATGCATGGGATAGGTAAAGAAAGGGGGCTGGGGTGAGTTGATTGAGGGTTTATGTCCCAATGCGGGACAGAGGACACAGGATGAAAGGTAGGATTACACAATATCCTCAGCCCTTTATAGAATAGTACTTTATAGCCTGCTCTGCGGCCAAGGAGTTACGGACGTCCTTCATAATCCTGCAAAATCCTCCAAACACAGCTGTGGGCGATTTGGAAGCACACCGCCTTGCGTTGGTTTCCATACAAAGATATGAGTACCGGTCGTTCAGAAAGCAATGGCAAACTACTTAATATACATTTGCCAAGAAATCACAAACAGCTAACAAATGTTGGGATTGACAAAGGCGTTCTGTAAAGGGTATGCAACTAACTTTATAGCATACCGACTGCAATAAAAAAGATGACTTTGAGAAATTTGTAAAATATAGACAATAAAGACATGTCATCATGCCCTTCGTAAATATGTGAAAGACTATTTCCGACTACCAACTCTAGTAGCTTTGAGGTTGCTAAAAAAATATTGTAAAAGCGAAACAAAACAACACATAAACCATATGGACATATTGTTGGAGATGAAACGCACTTACAAACATAGATATGGATTTGTCTATCTGCTGCTGCGAAGATCAATGGACTTCTGGTTGAATTCACATGGTTTGTCAACAGCTGCGTGCACACAAACCCATTGTTGTTCCATGTTTGGGGCAATAAGATAAATACTTGTGGGTTGACGTGCGACTCAGGTTCGTGTGGGTGTCAACAAAATGGGTGTCTTACTTTACTTACAAAAGGCCAGTGTTCCAATCTCCCCTTGAGTCATTCGTGAGTTCCAGGGACTACCACAAACGCGATATCAGTTCAAACCAGGGGTAGGTAACTCTGTGTACAATCGAGGCAAAGAACAGTATTATTATATTTTAAATTTCTTGCCCTTGCCTTGACGTTATAATCACTCTAATGGCAGTTTATGAATTACTAGGCAATTTGGGACGCAGAGGTGTTTCCAAGGCACCAGGGCCGGGTTATATACTGGTCAAGACCTGTTGACGCGTCCTCGTCGAGCGTCCTGGGCAACAGGTCCCTTCGGGGTCCTGGCTAAAGTCAGTAGGATCGCCGACATCCTGTATTTGAATAAATGTAGAATTGTGTACATGAACAAATGTGGATTTTTGTATCTAAAAAAACACACACACACATATAAGACATCCCCCGAAAATAGGGCCTAGTGCATTTTTAAGCGAAAATTAACATAAGACACGGTCTTATTTTGGGGGAAATATGGTACTTTCCCTGACATTTTTAGAATTCACAGTCTCTAAATATTCTTTCTCAGACCTTTTTAGAATTCGCAGTCTCTAAATATGCGCTCTCTGACATTTTTAGAATTCACATTCTATAAATATTCTTTCCCAGAGACTAACTCGGTCATCCTGGGAAACATTAACCTCAGCCAATCAGAAATATGACTAGACTTTGTGTGGGTCGTTTGGGGGTAGAAGAAGAATAAGAAGACGCTTAAACACTCGATGTGATGAGTCCCATGTAGCGGGTTCAACCCCTACACCGGTCAGTTGGACTAAAATGAACTAAAATGTTGATTTATCTTCCATGACTTAGGGACGTAAATTACAAGTACCTCTGAAGTCGGAGTGGGTTCGCCTGATGACGAGGGACACTGGCAATAGGAAAGGCTAATCCACACGCAAAGATCAGTCACGTGCACTAGAATTAGTAGCAAGTGAATGTACTACGCTTGAATTTAAAGCGAGCGAACGAAAAGAAGAAAATGGAGAAGAAGAAGAAGAAGAAGAAGAAGAAGAAGAAGAAGAAGAAGAAGAAGAAGAAGAAGAAGAATAAGAAGAAGAAGAAGAAGAAGAAGAAGAAGAAGAAGAAGAAGAAGAAGAAGAAGAAGAAGAAGAAGAAGAAGAAGAAGGGCGTTTATACGGGTGCCAAAGTTGTCCGCCCTTGTCTGAGAAGGCTCTGTTTCTGATGAACAAGCCCAGAATCAACGGGAGTTTCCAACCTTTTCTTATTCTGTAAAAATGCACACATTCTACGCCGTGATTGAAACTAGGTCTGTACGAGCCGGAGTCGGACGTCCTGGCATCTAGCCACTCTGCATCCACACAGGAAATACAACAAGACAGTTGAGATAGAAACTGCCTATAACAGCAGCGCAATTGGGTGGGTACAAGCCTTACGCTAGTGTGAGGAAATGCAACCTAAGACTAAATGTCATGGCAGGGCAGACCAGGCCCTAAGCCTTGGTCGGCAACTGGTCTAGGATCCAACTTCCGACAGGCAGACAGTTAGAACATTGCTTTGCTGATGGGCAGCTTCTTAAGATTGTCTTGTTCCAGACGTATTGGTGTTACCTTTCCTCTGGAGCAAACTAGACAGGCCGAGAGAGGGATCATGTTGCATGGGCAACACATGATCTCTAAATTCAGCCCAGGCTTTGTGCTCCACTTTACGAACTATCGTCTACCAATACGGCAAGGTGCCAGTCAAATCATATATGTTACATATCTAACCTTACTCCATATTTCTATCACTAAGGCACACGAAACAACGAAGAATGTCTCCCACAAGCGTCATCCTGGCCCTGACTGTGGTCATCGCCACACTGTCTGTTCCAAGCGTGGACAGTTACCTCACCTACTACTACTACTATTACCCCTATTACTACACCGTTCCCAGCCAGTGCACAGAAACTTACTACCCCTCGGTCAGGTCGTGCCCCCTCAGTTCCTGCTACTACAGCCAGACGTACAACACCTGCTGCCTTCGCTACTTTACATACAGTAAGTGCTACCTTCGTTTTACTGAACCCCACCCTTGCTTGTTAGTGCTGTTTTCTTTGTTTCTGAACCCCGTCCTAGTTTGCTAGTGCTGTGTTCTGTTTTTATTTTTACTTAACCACATCTTAGTTTGTAAGTGCTATGTTCTTTTTACTGAACGTCATCCTCGTTTGTTAGTGTTAGGATCTTTTTTTTTTTTAAAATAATATTTTACTGAACCTCATCCTAGTTTGTTAATATTATGTTCTTTTGTTTTTAGTAAGAAGACACAGATTATGTCACAAGGTGCACATGGGGTACCATCAATCTTTATTGACGACGCCGAACTAGAGATAGTAGACCATTTTACATATCTAGGATCAGTGGTAAATAGCAAATTATCCCTAGATCAGGAAATCAACATCCGGATTGGTAAGGCAGCAAGAACAATGAGCAGGTTAAGAAAAAGAGTCTGGGAGAACAGGAAGCTTACTGCCAAAACAAAAGTCCTTGTCTATCAAGCCTGTGTCCTTAGTACTCTTCTCTATGGCAGTGAAACCTGGACAACTTACTCACACCAAGAGAACAATTTAAACAGCTTTCATATGCGGTGTCTGCGAAGAATTCTTGGTATTAAGTGGCAAGACAAAATCACAAATACTGAAGTATTGGAAAGATCAGGTTGTGTGACAGTTTATTCCATGCTCAGTCTTCGTAGACTTAGATGGATAGGACATCTTAGGAGGATGGATGATGGTAGAATACCAAAGGATATCTTTTTTGGTGAATTACAGATGGGTAAGAGATCTCAGGGTCGGCCTCTACTACGATACAAAGATGTGTGTAAGCGGGACATGATTGATACAGGCATTGATAATGCACATTGGGAGCAAGTCGCCGCTGAACGTGTTGCATGGAGGGCAAATATCAGAAATGGAATAAAGTCAAAGGAGAAAATTATTGCAGAAAAGTCACACACCAAGCGTTTGAGACGTAAGATGGTGCATGATGGTGGAAATGACCACGTGTTCAGATGCACCCACTGTGAACGGACATTTACAGCACAAATTGGCCTTATCAGTCACACTCGCTACCGCCATAGTTAAAAGTTATTATGCCTTTTTAAAGAACAAACTATCGTCTGTCAAGACGGCAAGGTGCCAATGTGTGTTTTAGTTTTTACATAACTCCATCCTAGTTTGTTAGTGTTAGGTTCTTTTTACTGAACCTCATTCTTGTGCTGTGTTCTTTTTATTTTTTTTTCTTAACCACATCCTGGTATGTTAGTGTTGGTGACCTGTCATTTCCACTGCTAATTATCATAGTTTTAGTTGTTTGGATGTTAATACATCTAAGCCACATTCTGCACTATGCCTGTTTACTTGTTCCACTAAGTCGTGTAACGCTTGCTCACTTTCTGCTAGTAACACGGTATCGTCAGCATACCTAAGATATATATGCGTGTGCGTGAGTGTTAGTGTGTGATTGTCTGCGTGTATGAGTCTGCAGAGTGTGACAGGAGAAAAGGAAGTATGTTTGTCTGCCTGTCTATCTTCATCTGTGTATGAATGTCTGTCTGTCTGTCTGTCTGTCTGTCTGTCTGTCTGTCTGTCTGTCTGTCTGTTGTCAAAATAAAGTTGATTTGATTTGATTTTTGATTTGTCTGTCTGTCTGTTTGTCTGAAAAACGCAGATTATTCTTATCAACAGATAACGTGCTCTACAAACAGTGTATCTGCACACCTGCCACTATCTGTGCACCAACCAACGATGCAATCGACAACCCCCAACCTCAAATTGCCCCGCCAACTACCACTGCAACTACTCCAACAACAACTACTAGCACCACGACTCCAACAACAACTACTAGCACCACTACTCCAACAACTACCACCACAACAACTACCACTACCACGCCAACAACGACTACCACAACACCTACTACAACTACTACCACCACAACGCCAACAACAACTTCGACAACAACGCCAACAACAACTTCGACTACAACCCCAAAAACAACTTCGACTACAACCCCAAAAACAACTTCGACTACAACCCCAAAAGCAACTTCGACTACAACCCCAAAAACAACTTCGACTACAACCCCAAAAACAACTTCGACAACAACGCCAACTACAACTTCGACTACAACCCCAACTACAACTTCGACTACAACCCCAAGGACGACGACGACGCCAGCCTTCCGATCACGTGAGTACATGTGGCATGTGTTTTTTGTGTGTAGTTAAAGAATAGTAGCTTATCAGTTCAGGGCGACGCGTCATGTGTCATTCTCCTGTCTCCCACGAATTTCAACCAATGCATACAATGTTGTCTTACACGTCTCACTATTTAACTTTAGTCAGGCACACTCGAGAAATCTGACCACGCCAGTGGACACTACGGTGAATGTTTTATTATCATCATCACGTGCCACTCCATTGGACACTACGTTGAATGTGTTATCGTCATCATCAAGTGCCCTCCCAACTGGTACAGTCATTCATGTCTCTCCACAAATCTCGGTCATTGGTTTTACTGATCAACTCTGCTGATGATATTCCTCCATGCCACCGTCTCAGTTCATCCAGCATTATTTCTCTTGATCTGCCTCTGCCTCTTTTCCCATTGATCTTTCCAGTTGTCACGATGTTCTCCATTGTTTTTCTTCTCACCACATGACCAAAGAAAGCTGTTTATCTCTTTATTATTTAAATATTGAGCACAACCCACTACTGGCAACGCCGATCGCATTCTGGTATGAACCTAAGGCCTATCCACGTCAATATGGAAGCACTATACTCGAGTTTCGCCCTCGTTTGAGCTCGTCAGTAGTGCATATCCCTGACCGGATCCGGAAACAGTCCCGGATCACGTGTGTGAAGCGGGTGTGTAACCACGCGACACACACTGGACACACCAAATTATCACAACAGAACATCACAATGCTACCCATCGTAGGCTATGCTCAAGATTGCCCAATCGCCGCGACCGACGTCCGTCAATCGATGGGACCCGAACGATCAGGACTTCTCACTGGCAAGGAACACCAGGCCTCCTAAATCCAGTGAGCAATAATAACTTGATTATGTGGTTGTTTCGGGATTTGAAATTTAAATATTGAGCACAACCCACTACTGGCAACGCCGATCGCATTCTGGTATGAACCTAAGGCCTATCCACGTCATGATAGCCTATGACGTGGATAGGCCTTAGGTTCATACCAGAATGCGATCGGCGTTGCCAGTAGTGGGTTGTGCTCAATATTTAAATTTCAAATCCCGAAACAACCACATAATCAAACTCTTTATTATTGTTGAATATAATGTTCTAGTTCCATTAGTCTCTATCAGGCAATCGTTGTTAGTTACTTTGGCAGTCCAAGGACTTCGCAACACTCGTCTCAGAAACCACAGTTGCATTGCTTCCACGTTATTGTTAATTTGTTCATTTACATTTCAAGATTCACTGCAATACAGCAAAACAGGTTCTGTATAGCACTTCAACACTCTCTTTCAATGATACGGACTTATTGCATATGATTCTTTTCATTTTTTGAAATGCAGCTTTTGTTTACCCTGTTCTTAATCTATGTTGTGATATCTTCAAATCTGATGTTTAAAATGCCCCTTTTTTCATATCCTTTTTACATGACATCGCAGTCAACACCAGCATTTCTGCTGCTATGATCTCTTGGCAAGTTTACGTTCAGTAGTTTGCCATTGCTTTCTGAACGACCGGCTCCGATACCAACGTAAAACCAACGCATCGCGGTCTGCTTCCAAATTGCGCGCAGCTGTGTTTCGAACGCGGGTATACGGGATTATGAACAACGTCCGTAAGCCCTTCGCCACGGAGATGGCATAAATGCACCCTCCCTCTTCTTTTAAAGTTGCATATCCCTCACAGGACGTTGCAGTCAACACCAGCATTTTTCAGCTGTGTTGATGTTCTTGGCAAGATTACGCTCAGTAGTTTGTCATTGCTTTCTGAGCGACCGGCTCACATACCCCGTAAGTAACCAACGCGACGCGATCCGCTTCTGAATCTTGCGCAGCTGCGTTCCTCACGTGGATATACGGGATTACGGAGAAAGTCGTTAAAATCCTTCGCCAGGGAGACCGGCATAAATGCCCCTAGTTATTTAAAATTATCCACTTGGTTAATAATTTTCTCTTCTATTATTATTTCACATTTTGGTGTCACCTTTTTCTTTGATATCACCATTGTTACTGATTTGTTTTTATTTTTTTATTTTCAACGAGCTTTTTCTTTGCACTTTCTGTTACTACAGTGTCCAACAATTGTAGTTTTTGTTTGCATTTTCCGCCACCAATACTGTGTCATCTGCATAGCGAATATTCTCTATATTATAACTTCTGATTAATATTCCTGGCGTCTCTTTGATCTCTCTCATTATTATTTCGCTATAGAGAGAGAAGAGATCCAGTGGCGAAATGCAACCCTATCGTACTCTTGGTGTTTTTTTTAACCCTCTTTATTTCCCATTTTAATTGCTGTTATATTTATATTTATATATTTATACATGTCCTGAACATGACCTGGCACTCAATTCTTATAAGACTAGTTGGACCCCAGCGCAGAAAAATAACTGTCCTCTCTTACCAGATTGACAATTAATCATTGACCAGAAAAATAACTGTCCTCTCTTACCAGATTGACAATTAATCATTGACCAGAAAAATAACTGTCCTCTCTTACCAGATTGACAATTAATCATTGACCAGAAAAATAACTGTCCTCTCTTACCAGATTGACAATTAATCATTGACCAGAAAAATAACTGTCCTCTCTTACCAGATTGACAATTAATCATTGACCAGAAAAATAACTGTCCTCTCTTACCAGATTGACAATTAATCATTGACCAGAAAAATAACTGTCCTCTCTTACCAGATTGACAATTAATCATTGACCAGAAAAATAAATGTCCTCTCTTACCAGATTGACAATTAATCATTGACCAGAAAAATAACTGTCCTCTCTTACCAGATTGACAATTAATCATTGACCAGAAAAATAACTGTCCTCTCTTACCAGATTGACAATTAATCAATCACGTGTCGTCTTCACAATGACGTTATCTTCCCACGTGTATCGTTGTCTAGCTCTTGCTCGCTTGCCTTCAACCTTGCCCTCGAGTATGGTTTTTATCAGAGTGTTATGTCTTTTAACGTGGCCGAAATATTCACTTGCCTCTTTTTAATTTTTTTCATCAAATCTCTTTTCATTCTCAGTTTTTCTAGAACCTCTGTATTTGATTATTTTTGTTTCCATGAAATACGACATATTCTTCGTTATACCCACATCTCCAGGGTCTATATTCAACTTTCTAATTGCGTTTTCATTATACAGGCTTCCGCGCCATATTCTAGTGTTGAGTATACATAACATTTGACAATTCTCATTTTTAATGCGTTGATAATCTCTCTAGATGTTAATACTGATTTCAAGTTGTTGAAAACATGTTTGGCCATTCCTATTCTCTTTTTGATTTATGTTTCACTTCTGCCATCATATGTTATTACATGTCCAAGGTAGGAGAAACGTGTTGCTTGTTATAATATCTCCCCGATTACTGTGATGTCCAAGACAGGAGAAACTTGTTACTTGCTCTAGTATTTCCCCCCCCCCCCCCCCCGTTTACTGTGATGTTCAAGATAGGAGAAACGTGTTACCTGTTCTAATATCTCCCCGTTTACTGTGATGTCCAAGATAGGAGAAACGTGTTATTTGTTCTAGTATCTCCCCGTTTACTGTGATGTTCAAGACAGGAGAAACGTGTTATTTGTTCTAATATCTCCCCGTTTACTGTGATGTTCAAGATAGGAGAAACGTGTTACCTGTTCTAATATCTCCCCGTTTACTGTGATGTCCAAGATAGGAGAAACGTGTTACTTGTTCTAGTATCTCCCCGTTTACTGTGATGTTCAAGATAGGAGAAACGTGTTACTTGTTCTAGTATCTCCCCGTTTATTGTCAAGTTCAATGATGGTTTCTCCTTTCCACCGCTAATTATCACAGTTTTAGGATTGACAATATATCATTGTATATAGCTATTTGTGTTGTCTCTCCGGCAGTCTGCGATTCGGGATTCCGTCTCCTAAACGGAGAAGACACCAGCAACTGCGACTTTAACGGGATCGCGAACATCACAATGTACGACGGAATTCTGCAGACCTGTAACGCAGTCTATGCACCTGCCACCGTCAACGGCGTGTACAAACCCACCTTCATCACAGCCTCAGTGTGTAAAAAAATCATAGAAGTAGGAGAAGCCGAGGAAGGTGCCATGTGAGTGTTGCTGTTCCTTTCTATGCCTTTCATTTACTATTTTATGAGCAGATTTAGTCTCAGACGTCCATGGGTGAATATAACCACATGGAACGAGAAATGAGTGCGTGACTTTCAAAAAGACTTAAGAAAATCTTGAACAGAAGACACAAAGCCAATGTAGTCAACTCTAAGGTCTGTGAGGAAGGCACCAAAAGCAGTGAGTAAGTCACTAAAGTCAGTAATAGAGATACCTAAGACAACGAGGAAGACACCACAGTCGGTGAGGGAGAGAGAGACTAAAGTCAGCGAAAGATATACCAAAGTCACCGAGAGAGACACCAAATAATGAGGAAGATATAAAAGGATGAAAAGAAGACACAAAAGGATGAGAGAAAGACTCCACACTTAGTGAGGAATACACCAGAGGCAATGCACACAGATCTATCAATACAGGCATACATACATGGAATTCCGGAAAGCACCACAAGACAACTGACGTGGAACAATCTGGAAGCGTCATGATCATTCCATGGCCAGAAATACTTGGCGATGGTGATGATGCTGATAATGATGATGATGTTGATGACGATGCTAATGGTCGGGGAGATCGCCCCTTGCTTTGTTTCTGTTATTTATAGTTGCCAATGCTAACTGTGACGTGCTATTTCGGGAAAGTTATGTTACATACATGGCTGTTGAACGAGGGGATGGAGCACGAATGAGAATGTCTTGAGTGCAGTGATGTCGGTTCTTGACTCAACTCAACTCAACTCTATGTTACATGACCGAACCATTTTGTCTCGCTGTCATTTTAATAGTTGGTTAGTATGTAGATTGCTAACTTGGTTTGTATAGTTACTTGTGTGGTCGGTTGGTTATTTGTTGCGTGGTTGGTTGATTGAATAGTTGTTTGGTTGACTGGATGATTGTTCGGATGGTTGGTTGGTTGGTCAGTTGCGAACATGCATACAACGAACGCACTAGAACATCCTAAACTAACAAAACTAAAGCGTGGACACGATGCAATGCTGCAACACTTCTGTATGTTCCCGAAGACTGAGAGATTGAGCACTCATGCTTCCATCATGACACCCCAACGACCAACCATCAGGGCCACGGGAGGAAATTACGATGATGATGCAACAATTTTATATGTACTTGTTCCTCCATCCATCATGTGCCATGCCGGTAAGCGTGGGCGGTCATGTTCTGCCATCTCACTCGATCACCAGAGTCGTGGATCAGCTCCGTGTTTCTGTCTCGACCATGCCACAAGGCCAAGCCCTCCAGGTACTTGCTTCTAGGTCTTCCCCTTGGTCTGTTCCCCTCGATCTTACCAGTTCTCCAATCCATTTCTTCTCATAACATGCCCAAAAAATTTTGACTGTCTACGTCTAATTTCTCTAATCAATTTACGATCTTCATTTGTTTCTTGAAGGACTTGTTCATTGGTCTTTCTGGCTGTCCATGGTATTCTTTGCATTTTCCTCAGAAACCACATCTCTACAGCCATCAGATGTTTTTCAGCCTGACTGCTCATTGTCCACGCTTCACATCCATACAAAAGTACAGGTTCAATGTAGCATCTCAACACTCTTTTTCTCGTTTCAATTGACATCTTTTTATTGGTCAATATGTTTTTCATCTTGATAAAGGCTACTTTTGCCATGGCGATTCTTGTTCTAATCTCTTCAAGGCATCTCCCATCAGATGTTATTACTGTTCCGAGATAATTGTACCTGCTCACTTGTTGAAGAATATTCCCATTTACTTGTATATTACATTGTGGTATTTCGTCCTTCCTAGTGACGACCATAATCTGTGTCTTTTTACAATTTAATTCTAACCCTAGTTGTTCACTGTGTGTAACAATCGCATCTACTAAATTTTGTAGGTCCTGTTCATTGTCTGCAATCAAGACTGTATCATCTGCATATCTAATGTTATTGATGCATCGTCCCCCAATGTTGATTCCTTCCATATCTTCAATATTTCTGAAAATACTTTCACTGTACAGGGAAAACAGATCTGGAGACATTACACATCCCTGTCTCACACCCATTTTAATAGGCTGATATTGGCTTACTTCATTATCAACTCTTATGGCAGCTACTTGTTCCTAGCACTGTCCAATTCTTATTGTAATATGAGTTCGCTTTGTAAATAATTTCAGATTATATTCACACGATCTATTTGCAGCTCAGAGATACAAATCGGCTCACAAAGGTACCCGATTGACCCGCCCTTGTTTAACATGGTTGACGGTATGTATCTATTCTTTGTTGATGAACGTGTGTTTTTGAAACACTTTTGTTTTTTCGTACACTTTCAGGCGTCAGTAAGAATATCATCATCATTGTGGGATGTGGATTTTAATATATGAGAATTTTTTTCTTGTTTTGTGTCCAGGGGATTATTTTTGATTCTCTCATTTCACCACTTGAGGTGATCATGGAATTCTACCATAAACACAAGAGGAAAAATACTTCACTCCTTTATATAATTGTATTTACGTGTATGTTTCCATTCCCACTAATATCACCTACGAATTTGTATATAGTGTTAGAGGACATTGGTTGTTTACAACATATAGAATAACCACCGTTGAACAAACATCAACATGTACTTGACGTAAACATCAACACTGGACAACTGTTCAGGAATTCAATCAAGATCTGGAATAACATTTCTACAAGTGTAATGACAACTGTGAGCTTCTTGAATATGCCTCACACGACATATGTATACATTCACATGAAATATGACAGAGGTCTACATTCACCTGAAATATGACAGAGGTCTACATTCACATACATATATTGACCATTCTGAAATACTGGAACAGGCTTGGGATGAAATATGACATATCATAGACACATTAAAAAGTGCTATCCCCTGTTCCCCCAAAATTCAACATCTTCAAAAAAACCACCAATACATATCAGTTGGTTCCCAAGACCATTGACAAACCTAATGATTTTAAAAAACCATTGGCATGTTTTCAAAAAAATCAAACACTACATTCATTACATAATACTAAACGAATTACTTAGTGGTTTGCTGTCCTTTACTCTCCTGTTGTAAGGTTCAGTGTTTATCTCCAATGTATAGTAGATCCTATTCCCATTATCTTGGTACCGAAATAAATGCACTCAGCTGTGTTCCTCACATGTATATCCACTGAAGTTGGCTGGTGAATATTTTATAATCCATAATATTCGGAAATAGAAATATCACACACGCACACAATCCCCTCCATGGGGCTAGATTTTACGAATACTTTGTTGCAAGTAGGCTCGGTGCCCTTGTGAAATTGGGGCCTAGGTTGGCCATACTTTCAGGAGTTCCACTTAAGCTCCTGCAGAAGGTAGTTCCCTTTATCACCATGTCCGATGAAAAGTTGACGGCCATTCAGCTGCTCGGCTTGAACTGTCCGAATCCCAATTCTGTTCATGCGGAGTTTACACCCACCTAGTCACCTGTATATAACCCATTCCACATTTGATGATGGTATTTAGGTTGACATGGGACCAGCATAGATTCATCCGTTATTATCCAGTCCAGTGTATGAACACATATAACTGAGAATAATTCATTGGTAGCATATGTGACTATGTTCAGGATTGATCTGCACATACATGGATCAGAAGATGAATAATTCCAGCACACAAACAGAGTCGCAAACAGTCCAATGATTTTTCTGCTGCGTGTGTATACATATTTACTCCACTAGCTTCATTCGGTGTCTTTGGGTTGGTATTCAGGTGTAGGACCTGTGTTGAACTTGTTATTATGGTATATTTCAGTTTGTTATTTCATGGTCTTTCAGTATCTTCCCATTGATGCTCGTATTTAGGACCTGGTGTTTATATTGTTGTTATCTTGGTGTTGTTCAGTGTCTTCCCAATTTCTTTGAATTGGTGTTTATATCTAGAACTTGGTGTTGAGTCTGCCGCTGTGTGACAGATTTCGAAGGATTATTCATTGCTGAATAGGAAACTGGGAATGTCCCATAGTTTCGTTGACCTCGCGGATTGATGGTGCATCAGGCGGTACCTCCGAGACGTAAAAGTAGACGATACTGTGGTGTTGGTGTATTCTGAATATCAATTTATCTTGATAGACAATTAAATACAGAAATCCGTCATGGATATCCTGACAGAAGTAGGAATATCAATCGCTGAGTGTTGATCATCTTTGTACATGTCTTTTACTGCTAGGAAGCTGATAAGTGTAGCAGTCAACATTATGTTTTTCTAGATCCAGACTATGTTTAGGACATTTTACCCATGCTTACCGGCTTTTAACCCAGGATCCGGTTTTGTGGTAGTCCAAAAACCGCCACTTACTACTCTCTAGCTCTGGAAATGACAAAGAATACAACCCACGCATTAATCCAACTGTATTATGATAACATTATCACAACACAATTACAAGCAAACAAACGGGAAGGCGATCGGAGAGTCTTTCCACTGTGTCCCTTGTCCTTCATCGCTTGTTATTGAGCTATTCTAGTGAGTAAGGTATCTCCTCACTCAATATTCTATTCATGTGTTGTTACTGGGACTATTTTATGGATCTGAGAGTTTCTAACCATCCAATCATCTTGATATCACACTTATCCTACTATGACAAGAATCTCTGAGACAGGCCTTTTCCCCTGAACTCCTCGTTTTCTTTCATTAGGTGTAATACGTATTTGGCCACCAGCCATCAACCATACCATTCACATTATCTTCTTGTGGTACTGACATACACAAAGCTTCTTAACTCATCATCACCATCATGTCCCCACTGGTTAACATTAAAATGTATCTTCCAGCATTAAATGTAACAATCACAAACATAATATATATATATATATATATATCATAACAGAAAAACAAACATGTACATTCCTCATATATGAATAATAATAATAATCACATCAATAATGCAGGAGCCAATGTTTTGGATTTTCTCATTCGTCAATCCATATGACCAGAATAGATGGTTCGCTTCCCACCTTCCTAGCGAAGCATGGGGTTAGTGAACGCTGTTATATATCATGCGTTTTCTTTCTTGAGATTTTACTCATCAAACATTGCATTTCCCTAGCAGTATTTACGAAATGATTACATGTCCATCACACATATTGTGTGGTTACTAATATGTAATAAGAGATTGTACCAAAATTTACGATAGCTCCAGTTACAGATTAGCAAGACTTACTTCTCCAACGTGAAATGGTTCATAAGATCCGTTATCAATATTACGCGTCTGCATGGAGAGAAAGTTCTTGAAATGTTCTTAAGAGTGAATCTACACTATAGCACATATCATATTTACAAGGTTTATAGGTATTGATCGTAAGATAATTGTACAATGCATAGAAGAATTTAAACATAGGAATTTAAAACTGTATAGCATAGGAAAATGAGAGCGAGGCAGCATGGCTGCTTAGGAAAAAACAATCACTGAGCACTCGTTTACAAAAATAATTGATTTAACAGTAGGGAAAAGAAAACGGGGAAGACCAAGAGAAACCCTGCATAGAACCATCATCAGAGAGGGCTCATTCAAGTGAACATCCAAGATCTATAACAGGTAGCAGCGAACCGCCAGACATGGAGAGCCATAACTTCTGCCCTATGCGCCGACTTAGGCTCAAGAGGAAAGACTAACTAACTAATTCTTATATTAAACACAATGGTACATGTACCTTATCAAAATACATGAATACATATTAATAATGTAAATTCAACATACCAAAGGCTCCAGAGATTGATGTTTTAGGGCTAAAATTACCCTCCCCGTGGGGGGGGGGGGAGGGTGACGTGTTTGTTCTCTGACTGAATGGCTACTAATTGTTCTTTGTTCAATATAGCGCCCGTCTTGGCCAGGTATTAGACCAATCTCGGTGCTTGGATTTTAAACTAAGGCCAAATAAATTATGACGTTACACAGGTCAAGTTAGCCTCGTTTTTCTCCCATAACGTATGGCACTTAAAAAGTAACTATTAGGGATTTATATTTTTAAATCGTCAATATTAAGAGATTGGTAGAGACTTTTTAATATACCACAATCATCATCATCATCATCATCATCATCATCATCATCATCATCATCATCATCATCATCATCATCATCATCATCATTACGTGCCTTGTCAGTGGGTGTAGGCGTTCATGTCTCTCCACATATCTCGGTCTTTGGTGTTCTGGATAAACTCTGCTGATGATATTCCTCCATGCCACCGTCTCAGTTCATCAGGCATAATGTTTCTTGGTTGCCAATGCCTCTCTTCCCTATGATCGTTCCAGTCGTCAAGATGTTCTCCAATGCTCTCTTCTCATCACAAAGTTGTTCACTGACTCTGAACTTTGGATATTCAATAAATCTTCGGAAGATAATGTGATGGTATCCCCTTGACTTCCACATTCACATGGGTTTCTTTTACCTCTACCTTTGACAGCCATTTCCACAGTCCTGACAAGTGAGCGTCCTGCTCTGCTTAGCTGCAGAGCTGTCCACTTATCCCTGTGGACACGGACGGGGGGACACACGCACGCACGCACGCGCGCGCACACACACACAAATCATAATCACATATCAAGAAGGTATGAATCAGCAGTGGAAACATTTGACTTTCATCATCTTCACTCTGAAAGAATATACGCAAAGAAAAACTTGAGCTGGTTGACATCTCCAGAGCTTGTTCTCAAATGAAGTCGGTGTAGATCAAAATAGTGTCCCCTCTTTTGCAATATGCCGGGCACTCCTACAGCAAACGTTTATTGAATGACTCAGTCCCAAACAAAAAGTAAGCTTGACCAAACATAGTACACAATAAAATGAACAAGTATTATAATGTAAATTTCCGTTCACTGAGCTTTGAAGTTGAGGAAGATACCACGGAAAAACACAATTCATATGGTGACCTTGGTGTGGCGATATATCGCCCTTCTCTTCAAGTTGGCGGTCACATCTGGCGATATATTATCATTTTGCAGTGAATCATTTCAGTATCACAATTTCACATCCGCGTGTTGCCAGGAGAAATAGATCTGCTTGTGGTACGCAGATTTGTGTTGATCTGCCTGTTACGGTCGATAACGGTTTCAACCGCTTTAGGTTTGGAGAGAAGTATAACATGGCTTAAAACATAAGAGGATCAACTACACCTATCCCATTGTCGTAGTATTCCCTGGGGTGATGGGAGCATACTATCACACCTTAATAACGGGATGTTGGCACTCTGGGCACCTAGGTAACCTCCGTCTACAGAACCCCTCCAGCCCTTGGATCACTATCTCTCTCACTATCAACCACGGGACTATACCCCTTTCAACCCTCGTCCTGAACACAAGACACAACTCTGGTATCTACTCATATTAACAGGATGATATATTATACAAGATGAATGGAAACAAAGAGGATGTCTATAAGAGAGGCCTGGCAGGAGCTAGGCGAGACAATACATGGCTAGCTGGAATAGCCTCAGGAACTATATTCATCATTGTACACAGGCCACGGTACCACACTATTAGATATGTCACTCAACTTCTCACCCAGTGTCGCGGGTCTCCGGCCAGGTATAGTCTCCTCCAGATTGACTAGCAGGTAGGTGTGGTGACTCCGGGAAACTCGGGCATGTGGCTGAATGATGAGCAAAAATCCGGCCCACACGTTGGAAAACAAAGTCTAAGTTCACGGGTGTTGCCGGGCAACCATGACGTTCTTCTGAATTGTTCCGAAGGTTCTGGTGGCACTCAGATACTGAGAAAAGTCAATGCCTCTTTTCCTAGGGGCACCCGTCCCCAGTGTTCAGTAGATGTAGTGAGTAAAACGGCCGCTGAACCTCTATAATTACAATGTGACTTCAAACTGTGACACTATAACTAAGTCCCTCTAAAGTTCTTGGAACACAAGCCATTCAGATTAGGTACAGGCTGACGTAACTCTACTCTAGCTGGCAGTCTGACGGTCAAACAATGTCAGAGCTGGGACAAGCACGAGGACATGATACTCGCCCAGAAACCTCCATCGCAGGACAAGGTGGAACTGAACTGGAGAACAAACCCAAGGTCGTCGACGGGAACTTGACTTAGGCGTAGCTGGTACTCGGCTGAGACGTGGTTCTGGGTAATGGACTCACTCCACGTCGTGCTGGTAGTTCAAGACTGCTAGCGCCGTCACCAGCAAATGGTCTCCATCTCTGGACCCGTCATTCCGTTCTCTCAAAAGGTAGAACCTGCCAAAGACAACACTATGTGAGAGTAGCATGACTCAGACTTACCACAAGTGGGTACACTTTACAATCTTGTACTCAGCATATGGAGGCGTCTCCATAATGGGGTCGGCTCTATCACAGGCTATGCTCCACTGCCGCGGATGAACTGGGTCTAGGGCCTACCAAGCAGCTGGCTGGACCGTCCCCTTTCCCGGCCGGGCCTAGAGTAGGGCTGTGGTAGCTGGTCACTGGTGTCGGAGAGCTGGTCCCTTCCCGAAAGACTTCTAAATGACACGCAAGGTTAGTGGGTTAATGGTACCAAGAGACGCGATGGCCCTGAAAGAGGGCCTATGGCAACACACCCCAACTCCCTCCTAGGTAGTCCCACACTCCCTGGATCTATTTATTTTAACCACTAGAATATATGTTCCCCGGAACCTAGATTCAATCCAAGAGATAAATTAAATTATACAAGGTAATCCCCATGTACCGAAAATTCACACCCCGTTCCCTCCTCCCATATTCCAGGTCAGAGCATTTGGAACGGTGTCCAGTTCGCTATGAACTGTTCTGTCGCATCGATCAATTTCCCCTGGTGTCAACCTCTCGGGAACCCACTATACATTAAGATGGTGTTCCGTTAAGGCGACTACTTACACGACAGATGGGAGGAAAGCCAAGAAAAAAACCAGTGGTCGCCCCACCATATGATACGAACTTCAACACAAGCTATGACCTTCGCACGACCTTCGACTCATCCGCCGACCCTCGCACGAAGTTCGCCTCGTCCGGCCGAGTTCGCCAATACCTTAAACGACCTAGTCTATTTATCGCTTTCAACAACTTCCGGTTACTGCTCCGGTACCGCTGACTATAACTGCGCTAGAGTCCAGAACCGCCTAGGTGTGAACTCAATTTCCGCCTATCGTTTGGCCTGTCCCAATTCCCATAACGTTTAGTGACGGGGAATAACCCGCGCTCTATTCGCCGTACAAATCTTCCCCGTACAAAACAGGCTGGTAAACAATTAACCGGCCTTACCTGTACAAAACACAAGCCCACTTCGTTCACACCTGACCGATTTCTCCGCGACGGTCAGCACACACGTGAAAGCAGAATCGCGTATCGACACTCGTAAATTATATTAATGCGTTAAACGTACCTTAGGCTGTCAATGTGGTCTGAATAGAGGAGCCATCATCCAAACTAGGGACTTGATGTCAGCTTTCTTCAAAAGGCGCGTAGACACTGGAATCCCTCTTTCCAAATTTGAATCTACACAGCCGAAAAGACAACCGCCCACCAGTGAGGTCAGCCCACAACTGTCTGGCTTTGTCTCAAGGCGTCCCGCTACGCATGCGCCGCTGGAACTCCGTTGGCTGAGTTGATTGATTGATTGATTGATTGATTGATTTAGGAACCGATATCACAGCATTCGGGGCATTCCCATTAGCGCTCCGTCCCCATCCTCAGCAGCCAGCGAAGAGTTCCAACACTAATAGTACCAGTAGCAATCTAATTATATGTCCGTCTTTCCTCTGAGCGTTGAGCGTCGGCCAGATCCCCTCGTCATCCTCGCTGTCGCATTCTTGCCAGACCATGGTGATCCATTTGCTCCTTCGAGGTGTACACATGCTCCCACAAGGTCACAACCACATCTGCTTTGTCATGCATCAATACTCCACCAAGTTTTGCCGAGCCAGTCAATCTATCTGCCTGTTCATTCCCCAGCACACCAGCATGCCCCGGAGAAAAGATCCAGACGATGCTTGTCACCTGTGACTTCCGAAGCGAAGCAAGCCACTCTGCACGAAGCTTGCCTGTCTTCACCCTACTCAGCATGCTTTCTGAGTCAGTTACAATCACGATGTGTGTGTGTATTTTATTCTCCATCCAGCGGAAAACTGCACTGACCGCCCACACCTCCATTCTTAAGCTAGATGTTGTGGTATCATATGCCAGGCTCTCCTGCACCAAACGTCGATCATTGGCTTTTGCTAAGAACCCCCGGGTACTTCTCCTACCTCCTAACACCGACCCATCTGTGTAGATAATCACAGTATCCTCCTCCTCACTCTCTCTTCGCTAGCCTCTGAAAGATGTGTCTAGCGCAGAGAACGTGCTTCGTAGCTCCGGCGACGATTCCCGTGTTGAATTAATTCCATAAAGCAAAGTTTGGATATAGCAGGAAATAAACGGTCGTCCTAGCATTGCCTGCTTGCTAGGGAAGAGGCAGGCGCTGTCTCGCAGGAGTCCATACGCCTGGTGCCGCCCTACATGCCTGCCAGACGTCCAACGTTCACGACCAGTTTACCCATGGCCATCCAGTTCCTCAGCACGCTGGTCCACCTTGAACTTGGGGGTTTATATTTGGAGTGTTTCGTCTCCTAGATGGACTGCTGTCCAAAGCTATCAGGTTCCACCTACCCTGGGGAGGGGTTAGAGCGCCCCTGCCTCGCTTGGCAGGCACGTCTCCGAGCATATGAGGCATTTTCTAAGGAACTCAGAACCCACCCTGAGATCCTGCCTCGCCCTCTGTACCCACCGCCAGTTGGTCCGCGGCTGCTTATTGGGTATTATCAGCTAACCTCTATATCTAGAGGCCGTTCCACGATCCGCCACCTGTGGACGCGCTGGGTTGGGGATCGTCGCCCCAGCTTTACCCCAGTGTATGTGGAACCTGTTAGCTTTGGACAGCAGTCCATCTAGGAGACGGAAACTGAGTTGTACTCAACCAAACCCTCTGGAAGCAAAGGGCGAACAGTCGCTCTCTGGTTGGGGTAGAATAATACCATGATTATCTCCCTTAAACCAGAAAAGGTTGCCCTAGGCCGAGGAAAATAGGGAACATGGCAAACTGAGCTTCACAAGGCGAACTTCTCTCAGTGATTCCGTGACACCCATAATAATCGGTTTATTTCCGCAGGGCGGCTTGTCGGAACAGTGGCACAACACACGAACTCTATAGCTCCAGCGACGATCGCCAGGAGTCTCCGAGAGGGAACTGCATTTGTAAACTGAATGACGTAGCCCAAAATACACTCACAACCTTCGGAACGCTAATCCGTCGGCGTAATCAATTCGCCCCGAACACTTCCATAGACCGCGATATTTGTTCTTCCTGTAATTTCTGTCATGACATTTGTTCGCTCTGCAGAAATGAACTTATATATTCACAACTGCCTATTAGAATATATAGGTTCTATACCAGTGTTTCCCAACCTTTTTTGTACCATGCCCCACTTAAGCCTTTCTAAAATTCATATTGCCCCCCTCCCCCGCCTCATGCCCCCCCCCCCCCTCAACAAATACATTATTTTTAATATTCAAAAATTGAAATGTTCACTAAAGAAACTTGAATGATAGGTTTTAGGAAGAAATCACTAGGTAATTATTGAGCAAACACAGTAAGTAAATTTTCAAAACATATAATGGAGAACTGAAATTCAAGTACAAAATAATTATAATGAAAGATTTTTCTATATTATTTTAATTATTAGTAATTATTTATTATTCAAATTTAGTGAGATCCTTGCGCTTGATGCTTGCTGCAAAGAGATCTTATGTCAGGTTCCAATTTAGTTAACTTCAGTCTCAAGTCTCCCCGTTTTGTTATATTCAGCCGATTACTTCCATTTTCGAATTGCCCCCCTTAACAGTCAAATTGCCCCCCTGTGGGGCGTGGGCCCCACGTTGGGAAACACTGTTCTATACTGTCAGGCGATGACAGAAATTACAGAAATTTGTGTCCCCAAGTCAAGGACGAAAAGTCAACATTTTGCACCAGTCAGTTGGACTAAAATGTTGACATCTCGCCCTTGACTTGGGGACATAAATCACAAGTATCTCTGAAGTCGGAGTGAATTCGCCTGACGGCGATGGAAGCTAGGAACATGGAAAGCTAATCCACACGCAAAATTCAGCCGAGTGCACTATAATTGGTAGCACATGTGTAGACTACCCTTGAGTTCAAAGCGAGCGAACGCTAAACAAAAATCATATTTCATCGAGCAACCAACACAACCGCAGCAATGTAACAATGTACTTATACCCATTGCAGGACCTAACGGTTTGGCCTACATCGACATAAACAGCCGCTATTCCAATCTGTTGGTCGACCTGGGCTGCCAAAAAAGCCGCTTGCCCTTACAACCAACACAACCGCAGCAATGTAACAATGTACTTATACCCATTGCAGGACCTAACGGTTTGGCCTATATCGACATAAACAGCCGCTATTCCAATCTGTTGGTCGACCTGGGCTGCCAGAAAGCCGCTTGCTCTTACAACCAACACAACCGCAGCAGTGTAACAATGTACTTATACCCATTGCAGGACCTAACGGTTTGGCCTACATCGACATAAACAGCCGCTATTCCATTCTGTTGGTCGACCTGGGCTGCCAGAAAGCCGCTTGCCCTTACAACCAACACAACCGCAGCAGTGTAACAATGTTCTTATGCCCATTGCAGGACCTAACGGTTTGGCCTACATCGACATAAATAGCCGCTATGCCAATCTGTTGGTCGACCTGGGCTGCCAGAAAGCCGCTTGCCCTTACAACCAGGCCACCATGGAAGGGAAAGTGGACTTTAACGACTGCAAGATCATCGGTTGGGGAGTTATTGATGCTGGTAAATCAGTGTCTGTTGTTGTTGATGTTTACTAATTGTTGTAGATTTTTAATCGATGCTAGTAAAATGTAAAATGTTTTGAGTCAGGTCTTAGTCAGATATGACTGAGCTACCGTATGACAGTAGACGGTACTACCTGCTTTCTGTCAGCGCCGAATGTTGGGCGGCGCTTACCAAACCCGACACCCCACATTGTGCCAACGGCTTAGGGCGCAAGAGCGCAATTAGGAGGGTACTAGCCTTATCCTGGTGCGAGGAAATGCAACCCAAAGACAAAATAAGTCATGGCAGGGCAGACCAGGCCCTAAGCCTTGGTTGGCAGCTGGTCTAGGATCGAAGCTCCGACAGGCGGGCAGTTAGAGCATAGCTTTGCTGATCCGGCAGCTTCTGCAGCTTGTCTTGTTCCAGAATATAGGTGTCAACCTTCCTCTGGAGTGAACTAGGCAGGCCGAGAGAGGGATCATGCTGCATGGGCAACACATGGTTTCTTTATTTTAGCCCAGGCTTTGTGCTATGGAGAGGCAATAACTCCATCCCTGGTCTTAACCGGTCTCGGAATCAAAGCGAGAGGCAACTGTTACGGGTTATAAGTCCTTGTCAGTTGGCGTAGACATGGGGCGCCACGCGTTGCCTCTGACGGTGGGAGACACCTACAGGTGTCACTGATTAGCTACCGCCCGCCTCAAGCTGGGCATCCCCCAGCCAATTGGGTGCTGATCCGCCACAGCCTGCCTGCTTCAATGGGTGCTTGGGGCTAGGACAAAATCTGAATCGCAGGCTGTAAAACCAATGCACCAGGTACTAATAAAAAGAATAGAAACCTCAAGCTACGGCTTGCAACCTGGAACGTGAGAACCATGTGTCCAGGATTTTCCACTGACTTGATAAATATTGACGATGTGAGAAAAACGGCTGTGATTGATGCTGAACTCAATCGTCTTAACATTGATATTGCTGGCCTGCAGGAGACACGCCTCGCTGAGGAAGGGTCACTCAGGGAAAACAATTACACCTTTTTTTTGGAAGGGAAGAGGGCAGGCAGAAAAAAGGCAACATGGTGTGGGCTTTGCAGTGAAGAATTCGCTACTGGGAATGATTGATATCCCAGCTGGAGGTAATGAAAGATTATTATCACTGCGCTTAGCAACCTCTTGTGGATTTGCCACCATTCTCACTGCATATGCACCGACACTCGCTTCCTCTGATGATGTGAAGGATGCGTTCTATGAGCAGCTAGACTCTGCGATCAAGGCAGTTCCAAAATCCGACTACATTTATATGCTCGGTGATTTCAATGCTCGTGTGGGCAAGGACTCGAGTTCATGGCCAGTGTGCCTTGGAAAATACAACATAGGTCGCATGAATGATAATGGGCAAAGGCTGCTGGAGCATTGCACTAGAAATGATCTATGTATTACAAACTCCTTTTTTAAAACAAAAGAGATGCATAAGGTCACATGAAAACATCCAAGATCCAGCCATTGGCATCAGCTGGACTTCATTATCACACGGAGACAACATCTAAACCATACATCATTAACTCGAAGTTACCACAGTGCTGACTGTGATACAGATCATTCTTTGGTTGTTGCAAGGGTTAGACTGAGACCAAAGAGAATCTACACAGCTAAACACAAGTCTAGCCCCAGGATTAATATTATTAACACTCACGATCCTGGAAAGTGCTTTGAATTTCAACAGCAACTTGAAGACGCTTTCAATGATACATCAGAAAGTTGTATAGTAAATGATAAATGGAGTAAACTTAAGGAAACTATTTATAAAACAGCGGTAGGGGTTTACGGCACTGTGGATCATAAGAGGCAGGACTGGTTTGCGGCAAACAGCCAGATACTGCAGCCCTTGATTGATAAAAAGAAGATAGCTCTCTTAAGAAACAAGGAAAGACCAACGCGTAACACTCTGAGTGAGCTTAAGCAAGCGAGGAAGGATGTACAAAAGGCTGCCAGGCAGTGTGCAAATGACTATTGGATCAAGTTATGTGAGTCCATTCAAATCGCAAGTGATAAGGGAAACATCAGAAGCATGTATGAAGGGATAAAGAAAGCCTGTGGTCCAATGATCAAAAGAAGTGCACCGCTGAAAACCTTGACTGGAGAAATCATCACTGATAAGAAACAGCAGATGGGTCGAGCACTATTTAGAGCTTTACTCAAGTGAGACCAAGCTAGCGGATGAGGCCCTCAACGCCATAGAGGCCCTGCCAACTCTTGACCACCTGGACACACTTCCCACTATAACAGAAGTTAAGTGTGCTATAAATGAGCTTGCATCTGGCAAGGCTCCAGGTAAGGATGAGATTCCAATAGAGGTAATCAGGAGTGGGCAAGACACACTCGCTCTACAGATCCACCAGCTAATAGAGCTATGCTGGCGAGAAGGACGTCCCACAGGATTTCAAAGATTCAAACATCATAACGCTGTACAAGAACAAGGGAGATCGGAGTGACTGTAACAACTATAGGGGTATCTCACTTCTGTGCATTGTTGGGAAAGTATTTGCCAGAATTGTCCTGCACAGACTTCAAGTCCTGTGAGATCAAGTCTACCCCGAATCACAGTGCGGCTTCCGTCAGAACCGGTCTACCATTGATATGATATTCTCATTGCGACAGATGCAAGAAAAATGCCGGGAACAAAATCAGCCACTGTTTATTGCCTTCATCGACCTCACAAAGGCATTCGATTTGGTCAGTCGTGAGGGTCTGTTCAAAGCACTAAAGAAGATTGGCTGCCCACCAACTCTTCTGTCCATTGTAGAATCGTTCCACACAGGCATGAAGGGTATAATCAAGTTTGATGGCTCAACTTCAGAAGAGTTTGAAATCAAGAGTGGAGTTAAGCAAGGTTGTGTACTATCCCCCACCCTCTTTGGGATATACTTTTCACTTCTACTGAAATATGCCTTTCGTGATCAGGATGACGGTATATACATTCACTCACGCTCAGATGGTGGCCTCTATAATGCTCAGAGATTGAAGGCCAATACCAAAATTAGCAGGGTACTAATCAGAGAGTTGCTTTTTGCGGATGATGCTGCGATCACGACCCACTCTGAGGAAGAATTACAACATCTACTATCTGCATTCTCCAATGCTTGTTCTGAATTTGGTTTAACAATTAACAAAAAGAAGACACAGATTATGTCACAAGGTGCACCTGGTGTACCATCAATCTTTATTGACGACGCCGAACTGGAGATAGTAGACCATTTTACATATCTAGGATCAGAGGTAAATAGCAAATTATCCCTCGATCAGGAAATCAACATCAGGATTGGCAAGGCAGCAACAACAATGAACTTGTTAGCAAAAAGAGTCTGGGAGAACAGGAAGCTTACTGCCAAAACAAAAGTCCTCGTCTACCAAGCCTGTGTCCTTAGTACTCTTCTTTATGGCAGTGAAACCTGGACGGCTTACTCACGCCAAGAGAGACGTTTAAACAGCTTTCATATGCGGTGTCTGCGAAGAATTCTTGGTATTAAGTGGCAAGACGAAATCACAAATACTGAAGTATTGGAAAGATCAGGTTGTGTGACGGTGTATTCCATGCTCAGTCTTCGTAGACTTAGATGGATAGGACACGTTAGGAGGATGGATGATGGTAGAATACCAAAGGACATCTTTTTTGGTGAATTACAGACGGGTAGGAGATCTCAGGGTCGGCCTCTACTACGATACAAAGATGTGTGTAAGCGGGACATGATTGATACAGGCATTGATACTGCACATTGGGAGCACGTCGCCGCTGAACGTGTTGCATGGAGGGCAACTATCAGAAATGTAATAAAGACAAAGGAGAAAATGATTGCAGATAAAGCACACACAGAGCGTGAGAGACGTAAGATGGTGCAAAATGGTGGAAATTACCATGTTTTCACATGCACCTACTGTGGGCAAACATTTGCAGCAAGAATTGGCCTTACCAGCCACACTCGCCACCGCCATGGATCGTAGTTATTAAGCCTTTTTGAAGCACAATGTACCAAACTATCGTCTGTCAAGACGGAAAGGTGCCAATGTAAAAAAAAATGTAGTAGTTCTTGTTGTAGAAGTTGTAGTTTAGTCGTAGTAGTCGTTCATTTATCATATGCCAAGCCGATAAGCGCGGGCGGTCATGTTTCGCCATCTCACAGATCACCAGAGTCGTGAATCAGCTCTGTGTTCTAGTCTCGACCATGCTACGTGGCCAAATCATCCAGATATTTACTTCTCTGCCTTCCCCTTGTTCTTTTACCCTGTGGCGTGATCAGCTACTGGTGAGAGATGTCTCACAGGTACAGTAGAAGACAATGAGCCTAACCGCTAGGAAAGACTCCCCACTGAATAAATAGCCGACATGTGGCTCGTGAAAAACAAAGGGAGTATGACAAATTGTCCTAGAAAAAGAAGTCTACTATTCTTACAGTGGCACAGGACTGCAGATAAAGTTGTACAGCTATACACACAAAGATGACAGCAAACTTAGTTAGCAGTGACATGATGATCCTGGAAAAGAATTTATCCCCCAGATTTGACTTGAGCTATGCAGCACAAAACGTTGATAAAGATGAAGATTCAACTTTCGTCCTACTCTCACACTTGTGTAATCTAACTAAATGTTGGATATGGAGATAACTAGGATTGCTTAGTTAGCAATAAGCGACAACATCCCTTATCACAAGTTTAATAATTGAAAATAGAAATTAGAAGTTCCCGCAAGGAACGTAAAAGTAGAATAAGAGATGAGAAGTGGTATTTAAAAAGAAAAAACAAGGTTCTCGGAACGAGGTCTCATTAGTCATGAGACGGAATGGCGGTAGGTCATGCAAAGTATGGCTGTGACTTCAGGAAGGTGTTTGGGCACTCAACTGCAAATGGTGTTTCCAACCGTAAAGCTGGTAGTTCCCTCCGTCGTTCCTCTTCTGGTCACCCTCTTCGCCAGTGGCCCACAAATCAGTTCTTTCACAGGGTCGCTGATGCGCAACACTGAGATTATGTTGCTGGGCTGCAACGATAGTTGATGCTGCTGGTGAGTTGCTTTCAGATATATCACAACACTTTGAAAGTCAAACCAAAACAAAAAACTGGTAAGTGGTGGCCTGGGATGTAATCTCAAGTGTTTTCCCTAGCCTGTGACTACCATCTGTCTTCATTCTCAATCTCACTCTCGAACCAATCCCTAACTCTGACTGTACTGTTGATGTGATAAGAAAGGAAATGGATCACAAACCTAACAACCACAGCTGACTCTCCTCATTGTACAAGAGGCGCAAATGTGTATTGAGGAAAGGAAATGGATCACTAACCTAATAACCCAAGACTGATACTCCAAAGTGTACAAGAGATGCAAAGGTGTACTGTTTTGTTATTGAAATATTCCTGATACGAAGGTGAATGAATATGCTTCTGGGCATGTAACCAATAATAATGTACAAGAACGCGCCAGGATATACTGTAGAGCAGTGTAATGCTTCTATTCAAGAAACCATGCCTGCGTGACTACGTAGAGACATACCAATACTCAAGACATCTCTATGTTAAAATCAAGAATCCTTCTGAAACAACTCTAAGTCGTTGAACAACGAGAATCAAGAATGCAGTTGCTTATACTGTAAGGCAGTGAACTATCTATCATCAAGACCAGAGAACAGAATAACAAATATATTCACTAGGTCGTGACGGTCTACCGTCAATGTGAATTAAAGGTCACGTGAAGCGCGTGGTGATTCTAGCCTGACGTCTTCTAACAACTCCAATCATGACTAAATCACTTCTAGAAAACCAGACATTAGTTGACATAGAATCTTAGCATTGCCGATCCCTGTTTGCTACTAGATTAGCTCAATCTCAAATAATAATTATCCTACATGACTTAGAAATCCAACCATGCTTGCTTTGCGAATAATTGACCAAAACCATCATTGTCGTAAAATAATATTAATCACGCCTGTAGTACATCTAGACCAAATATATTAAATGAATTTCCGCCTGTTGGGAAATGAATTTATACAAAACGCTATTCTTTATTAGTCCTCCTGACTGAGAATATTACTAGGCTTTTGTTTTCTTTCGTTTTGCCGCAACGTGGCTTCGACAGACAAACATGTTTTGAACATAAAATTACATAAATACTAATTGTTAGGCCTTACCTAGTTCCAGAATCAGATTCTCACTACAGATCAGGGCACTTGTTCAATATAAAATTTGGTGAGAACTATTACTGGTTTCTGTAATCTACTATTTCAGTAATCTACTGTAAAAGGTTCGCCTTTCGAACACCTCAGTTGGCCCCGACCGTTGTCTGCGATTTCTCGCGGAAGAGTGAGACCAGGGTTGCCACTTTTTTTTTTGACCAAAAGTATCTAGAAACGGCCCAAACAACATCCATAAATATCTAGATTTCGTTGGAAAGTATCTAGGAAAAATATCCAGATTGAGAAATTAAGAAATTACATATGTATTGATGTGACAGCCGCACTCCCTGGCAAAAAGTTTACAGCTGTCACCGTAATCCCGTATATTCTCGTGAGTAACGCAGCTGCACCCGAACCGACAGCGGTTCGAGCCGCTCTGGTAACTTACAGGGGTATGTGAGCCGGTCGCTCAGAAAGCAATGGCAAACTACTGAGCGTAATCTTGCCTTGTACATCAACAGCAGCTGAAAAATTCTGATGTTGACTGCACCATCCTGTAAGGGATATGCAACATTAAAAAGAAAATTGATGTGACTTACCTATATAATCATGTCCTCTTCTTCACTGATGCCTGTCTCACAAGATGCACTTAGCTTGGATGATGAAGTTGAAGCTTCAGATTCAAAATGACTCTGGTATGCTTTAGCTGTTCCAATTTCTTTTATTACACGATCATGGAGCTGATAAGTTGAACAGCATTTTCCTGCTCTCATCAGGCCAAATCTTATTGTCAATATAGTATTTAAGAGATCAAGTTTCATCCTGTTTCTTAGTTTGCATTTTGTATAATTCACAGTACTGAAAACTCTTTCCGCATCAGCATTTGAATGGGGTAGTATCATGGCAGACATCGCACAATCAAAGAGCTCACAGAATGGACTGTTACCTGAGACATCTTTAAATTGTCTTACTTCACTCCAAAAAGCTTCAGTTTCTGCTTTGTTTGTCCAGTCAACAAAATTTATTTTTGTTAACTAATATTCTGCTTCCGCCACACTATTATCAGTAGCCCCTAAAAATTTAATAACTTGACAATATTTAGGTATGTCCTTTACTGGCTGAGGTATGTTGTTAATAGAAAAGAGTGAAATATTTTTCAATACATCTAAATTTTCAGCAAGTCTCTGCTTCAGTTGATCGAATAATGAGACAAGAAAATCTTGACAGTGCTTTCTTAAGTTGTTCTCTTCATTTTCTGTTAACAGTCCTTTTGTTTTTAAACCATCAATTTTTGATTCGATTTGGTATCCCAGGTATGGCTTGGGAGCCAAATAGCTCTCTATAGTGCAAGTGAACAAGTCAGCTTTAGAAGTTGGCAATATAAGTCTTTTACCAATTGAGTGAAATAGCAAAGTGAGGTCGTCAAGTAATTTAACTTTATCAACATTTTGAGATTCAAATAGTTTATTAACTTTTTGCACTTCACTTAAAATGGGTTGTGAAAAGAGAAGGAAAGCCAAATTCTTTTCATCACTGTACATTCCATATAGTATTTCAGCTGTGTAGCACTTTTCATTTTGTCTTGTTATTTCGAAGTGTGTCTTCAACTCCAACCATCGGTTCACAATTACTTCAACAGCTGGTTGAATTGATAATTTTGAATTTTGTTGAATTTTCAGTTGTGAGGAACTATCATTTAATGCTTTATATAAATTATTATATTGCTGTTGTCTGGCAGATGATTTGGAGAACCAGTTATGTGTTTCAACAATAAGGAATTCCAAATTCCTTGGTAAACATTCTGACTGATGAGGCATGTGATAATGCTAGCTGCAAGGAATGACACGCACATTTTATGAGGATTAAAGATGGGATATCTTCCTTCAATTTTGCATACACGCCATGGTTGATACCGACCATTACCGATGCATTATCGGTTCCAATTGCAGCCAAATTCTTTAAGTTTAAATGTTTACTGACCAAAAGTTTCTTCAGTGCCCTTATGCGCCCTTCTTTTACTCATTACCGGGAAGGGGGGGGGGGGGTTGCCAGATTGTTGAGCGTTGACCCAAGTTAGTTCAAAGTTTAAATAATGATAATTTACGCGCGTCCAGACCAAACATAAAATGGGTAAATGACACCGAAAGAAAAGTAAAATCTAGAAAGTATTCAAAATATCCGACTCCAAATGAAAAGTATCTAGAATTGCATCCAGCATCCAAACGTCAGAAAACGGTATCCATACGCCGGCAAAAACCTCTAGATCTGGATATAAAATATCTAGAATGGCAACTATGAGTGAGACAGAGAGTGGAACTAGGATTAGCAAGTGGCCGTTTCCGGGCCCAGTTGTCTGTTGGTTTGTAGTTGGCCAGGATAAGTAAGCCAAACTAAATTACCCCATTAACCATAAATACAAAGTAAACGTAACATTAATGTAAACATATCTTAAAGAATCTTTATAGAACACTGAGTACTAAGCAAGAGGGGAGGGTGCAGCCAGGCTTTCGCCACATACCCTCAGTCTTGCCCGTTGTCACCAAATTCTCTAGTTTATTTCTTCTTATAACATGCTCAAATAAACGTGGTTGTGTGCGTCTAATTTCTTTAATCAATTTACGGTTTTCATTTGCTTCTTGTATGACTTGCTTATTGGTAGTAGTAGTAGTAGTAGTAGTAGTAGTAGTAGTAGTAGTAGTAGTAGTAGTAGTAGTAGTAGTAGTAGTAGTAGTAGTAGTAGTAGTAGTAGTGGTGGTGGTGGTGGTGGTGGTGGTAGTAGTAATCTTACGGTTTCGACTTCATATCAATGAGTTGCCCCATAATTGCTCCTTTCCTGTGCTGGTGACAACCACACGACATTTCCATCTTTTGTCACGTGTTAGCTTATGAATAAGACTGTGAAGCTGAGTGGTCTCGAAGTATGGTGTCCGCCTCGAGTGCTGGAGGTCCCATGTTCAAGCCTCGGTGAGGACAGGGATTTTTTCACGTGGCCTTCTAGTAACAAACTTTCCCCTGGTCTCTGGGTAGTGAGATCGGACGCCCGTGTGTATTGTTGCACACGTAAAATATCCCTTGGCAGCTGGAAGTCGAAAAAGAGTAGCCTAAAGGCGCTGCCCGGGTAAAATTTCGAGTTAAAAATCTACCCAAAGTATTTCAGGATCCTCGCCGGTGCTACGGAGTTTGTGCACTGAGCTGAGATTCTCCGGACTCAGGCTTGAGTTAGGAGTACAACGAAGTACTTATGGGTTACACCCGTGTGCCATGATGTTGATCCGTCAACTAAACTAAACTAAACTAAACTATACTAAACTAAACTAAACTAGCTTATGAAGAAAACAGTAGCTTTATGTATTGTGTTTGATAGTGGTAAATTGTTGATTTTTATCAATGCTAGTGAGTTCTTGGTTATTTTTTGTCGATATTTATAATTCTGATACATTGATGTTTTTATTTTCGATGTTAGCAAGTTATTGTTTGTTGTTTTCGATGTTTATAAATTATTGTTTACTGTTGAAGTTGTTAAATTGTTGATTGTCGTTGAGTTGGTAAATTGTTTTTTGTTGTTGATGTTAGTAAATTGTTGTTTGTTGTTGATGTTAGTAAACTGCTGTTTGGAGTTGGAGAATTGATGTCTGTGTCTGCTATTGACTATAATGATCATTGGTTTTAAATCCTGTCGATCTTAAATTGTTTCCCGAGTCTGTTTTCGTTGCCGTTGGCAAATCTTCTTTTTATCCTTCTCCTACTTTTGTTACTGCTCTTGCTCCTGCTTTTACTATCTCTCACCTTTTGGTTCACTGGCATTTCTATCTGTGATACATGCTGTATATGTGATGAATGTTGTATATGTGATGTATGTTGTGATACATGTTGATGCGTAATGAATATGTGATACATGTTGTATATGTGATGCGTAATGTATATGTGATACATGTTGTATATTGTATATGTGATGCATGTTGTATATGGGATGCATGTTGTATATGTGATACATGTTGTATATGTGATACATGTTGTATATGTGATGCATGTTGTATATGTGATGCATGTTGTATATGTGATACATGTTGTATATGTGACACATGTTGTATATGTGATACATGTTGTAAATGTGATGCATGTTGTATATGTGATGTATGTTGTATATGTAGTGCGTGTTGTATATGTGATGCATGTTGTATATATGATGCATGTTGTATATGTGATGCATGTTGTATATGTGGTGCGTGTTGTATATGGGATGCATGTGTATATGTGATGCGTGTTGTATATGTGATGCATGTCATATATGTGATGCGTAATGTATATGTGATACATGTTGTATATGTGATGTATGTTGTATATGTGATGCGTGTTGTATATGTGACGCATATTGTATATGTGATGCGTGTTGTATATGTGACGCATATTCTATATGTGATGAGTGTTATATATTGAGACGTGGTGTATCTGTGATGCATGTTGTATATGTGATGTATGTTGTATATGTGATGCATACTGTATCTGTGATACATGTTGTATATGTGATGCATGTTGTATATGTGATGCATGTTGTATAAGTGATGCATGTTGTATCTGTGATGCATGTTTTATATGTGATGCATGTTGTATCTATGATACATGTTGTATCTGTGATGCATGTTGTATCTGTGATGCATGTTGTATATGTGATGCATGTTCTCTATGTGATGCAGATGACAGTAATATCCTTGTCATTTTGTTGTCACTATTGATTCCCCCACCCACCTTTCTGAGCATCAAATACAGCCTTCTGGAAATGATAACATATTTGACTGTATCATATTGTACTTCATTATTTCATATTGAATTTCATTATATCATCCAGTATTTCATTATATCATGTAGTATTTCATTATATCATGTAGTATTTCATTATATCATCAAGTACTTCATTATATTTTATTGCATTTCATTATATCATCTCGTATTTAATTATACCATATACTATTTCATTATGGACAGACAGAAAAACTAATGTCCATGTCCTAAATGAAACACATGAAATTCGTAAACTGATTAGAGAAATTAGACATAGACAGTCACACTTTTTGGGGCATGTTATAAAAAGAAATAAATTGGAGAACTTGGTGACAATTGGCAAGATCGAGGGGAAGAGAACAAGGGGAAGACAGAGAAGTAAATACCTGGATGGCTTTGCCACATGGTATGGTCGAGACTACAACACTGAGCTGAGCCACGAGTCTGATGATCGAGTGAAATGGTGAATCATGACCGCCCGCGCTAACTGGCATGGTACATGATAGATAGATGGATTTCATTATATCATGTATTATTTCATTACATCATATATTATTTCATTTTATCATCTAGTATTTCACCATATCACCTAATATTTCATAATATCATCTAGTATTCATTATATCACCTAGTATTCATTATTCCATCTAGTATTTCATTATAGCATCTAGTATTTCATTTTATCATCTAGTATTTCATAATATCATCTAGTATTCATTATATCATCTAGTATTTCATTATATCATCAAGTATTTCATTTTATCATCTAGTATTTCACAATATCATCTAGTATTTCACTATTTCATCTAGTATTTCAATATATCATCTAGTATATCATCTAGTATTTCATTTTATCATCTAGTATTTCACTATTTCATCAAGTATTTCAATATATCATCTAGTATTTCACTATAACAACTAGTATTTCAGTTTATCATCTAGTATTTCACTAAATCATGTAGTATTTCACTATATCATCCAGTATTTTGTCTTATCATCTAGTACATTGGTTCTCAACCCGTTAGCTAATTCTTCCCCCCCCCCCCCCAGTGGGGATTTTTAGGGTTTCCAGGGGAAGGGGTGTGTGGAAATTAAATTATTTCAAGATCGCGTTAGTACAAGGACCAATTACTTAATATTGTTTTTTCCCTCCATACTTTACGGTTCTGTACATCTCGCCCTTCTGACATTCGTTTTATAACGTAAGTAGAACCGCAAATCTCGTTTTATGCAGACGTCTAGACTTTTTCTAGTATGCGTTCTTCTTCTTCTTCTTCTTTGGCTCGCTTGAAATATGTCTATAACTGCAATGTTGTCTCTTGTATAAATCTAACAGTCTTTTTTAATTCACTCAGCGGTCCATGGAGTCTATCTTTCACTGTTGTCTCTCTAGGCCAGAAGGCATGCCTGGGTATGTTGTAGTTTTGGCATTCTTTGAGTATGTGCTCTGCTGTCTGCGAGGCCAAACCACATGTGCACATCGCTGAGTCATCAATCTTGAATTTTGTATACATGTGGTTGCGTTCTATTATATATATATATATATATATATATATATATATATATATATATATATATATATATATATATATATATATATATATATATATATATATATATTATATTTCTGATATCTATTGTGTCCTATTCTGAAGCGCAGAATAATGACTTGTTCTGGTCTGTCCAAAACGTGGTAGTCATCTTGAGCTGGTTTTGGTGGCCTTCTGACTGATTTGACCATTCTTTTCTTTTGGTGGGCACATCAGGCTGTTCTTCGTTTGCTCCTTCCTTAGCCAATTGATCAGCTTTGTCGTTTCCGGGTACTCCACAGTGGGATGGTATCCATTGCACGGTGACCTTATGCTGACTGCTAAGTTCAGAAAGTAGTGTCCTTAGTACTGGCAATTTCCCAGACAGGAGCGCCTCGAGACTGATTTTGCATATGCCAACAGCGCCACAGGTTGTGTACCATGATTGGTATTTAGTAATTTCTCTGTTGCTATCTTGATTGCCTCAATTTAAGCATCATAGTTATGGCAGTACTTTCCTGTTGGAAATCTGGTCGTGTCCCTGGTATTATTAGGGTATTCTATGTACACTCCCGCTTCTCCATTTCGAACAGCATTTTGTGCTGACCCATCTGTGTAGACTCGGATCCAGAGGTCCTGCGAGTATAAGTCATCAAGGAAGCTGAGAGTGGCTGTTCTGCGCTGTATACCGTTCTGTTCTTCCTTGTCAAATATTCCTCGCACTTTCGTCTCGATTTGTAGTGATGGTCTATGTTCATCTTTACATGGAGTTAACTCTGGAATAGTTGTCAGGGGGATACTAACTGTGGTGATCGGTGGTTTCTCTACAGAGTCGTTTCGCCTGGTGGATAAAACTACTTCTTTTCAACCGCCCCATAGCTAGGTTTTCAAGTCGGTTCTTCATATTGTGGCCTGGCAAGCTGAGGAACTTTTCTGCTTGTATTAGTGCTTTCGTATCTCTGCGCTCTATCAGTGCTTGGATTCTCCCCATTTTCTCCATTGCTACAATAGGGGTTGATCTCTCATCCCTCCTGTGGTGACTCTAAGAGCATGATTCTGCACCCTGTCCAGCTCTTTTAGTGTGGTTTTTTATGCTGAACACCATGCAGTTGACCCGTATTCCAGGTATGGTCGTATGCTCTGTTGATAAACTTTGCTAAGTATTTTCACACTGGCTCCCCATGTGGTTCCATTGAGCTTTCTCAGGATGGCTATTTTCCTTCTGGCTTTTGCTCGTGCTTTTAAAATGTCAGCCTGGCATCAAATGTTACTCCAAGGTATGTTGGTTCTTGATCTTCTCTAGGGGTGTTCCATTTATCTGGATGATCCCTGCCTATTGTTTCGGAGAGAGGGTAAATAGAGTGGTGCTGCATTTGTCAGTGTTTATGCTGAGACACAATCTATCCGCCCATGCAACAAAAGTATCTACAGCTCTTTGTAGCGATTTGGTGGCCACTGATGCACGTTCATTTGTGCTCCACAAAACCAGGTCATCGGCGTACATTGCCGCTTTAATTCCATACGGTAGATTAGCAACAAGATCATTGATGAAGATTAGAAAAAGTGTGAGGGACAAGACTCCGCCCTGGGGAACACCGTGACGCAGTAGTACTTTCTTGCTCTTGAGTCCGTCTATCTGTACTCGGGCTCTTCTGTTGTGCAAGTATGCTTTCACCCATTTGTACATTCTTCCATTGACTTTACAATTTCTCAGTTTCTTCATCAGACCTTCTTTCCAGACATTGTCAAAGACTTTCTTCAGATCTATCCATGCAGCAAGCACCAGCTTCTTATCTTGGAATGCATCCTCAATTTCTTGACAGAGGTAGGTTGTCTGATCTTCCGTAGAGTAGTACTGCCTAAAGCCAGCCTTCTGTGGCACAAGGATGCTTTCACTTTCAATGTCTGTTATTGATGAGGCGCTCCATTGTTTTGCAGAGACAGCCGGTGAGGCTAATTGGTCTGTAGTTGGAGGCAATGGAACTATCTTTCCCTGATTTTAGGAGGGGTATCATGATTGCTTCTCTCCAGGCTTGTGGAACACTGCCTAAGGTCCAGGTGTTATTGAAGATCTGCAATAGCTTTGCTTTCGCTTCTGTTCCTAGGTTCCTGGTCATTTCATAGGAGATACCATCAACTCCTGGTGACTTTCTCATTTTCAGTTTTGATATGGCTAGCTCCAGTGGCGTCACTGGGGTTGGTGTCACCCAGTGCGGTAAACTCTTGGTGTCACCCCTCTAGACTTTCACCATGGTCTTCTTCCGAGTGTTCCTGTACCATATATAATCGCATATAGTAATGTTTGTAAAATAAGTCAAAAAGTTAATAAGGACATAAGAAAGAAAACAAATTGAACAATATAACTTCAATACTTCAGGTAAAACATAAATAAAGAACTTCGACAAACTCGGACAAAGTTAAATTTTTGTTATTTAACATTAAAATTTCTAAAATTAACAATGAACGGTTATGAAACCCGACTATACAGAGCTATGTCTGCTTTGTCAAATTTGCAATTTTTTTATTTTGGTGTCACCCCTTGATGGTGTCACCCGGTGCGGCCCGCACCCCCCTAGTGACGCCCCTGGCTAGCTCTAATTCGCCGATTGTGATAGGTGCCTCCAGAACCTCATGTACTGTTTCATTTTGTCCTATATGTTGCCATTTCTCTCGAATCTCTTGTTCTTTCTCTGGACTAATTTCGATATTGTTATCTTGAGCGAATGAGTCCGCAAAATGGTCAGCTGCTGGCTTTCCTGATAAGAAGTTTCTGTCTGTATGTATTGCAATTTTTTAGTTTCTCCCTGTGCCCTCATCGTTAAGTTGTTTTATTAGCTTTCACAACTTCCTTGTGTCTGTTTCAAAGTTCAGTGACTCTGTTTTCTCCTGCCAGCTTTTCCGCCTAGCCTGCACCTTTGAAATTTCGCTTTTGCGTGCTGGTATTTATTGTGGTGCTCTTGGCTGGGTTTGGCCTCTGCTTGCATTCTACTCACTTTCACATTATTATGCAACTGTTCCAGTTCACTACTCCAGTAGGGTTTATAATGTTTACGGGCTCCTCTTGGTATTGTTTCGCGTGCTGCTTGTAGTATGCATTTCCCAAACTCTTCAACTATTTTATTTATGTCCTTCTCAGTGACCAGGTTTCTAACCAGTATGCTAGTGCGATGCTTGTACATTGCCCAGTCTGCTTTCTTGTAGTTCCACCTCGAGAGGGTGCTGTTTTCATTTACAAGCTCATCTTCTACAAATAGAAAGACTGGCCGATGTTCACTGCCACCAATTTCCCAACAATTCATTTAATGTTCCACTCCAGGTCTGGTGTATGAAAAGCCAGGTCAGATGTAGTTGTAGTGTGCCATGATCTCGAGTAGAAGGTATGTGGGTCAGACGGCTTGTTAATCAATATGAATCTATTCTCATCCTGCCAGTCTTCCAGTCTCTCTCCTGTCTGGTCCATGTGATCATAGCCCCAGCTCTGTGAGTGACTGTTAAAATCGCCACACACAATCATTTTTTTCTGTTAAGGGTAGTGATTCCAGTGCCTGTGGGCGGTCATTTGGACAGTAGTAATTGATCAGATGAAGGTCTGTATTGCTGTCATAAGTTTAAGTGTATCATACTCAGCCCCTTCCATGTAAACTTCAATTTGGGAAGCAGTGATGTTACTTTTAACAAGGGTCAGTATCCCACCCTTTCGCCTGTCTTTTTGGTTAGATCGGTAACACTGATAATCTCTGATTTTGAAGGCTATATTTTCGTTGACGTGAGTTTCTTGCAAGCAACAAAAGCTTACATTTTCTTGGGCCAAAATGTTTTCTAGTTCTATTCTCTTTTTGTTGACACCCTCCGCATTCCAGTGCATTTTTTAAAGTCTTTTAGCAGTTGACATATTTCTTAGCGTGATTGCGTGGCAGCCTGATTTCTGTGGTGGCCCTCCTGGCTGGCTGCCTCCGTCTTCAGCACCTTTCCTTTGCTAGAGTAGATTGTGGTCTTACTCGACAAACGAAGTATGGCATTATCGGCCTATCAAGAGAGTAATGAGACAGGGATGTGTAATGTCTCCAGGTCTCTGTTCCCCGCCGATGGCCACGTCATAGTATCATGAAGTGTTTTCCTGTTATTAGAATCGCAAAAACTATAAACTTTACTTGGAAATTGATGTGTGTCGCCATTAGTAACGTGATGTAACAGGCTATCCTCGATTGCAGCGGGATATCGATACCTACATCTGATCAAAAGAACAGGGCAATAAAGACGATTATACACATTCCATATCCCTGTCGTGGATTTATTTATAGTGTCGTCCCTGGGGTGAGGGGAATCAACACCCACATTCTTTTTAACCCCATATCATTATTCTGGAGAATCCACTAGATTCCGTCCACAACACCCCGTCAATCCCTGGAAACCTCTTTCTCTCTCACCACTCACCACTGGATCATGCCCCCTCTCATTCTTCCCCAAAACAACATACTACACAACTCTAGCTTCTAAAAATTAATAACAATTTAATTTAATGAAGAAAAGTGTATGTATGTGCGAAGTGTATGTGTAGAATGTATGTCGTATACTCTAGTGTGTCTGCAGAATCAGACCGGACAGCTCAGGAGCAAAGTCTGATCATCCCGGTAATGGCTACACAACATCATCATAGCTCAGCACACAATGACCTCACCAAACGATGTGTCCCTCCTGCCAGATGTTGACTTCCTCCAGTAGCTCTTTGATAATCCAAATACCTGGTCACCAATCACGAATATAGTCCAATACTGATCCTGAATCGATCACACATAATGCTACTAAATGTCTCTACCGTTCTGAGATTTAACAATCCCTGTATCGTGAAAACACGGATCACTGTCCCTTGAAACAAAATGATTCATTCCTAAATGTTCTAGAGTTTCACGATTACACAGTTAATGATTACAGTTCCACAGGAATCTAATAACTGAGAAGAACGCTATGTTCGTTGTTCCTGTTCCCCTTATAACCCATATTGTTCTTTTTACATGTGGTATGGAAAATAATTTCACTCAACTTCCGTGAACCCTATCACTAAGGAGTCATTTCCAGATAGTTATCTGTTTCTGCTCAACAGAGCCATGTTCCTTCAGACCCTCTTGATTATGGGCCCAGAGCAAAAGCCGCTGAATAAAACTTCCTTCAGTGAATCATCCAGAATCTTAAACAGTGAATGTTCAGCTTGTTTTCTTCATAACCGGAGTGGAACCTGTGAAAGTGAGAACACACCTGGTGAGAGCAACCAGACACTGACCCCTATTAGATGAGTGCAGGCCGACGGCCGCACCCAGATATAACAGTGAACTAACTCTGCCATGGGGCAGAGGAGCTCATCACATCGGTCTGAATTAGGGTAAGACAAGGAAAGACCAAAGACGACGTGCAGAACCCCAGTAGACACCCCACTGGAAGTTCCCACCATTGGACATTTCCCCCATCCCCCAACCATCCTCAATCTCTCTAAATATCATCCCACTACACTATTCTCAACCAGCTGAGCTAATTGACATCTCACTCACACTAGTTAGTTTAACAACGCGATTGCCTACTGTCGCCGACACTCCTAGAATACCTAACCACAAAGCAACAACACTATGCTCAAGTCCTACACTCTATCTATCGCTAGACTATCCTACATTACTTATACCTAAACGCTATCTAGTGAATACCTTTTGTGTACCAGCTCTATCCTGAATTGAATCTACACATTGCCATGAAAGACACATGTTCATCAACTTTAATTGACACAGAACATAATAGATTCTTTCCAAATTAGAACAGAGCTAGCCAAACTCTTCAGTCTAGTTTAATTCCATTTTTCACACTGGCGGCAAATAAGTTATGTTTCCTACAATCGGGGATTGTCCGAGTGACGTCATTCGCTGTCAACAACAGGTGGTCTTGGCGGCAACCAAATCAAGGCGGCGCTTTTCCTTTCATCTTGCGATTCGGGCACAATAACATGCCGACACATGCACTGTGTCCTGGGGAAATCGCAAGGACTTTTGGTTTCGTTTGATCCGGTGGAAGTGTTCTCCCCCCCCCCCCCCCTCTATCAACAAAAGGTTGCAGCTGTCTCTGTAAATCTATCATCTGATCGTTAACTCCAGTGGTCCCGTGACAATCCCAAACGGAAATCAATCAATCAATCATGTGCCATGCCGGAAAGCGTGGGCGGTCATGACTCGCCATTTCACTCGATCACTAAAGTCGTGGATCAGCTCAGTGTACCTGTCTCGTCCATGCCATGTGGCCAAGCCATCCAGGTATTTTCCTCTCGGTCTTCCTCTTGGTCTGTTTCCTTCGATCTTGCCAATTGTCACTAAGTTCTCCAATCCATTTCTTCTCATAACATGTCCAAAAAAGTTTGACTGTCTACGTCTAATTTCTCTAATCAGTTTACGATGTTCATTTGTCTCCTGTAGTACTTGGTCATTGGTTTTTCTGTCTGTCCACATATTAATGTATCAGAAATGGAAAAATTGAACGTTGGCAAATCATCCCTTTATTGCGAAAACTGTATCAATGTTATTGGAAAAATACTCAATTTATGGGTGCCGCCATTTGCACCGTGACATTAAATTTAGCTTCCATTTTTACGTACACTGTGTAGGGGCAGGGGGGGGGGGAGGGGCGGGGCCAAAGAATATTTAGAATCACTAATCTTGAATTTCAATATATCATCTAATATTTCATTATATCATTTAGTGTTTCGTTTTATCGTCTAGTATTTCACTATATCATCTTGTATTCCACTATATCATCTAGTATTCCACTATATCATCTTGTATTCCACTATATTATCTTGTATTCCACTATATCATCTTGTATTCCACTATATCATCTTGTATTCCACTATATCATCTTGTATTCCACTATATCATCTTGTATTCCACTATATCATCTTGTATTCCACTATATCATCTTGTATTCCACTATATCATCTTGTATTCCACTATATCATCTTGTATTCCACTATATCATCTTGTATTTCACTATATCATCTTGTATTCCTCTATATCATCCAGTATTCCACTATATCATCCAGTATTCCACTATATCATCCAGTATTTCACTATATCATCCAGTATTTCACGTTGAATAAACAGTTCTTCTATCCGGCAGATAACCTGACGCTGAGCGGACTGCATGAAGCCAAGATGTCACTGAATTTAAACGGGTGTACTGGCATATCCGACACGTTTGGGGCGGCCAATACTTTGTGTTTTAAGACGACAAGTGGGGCCAATTTGATTTGTGCCGTAAGTATGGGAGACATTGGGTTGAAGGGGCAATAGGGGAGAGAAAGACGAAAGAGAGAGAGAAAGAGGTGTAGAGAAACTGGAGAGAGATAGGAAGATACTGAGGGGGTGAGTGAGAGAAAGATAGTGATGGAAGCATGAGAGAGAGAGAGAGAGAGAGAGAGAGAGAGAGAGAGAGAGAGAGAGAGAGATGAGAGAGAGAGAGAGAGAGAGAGAGAGAGAGAGAGAGAGAGAGAGAAAGAGAGAGACACACAAAGAACCTCCTAGCTTTTCAGATTTATCCGAGAAATCTGGAAGACCGGTCCACTACCCCAGGATCAGGGAGAGGGCGGCGAAGTATATCATCGCTGCGGATTTGTGTGACAACATCCTCTAGTCAGAGGCACACGTTATACCCCTAAGCCATTTCATGTAGTGTTCTTTTGTGTTAAATGTCTGTGTGCCTTACCAAAGTTAAAGCAAAGCGGCTGTTCATGTTTGTGTTAGAGGTTTCTCCCATTTTACTGTTTGATTTTTCTCATATTTTACAATGTGTAAGCTTTCTCCCGCCGACTTCCTAGCGTAGAGGTTAGCGGCTTTTCTCCGTAATCTCGTATACTCTCGTAATTAACGTGACGACGGTGACAATCAGCAGTGGTTCGAATCGCGTCGGTAACTTACGGGGTATGTGAGCCGGCCGCTCAGAAAGCAATGGCAAACTACTGAGCGTAACCTTGCCAAGAAATCAACAATCAGCTGAAAGATGCTGATGTTGACAGCGATGTCCTGTAAAGGATATGCAAAACATTTTTTAAAGCTTTCTCCCATTTTACTATGTGTGAGCTTTCTCTCATTTTATTTGAATAACGAAGACACACACAATAGATTGCAAGATTTATTGCCTGGTATACTTCGCTGCATCTCGTCAGGTACATACTGCAGAAATCACACAACATAAAGTAAATTAACTAGATAAATCCTTCAAGATGAAATGTACACATATTCGCACAGTAATGTCGATTGTCTACCACGGTAATTTTAAGCTGACTAACATGTCTTTCTGTTTGCACAAATGTGGCTTGCGTTGATTGATCGTTATTGCTTCTGCGAACTTAACAAGCGAGTATATACCGCCATATACCGAAATCATACCGCCAAATTGACGGAGTGGCCATGGGGAGTCCTCTTGGTCCAATTCTTGCGGACATCTTCATGGCACATTTAGAAGAAAAGAGATCCTCAGACATTAACAACTTGGTCTTCTACCGTCATTATGTCGACGATATACTAATTATCACCACAGACGAGCTACAAGCAACATCAATCCAGGCCATAATGAACATGGCGCATAAAAACATCTCTCTATCTATGGAACACGAACACAACGAAGCGTTGCCGTTCCTAGATATTCTAATGAGACGTAGAGCAGACGGCACAATTCAAAGATCGATGTACTGCAAAGGAACATGGACTGGCCAATACCTACATTTTCAGAGCTTCACACCTGTCCAGTACAAACGGGGCTTAGTGCGGACCCTGTTTGACCGTGCTAGAAAGATATGCACCCAGGACACACTGACAGAGGAATTTGAAACTCTGAAGAATGTCTTAAACCTGAATGGGTACTTCACACTGCCAACAGCCCAAACCAAAACCAGACGTAACTACAGTCCCTAAGCTCAAGGTATTCATCCAGCTAACCTTTCGAGGGAATGACGTAATGCAACGCCTACGAGACCAGCTTATACAGCAGTAGGCCGAACATTCTGTGCTGCAACTCCAGTCGGTATAGAACCACACCAATTCCCACACCAGTAGTAAAAGAGCCTGTTCCTCTGTACGCCAAAAACAATTGTATCTACCAATTTACATGTAGATGCCAGGCCTTCTACATCGGTAGAACAGAGAGACAGCTGAACAAAAGAGTGCCAGAACACATACCTCTATGGGTCGACAATATACGACACACAGGCGATGCGAGCCTAGTGGGGCCGACACACCGGAAGCTCCTCGCGTCTTCCATCGAAAGCGGCCATGTGGTTGACAGAGACATTGCCTTTCGCGTGTTGTTTAACACACAAAATACTCGCTTGTTAAAGTTTGCAGAAGCAATAATGATCAATCAACGCAAGCCAGATTTGTGCAAACAGAAAGACATGTTAGTCAGCTTAAAATTACCGTGGTAGACAATTGACATTACTGTGCGAAAATATGTATGTTTCAACTTGAAGGATTTATATAGTTAATTTACTTTATGTTGTGTGATTTCTGCAGTATGTACCTGACGAGATGCAGCGAAATATTCCAGGCAATAAATTGTGCAATCTATTGTTTGTGTCTTGGTTATTCAAATTCACTACGGGAAAACATTGTTGTGAATCTCATTTTATTGTTTAAGATTTCTCCCATTGTACAATGTCTGAGCTGTCTCCAGTTTGACTATGTTTGAGATTTCTCTTATTTTACCGTGAGTTTTCTCCCATTTCACTATGCCCGAGCTTTCTACCATGGGAGACTTTATTCGTAGTAGAAGTGCGAATAAAGCTCAATTTTATTCGTAGTAGAAGTGCGAAGTAGAATTGCGGGAATTACCAAACATGTCACAGCGTCCGCTCACTAGTAAATTTTAGTTTGAGCCATTTAGAAAGTGGTTAATTTGGGGCGATATTTCATGTGGCAAATAAAATTCACGTTAAACAAAGACATCTATTGGATCCATCGATTTGGACACTCGATCACTCCGTCGCTGCCTGTGGGCTGCGCCCCCCCCCCCCCTCGGGCAGGTTGCGCAGATCCATAGAGCACACTTTATTCACAAGCTTCGAATTTCTAAGTTCTATAATTTAGTTCCTAATCTTATATATAAATTAGGATCTCCGTCCGTCTGTCTGTCTGTATGTCTGTCTGTATGTCCGTCTGTCCTTTGTGCGCTCGCGAACGGCCCATCCGATTGAGATGAAATTTTCTACACGCCTTCCTTTCATTCCAGAGCTGCCAACTGTGATATTTTGTTAGTGTGAAATCGCCTGCTTACTCAGTATTATTTCATTTTTCATTTTTCATCATAATTTCATATATTTCAGGGGACCTAACTCTGTAAAAGTTATTTCAAGGGGCATAACTTTTCTGTATAACTTATAGTCATATTGTGGCATCGTTTTCAAAGATTTATAAACTCTTTGTCCATAGTTATGTACCGGCATATGAGTTATAATAAATAATGATACAATCTGTAAGGCATTTTCAAAGTTTTCATAACAATAATGCACGATGCATAACATTGTAACTCATCTTTTTTTTCTTAAGAAGTTACTGTAGTCATGCAGGTGATTAGAAAGAGTTTTCATTAAAAATAATGGATGGTGTCTGGAAGAACGTTCTTTTAAGTTACTTTTTTTGTTGTATGAATTTAAAGAAGCCGGACAGGGTCAGGCAGACAGATAGACAGACAGACAGACAGATAGACAGTCGGGAACAGGAACTTATATGACTACTTATATAAATTAAATGAGATGCTTCACACCAGGAGCTGTGCGATGCCGGGCCAGGTCAGACAGACAGACAGACAGACAGACAGATAGTCGGTAACGGGAACGGGAACTTATATGACTACTTATATGAATTAAATGAGATGCTTCCCACCAGGGACTGGGCGAAGCCGGGCAGGGTCAGGCAGACAGATAGACAGACAGATAGACAGACGGGAACTTATATGACTACTTATATGAATTAAATGAGATGCTCCACACCAGGAGCTGGGCAATGCCGGGCCGGGTCAGACAGACAGACAGACAGACAGACAGACAGACAGTCAGTCGGTAACGGGAACGAGAACTTATATGACTACTTATATGAATTAAATGAGATGCTCCCCACCAGGGTCTGGGCGAAGCCGGGCAGGGTCAGCTAGTCTTATATATAAAAAAGGATCTCCGTCCATCTGTATGTATGTATTTATGTCTGTATGTCCTTTATACGTTCGCGAACGGCCTATCCGATTGAGATGAAATTTTCTACACGCCTTCCTTTCATTCCAGAGCTGCCAACTGTGATATTTTGTTAGTGTGAAATCGCCTGCTTACTCAGTATTATTTCATTTTTCATTTTTCATCATAATTTCATATATCTCAGGGGACCTAACTCTGTAAAAGTTATTTCAAGGGGCATAACTTTTCTGTATAACTTATAGTCATATTGTGGCATCGTTTTCAAAGATTTATAAACTCTTTGTCCATAGTTATGTACCGGCATATGAGTTATAATAAATAATGATACAATCTGTAAGGCATTTTCAAAGTTTTCATAAAAATAATGCACAATGCATAACATTGTAACTCATCTTTTTTTGCTTAAGAAGTTACTGTAGTCATGCAGGTGATTAGAAAGAGTTTTCATTAAAAATAATGGATGGTGTGTGGAGGGACATTCTTTTAAGTTACTTTTTTTGTTGTATGAATTTAATGAGAACTTATATGACTACTTATATGAATTAAATGAGATGCTCCCCAACAGGGACTGGGCGAAGCCGGACAGGGTCAGGCAGACAGATAGACAGACAGATAGACAGTCGGGAACAGGAACTTATATGACTACTTATATAAATTAAATTAGATGCTCAACATCAGGGTCTGGGCGAAGCCGGGCCGGGTCAGACAGACTGACAGACAGACAGAAAGATAGACAGACAGACAGACAGACAGATTGTCGGTAACGGGAACGAGAACTTATATGACTACTTATATGAATTAAATGAGATGCTCCCCACCAGGGTCTGGGCGAAGCCGGGCCGGGTCAGCTAGTCTTATATATAAAAAAGGATCTCCGTCCAAATGTATGTCCTTTATGCGTTCGCGAACGGCCCATCCGATTGAGATGAAATTTTCTACACGCCTTCCTTTCAATCCAGCGCTGCCAACTGTGATATTTTGTTAGTGTGAAATCGCCTGCTTACTCAGTATTATTTCATTTTTCATTTTTCATCATAATTTCATATATCTCAGGGGACCTAACTCTGTAAAAGTTATTTCAAGGGGCATAACTTTTCTGTATAACTTATAGTCATATTGTGGCATCGTTTTCAAAGATTTATAAACTCTTTGTCCATAGTTATGTACCGGTATATGAGTTATAATAAATAATGATACAATCTGTAAGGCATTTTCAAAGTTTTCATAACAATAATGCATAATGCATAACATTGTAACTCATCTTTTTTTTGCTTAAGAAGTTACTGTAGTCATGCAGGTGATTAGAAAGAGTTTTCATTAAAAATAATGGATGGTGTGTGGAAGGACGTTCTTTTAAGTTACTTTTTTTGTTGTATGAATTTAATGAGAACTTATATGACTACTTATATGAATTAAATGAGATGCTCCCCACCAGGGACTGGGCGAAGCCGGGCAGGGTCAGGCAGACAGATAGACAGACAGACAGACAGACAGATAGTCGGGAACGGGAACTTATATGACTACTTATATGAATTAAATGAGATGCTCCCCACCAGGGACTGGGCGAAGCCGGGCAGGGTCAGGCAGACAGATAGACAGACAGATAGACAGACAGATAGACAGTCGGGAACGGGAACTTATATGAATTAAATGAGATGCTCCACACCAGGAGCTGGGCAATGCCGGGCCAGGTCAGACAGACAGACAGACAGACAGACAGACAGACAGACAGACAGACAGACAGTCAGTCAGTCGGTAACGGGAACGAGAACTTATATGACTACTTATATGAATTAAATGAGATGCTCCCCACCAGGGTCTGGGCGAAGCCGGGCAGGATCAGGCAGACAGATAGACAGACAGACAGACAGACAGTCAGTCAGTCGGTAACGGGAACGAGAACTTATATGACTACTTATATGAATTAAATGAGATGCTCCCCACCAGGGTCTGGGCGAAGCCGGGCAGGGTCAGCTAGTCGTATATATAAGTTAGGATCTCCGTCTGTCTGTCTGTATGTATGTATGTATGTCCTTTATGCGCTCGCGAACGGCCCATCCGATTGAGATGAAATTTTCTACACGCCTTCCTTTCATTCCAGCGCTGCCAACTGTCGTATTTTTTTTCTTCTTCCTCCTCCTCCCTCCTCCCATTCCCAAAATACGTACGTAAATATATGATGATGATGATGAAAGAATCCCCGAACCAAAACGCTAGGGAAAGGGAAGAAAATGACGTGTCTACACAGAATCGTCACACGGCAATCATCATCATCATCAAGTGCCGTGCCGGCTGGCGTAGGCGTTCAACTCTGCTGCTGATATATATGCCTCCATGCCACGGCAATATCAATAACAATTCATCTTTTTATGTGTAAGGAAGTTATCTACAGTCGTGTAGAAGGGAAGAACAATCAATGGAAGGACCGAAATCACATAACCTAGACGAGTATGAATTCGGAATGGCGAACTCCCTCCTCCTCTCTTCTCCTCCTGCCTCTACCTCCTCCCCTCCTCCTCCCTCTACCTCCTCCCTCCACCCTCCTCCTCTTCCTCCTCCCTCTACCTCCTCCCTCTCCCTCCTCCCTCCTCCTTCTCCCTCTTCCTTCTCCCTCTTCCTCTCCCCTCCTCCTCCATCCTCCTCCCTCCTACTCCCTCCGCCTCCCCCCTCCTCCTCCCTCTACCTCCTCCCTCCTCCTCCCTCTACCTCCTCCCTCTACCCTCCTCCTCTTCCTCCTCCCCCTCCTCCCTCTCCCTCCTCCTTCTCCCCCTCCCTTCTCCCTCCTCCTCCCTCTCCTCCTCCCTTCTCCTCATCCCTCCTACTCCCTTCTCCTCCTCCCTCCTCCTCCCTTTTCCTCCTTCTACCTCCTCCCTCCTCCTCCCTCCTCCTCCTTCATCCACATCCCTCTTCCTCCTCCTCCCTCCTCATCATTCCTCCTCCTCCTCCCCCTCCTCCTTCTCCCTCCTCCTTCTACCTCTTCCTCCCTCCTCCTTCTCCCTCCACCTCCTCCCTCCTCCTCTCTCCTCCTCCTCCCTCCTCCTCCCTCTCCCTCCTCCTCCCTCTCCCTCCTCCTCCCCCACCTGCGTTCTCCTCCTCCCTCCTCCCTCCTCCTCTTTCTCCCTCCTCCTCCCCCTCCCTCCTCCCCCTCCTCCCTCTTCCTCCCTCCTCCTCCTCCTCCTCCTTCACCCTCCTCCCTCCTCCTCCTCCTCCTTCACCCTCCTCCCTTCTCCTCCCTCCTGCTCCTCCTCCTCCCTCCTCCTCCTTCCTCCTCCTCCTCCTCCTTCCTCCTCCTTCCTCCTCCCTCCTCCTCCCTCCTCATCCCTCTTCCTCCTCCCTCCTCCTTCTCCCCTTTCCCCCCTCCTTCTCTTAATCCCTCCTCCTCCCTCCTCCTCCCTCCTATTCCTCCCTACTCCTCCTCCTCCCTCCTCCTCCTCTCTCCGCCTATCTCTTCCTCCCTCCTCCTCCCTCATCCACTCTCTTCCTCCTCCCTCCTCCTCCCTCTTCCTCCTCCTCCTCCCTCCTCCTACCTCCTCGCCCTCCTCTTCCTTCCTCCTTCGCCCTCCTCCTCCCTTCTCCTCCCTTCTCCTCCTACCCCTCCTATCCCTCCCTAATCCCCTCATCCATCCTCCTCCCTCCTCCTTCTTCCTCCCTCCTCCTCCCCCTCCTCCCCCTCCTCCTTCCTCCTCCTCCCTCTCCTCCCCATCCCTCCTCCTCCATTCTCCTCCTCCCTCCTCCTCCTCCTCCCTCTACCTCCTCCTTCCTCCTCCCTTCACATTCCTCCTCCTCCCTCTTCCTCCTCATCCCTCCTCCTCCTCCCTCCTCCTCCTCTCTCCTCCTCCTCCTCCTACTCCTCCTCCCTCTACCTCCTCCCTCCTCCTCCCTTCACATTCCTCCTCCTCCCTCTTCCTCCTCCTCCCCCTCATCCTCTTCCCTCCTTCTCCTCCCTCCTCCTTCTCCCTCTTCCTCCTCCCTCTTCCTCCCTCTTCCTTCTCCCTCCGCCTCCTCCCTCATCCCACTCTCTCCTCCTCTTCCTCCTCCTTCTCGCTCCTCCTCCTTCTTCCTCCTCCCTCCTCCTTCTCCTCCCTCCTCCCTCCTCCTTCTCCCTCTTCCTCCTCCCTCTTCCTCCCTCTTCCTGCTCCCTCCGCCTCCTCTCTCCTCCTACTCTCTCCTCCTCCTCCCTCCTCCCTCTCCCTCCTCCTCCCTCTCCTCCTCCTCCCTCCTTCTCCTGCGTTCTCCTCCTCCCTCCTTCTCCCTCTTCCTTCTCCCTCTTCCTCCTCCCTCCTCCTCCACCCTACTCCTCCCTCCTATTTCTAATCTCTCCTCCTCCCTCCTATTCCTCCCTATTCCTCCTGTCTCCTCCTCCCTCCTCCTCTGTCCTCTTGCCTCCTCCACCTCCCTCTTCCTCCTCCCTCCTTCATTTACCCAAGACAGACAGACAGATAGTCGGGAACGGGATCTTATATGACTACTTATATGATTTAAATGAGATGCTCTCCACCATGGGCTGGGCCGGGTCAGACAGGCAGATAGATAGACAGACAGACAGACAGACAGTCGGGAACGGGAACTTATATGACTACTTATAAGAATTAAATGAGATGCTCCCCACCAGGAGTTGGGCGATGCCGGGCCGGGTCAGACAGACAGACAGATAGACAGACAGACAGATTGTCGGTAACGGGAACGAGAACTTATATGACTACTTATATGAATTAAATGAGATGCTCCCCACCAGGGTCTGGGCGAAGCCGGGCCGGGTCAGCTAGTCTTATATATAAAAAAGACTGTATGTGTGTCTGTATGTCCTTTATGCGTTCGCGAATGGTCTATCCGATTGAGATGAAATTTTCTACACGTCTTCCTCTCATTCCCGCGCCGCCAACTGTCATATTTGTTTAGTGTAAAATCGGCTACTTACTTAATATTATTTAATATTTCATTTTTCATTATAATTTCAATATAGCGAGAGGACTTAACTCTAGAAAAGTTATTTCAAGGGGCATAACTTTTAATAACATTGCTATATACCTTATAGTCATATTGTTGCATCGTTTTTAAAGATTTATAAACTCTTTGTCTATAGTTATATACAGGCATATGAGATATAATAAATAATGATATAATCTTTAAGGCATTTTCAAAGTTTTCATAACAATAATGCATAATGCATAACATTGTAACTCATCTTTTTATGCTTAAAGAAATTATCTACAGTGATGTCGGTTATTAACAACATAATAAATAAATAATAGTTACCTTATCTCTATCAAGTTTGAAGATTTTATATTTCTTTACACTGTCGCCAACTCTAAGAAGACATGGAACAACATCAGCCATTATTAAATCTACAGGCATATGCGTTATAATCCTCCTCCTCCTCCTCTCCCCTCCTCCTCCTCCTACCCTCTTCCTCTTCCCCTCCCCTCCTCCCTCTCCCTCCTCTTCCTCCTCCATCCTCCTCCTCCCTCTTCCTCCTCCTCCCTCCTCCTCCCTCTTCCTCCTCCTTCCTCCTCCTCCCTCCTCCTCCCTCTTCCTCCTCCTCCTACCTCCTCCCTCCTCCTAATCACCCCTCTTCCTTCCTCCTCCTCCTCTCTCCTCCTCCCTCCTCCTCCTCCTCCCTCCTCCTCTTCCCTCCTCCTCCACCCTCCCTCCCCCTCCTCCCTCCTCCTCCTTCTCCTCCCCCTTCTCCTCTCTCCTCCTCCCTCCTCCCCTCCCTTCTCCCCTCCTCCTCCCTCCTCCTCCCTCTCCTCCTCCCCATCCCTCCTCCTCCCTTCTCCTCCTCCCTCCTCCTCCTCCTCTCTCCTCCTCCCTTTTCCTCCCTTCTCCTCCTACCCTCTTCCTTTCCCCCCTCTCCCTCCTCTTCCTCCTCCATCCTCCTCCTCCCTCTTCCTCCTCCTCCCTCTTCCTCCCTCTTCCTCCTCCCTCTTCCTCCTCCTCCCACTTCCTCCTCCTCCTATCTCCTCGCCCTCCTCCCTCCTCCTCTTCCCTCCTCCTCCACCCTCCTCCCCCTCCTCCCTCCTCCTCCTTCTCCTCCCTCCTCCTCCTTCTCCTCTCTCCTCCTCCCTCCTCCCCCTCCCTTCTCCCCTCCTCCTCCCTCCTCCTCCCTCTCCTCCTCCCCATCCCTCCTCCTCCCTTCTCCTCCTCCCTCCTCCTCCTCTCTCCTCCTTCCTCCTCCCTTTTCCTCCCTCCTCCTCCTACTCTCTTCCTTTCCCCTCTCCCCTCTCCCTCCTCCATCCTCCTCCTCCCTCTTCCTCCTCCTCCCTCTTCCTCCCTCTTCCTCCTCCTTCCTCCTCCTCCCACTTCCTCCTCCTCCTATCTCCTCGCCCTCCTCCCTCCTCCTAATCACTCCTCTTCCTTCCTCCTCCCTTCTCCTCCTCCTCCCTCTTCCTCCTCCACCCTCCTATTTCCTCCTCCTCCCTTTTCCCCCTCCTCCTCCCCCTCTACCTCCTCCCTCCACATCACTCCTCCTCCTCCCTCTTCTTCCTCCTCCCTCCTCATCCTCTCTCATCCTCCTCCTCCCCCCTCCTTCTCCTCCCTCCTCCTCCTCCCCCTCCCTCCTCCTTCTCCCTCTTCCTCCTCCCTCCTCCTCCCTCCTCCTTCTCCCTCCTCCTCCTCTCTCCTGCACCTCCCTCCTCCTCCTCCCTCTCCCTCCTCCTCCCTCTCCCTCCTCCTCCCTCCTCCTCCCTCTCCTCCTTCTGCGTTCTCCTCCTCCCTCCTCCTCCTCCTTCTCCCTCCTCCTCCCTCTTCCTCCTCCCCCCTCCTCTTTCTCCCTCCTCCTCCTCTCTTCTCTTCCTCCCTCCTCCTCCTCCTCCCTCTTCCTCCTCCTCCCTCCTCCTCCCTCCTCCTCCTAATCCCTCCTCCTCCCTCCTATTCCTCCCTACTCCTCCACCTCCCTCCTCCTCCTCTCTCCGCCTATCTCTTCCTTCCTCTTCCTACTCCTCCTTTTTTTTCTTCTGCTGCAGCTGCTGCCGCCGCTCCATTTACCCAAGTTAATTGTTGGGGGAAGGTGTAAAGATCTTTCAAGTCTCTTTCTAATGCTTTTTGTAAGTTGGTCTTCGTTTATCTAAGGTTGTTCTAACTGCAACCAATAAATGATTAGACAGACAGACAGACAGAGAGGGAGGGAGGGACGGACAGACAGACAGACAGAGAGACAGACAGACAGACAGACAGACAGACAGACAGACAGACAGATAGTCGGGAACGGGAACTTATATGACTACTTAAATGAATTAAATGAGATGCTCCCCATCAGGGGCTGGGCGAAGACGGGCCGGGTCAGACAGACAGACAGATAGACAGACAGACAGACAGAGAGATAGTCGGGAACGGGAACGGGAGCTTATATGACTACTTATATGAATTAAATGAGATGCTCCACACCAGGAGCTGGGCGATGGCGGGCCGGGTCAGACAGACAGACAGACAGACAGACAGACAGACAGACAGAGACCGTGATTCTTGTCTTGTGCGCTCTTACGAGTTGGTTCTGACTCGGACTGGTTATATCGGATTTTGTGTCTGTGACGTCAGTTGGGGGATTGGTCGGTCAGCAAGTTTTCCTGTGAATCCGTCTCCTGTGGTGATTTCTTTTTCAATGTTGGCTACTTGTACTTGTGCGTGTCGCTTGGATAGATACGTTTGTCAGAATATGGCGATTCATAGCTCCATAATACGCGTTGCAGTCTTCTTTGCTTCTCTCTCTCGAAGTATCTATCTTCCTCATATGTGTCCCAATACTCTTCGGGAGTTAAGGTTTCTTTGTCTTTCTCTTCTTGGCTCCAGCACGTTAATAGATGAACGAACATTTATAATATAGTAACACGCATGCCCCGATGACGTCACGTACGTCATGACCGGGGTTTCCGGTCACGTGACCTACTTCTACTGCGAAAAAAATTTAGCTTTATTCGTACTTCTACTACGAATAAACTGAGCTTTATTCACACTTCTACTGCGAATAAAATTGGGTTTTATTCGCACTTCTACTACGAATAGTCACTTCGTTTTCCCATTCACAGAGAGACAGTGGATCCCCAGTCTACTGCAAGGCGCCGTCCAACGGAGAATGGATCCTGGTCGGTGTATCGGCGCAATATAACAAGTGCAACGATTCGCCAGAGGTCAAGGTCATCCCCTACTCAGGATAAACAAAATACATTGCATTTCCTTTGCAGGACGTGGCGATCAACCCCAGGTTGATGTTTTTAAACAATTTGGAAAGAGCCAAACTGCCGTTTGTTGCAATAAATTGTGCTTGGTTGCATATTCACATGTAAATACAGTAAGCGTGTTGCTGTCTTCTTCTTATTTTGTCCACAAACGTTGACTTTACAATCTCCATTGTGTCCTATATTCCTGACTCTACAGTGGCCTCGTTCCAGTGTTCAGCGAGTGAACGTAACATACGAGTGTAACATGCAAGCCGGACTAACGAGGCAAGAAGATACTCGTATGTCCTTTAACATGACGTTGCAATAAATCCCTGCATTTATAGGCTGTTTATAATATACTATGCAATTTTACGTTGAGTAGTTTGCCATTGTTGTCTTAACGGGCGACGCTTAAACAATCGATATTAACTCATCACGGTCTGCTTCCGAATAGCTTGCGTTTGATTTTGAACCCTGGTCATTGTTTGACGTCAGATATACAATAACAACTAACGATCTCATGTGTTTCTCACCTGTGAAAAGAGCCACGTGTTTCTCATATGTGTAGATGTTTCTCATCTGTGACGAGAGCCATGTATTTCTTATCTGTGAAGATGTTTCTCATCTATGACGAGAGCCATGTGTTTCTCATCAGTGTAGATGTATTTCTCATCTGTTTAGATGTGTTTCTCATCTGTGACGAGAGCCATGTGTTTCTCATCTGTGAAGATGTTTCTCATCTGTGAAGAGAGCCATGTGTTTCTCATCTGTGAAGATGTGTTTCTCATCTGTGAAGAGAGCCATGTGTTTCTCTGTATCATTCAATGCCAGTCGCCTTTCTGCTGCAGTTTTCAATGCCTCTGTCTCTGCTGTGAAGTTACTTGGCAATGTCCAGTTGCTACTGACTTATTGAGGGTCTGCAAGGTGTGGAATGCGCCTAGCCCTGCAGCCAGCAGGGTTAGGATCAGCTAGCCTCTCCCAGGAGGGGTGAAGAGCGAAAATTAGTAGCCTGCCGATGACCCGCAGACTACACAAGTCAACCCCCACCTCCACGTGGTGCAGACCAGGCAACCATGACCGCGATGTTATGGGCTAACGGGGCTATGGCTCGCCATAGGGGATGGACTCCCTGTGGTCAGATTAGTGTCCTAAACCTGCGACTGGTCTAGCAAGCCGGCAGGGGATCTTCATAATGCTCGTAGAAAAACTAAGAAGCATAAACGGACTGACCCAAACGGATATTTACCCGGCAATGTTAATGAACTACGAGATAGATCAGCGACTCAAAAAATAGGCACAATGAACGTCTGCGGTTTCAATAGTAAAGAAGGAGAGCTTATAGAAACAATGGAAGAGAGGAAAATTGGACTGATGGGAATTGCGTACACTAGAACAAAGGGGAAAGGATGCAAGGAGCTCCACCGCAGTTACACGTTTGTCTACTCTGGAGTGGAACAGCAAGAAAGGACAAGACACGGTGTGGGAATAGTCATCGAACCACGGCTAGCAAGAGGAATACTAGAAATAAAATATATATCAGAAAGAATCATAACAGTGAGAATAAAAGAACAAACAATTACAACACATGTACAAATATACGCACCATGTAATGCAAACAATAATCAGCAAGAATGCGAGGACTTCTACGAAGACATATTTGATGTACTAAATAAAATAGATAAGCAGGACATCATAGTTATGGGAGACTTCAATGCAAGACTAGGACATAACAGAGTGGGCATAGAAAAACATCTGGGAGCATTTGGAGATAAGCATAATGAAAGGAATGATAACGGAAGTAGACTGATAGAGCTTTGCAGCCAACACAACCTCTATATAACAAACACCTTCTATAAGCATAAAGATTCACAAGTATACACCTGGTATAAATGGAACCATCTGGATACTAAACGCCAAATTGATTTTATATTAACAAGAAATAACAGAAAGAGAAATATATTAGATGCAAGGGCAGTGCCTAATTTCAGTATAAACACGGATCATAAAGCAGTCATTGCCACAATAAAAACCATCAGAAGATGAAAACAAAGAGCAGGAAAATACATGCCATGCGAATCAGTAAACTTAAAAAACCTTAAGGACGAGGCAGTATGGGAAAATTATGAGAAAGAACTAACTGAACTCTTTGTAAAACTACCTACAGAAAGAAAAACAGTGGAAGAAGAATGGGGGATATTCAAGATATTCAAATCAAGCATTTTAAATACTGCAAAAATAGCATGTGGAACCACGAAAAGACTCAAAACACGGATAAAGAAAATAATAAGTTGGTGGAACGCAGAAGTAAACAAAGCGGTAAAAGACAAAAAGGAAAAATATAAAAAGTGGTTGAAGAGCAAACAGGAATGTGATTACATAGAATATAGAATAGCGAGAAGACATGTGAGTAGAATAGTAAAGAGGGAAAAACAAAAAGACTGGGAAGAGTATGGAGAAACCCTAAATAAAAACTACAAGGAGGCAACTAGAAACTTCTACAAAAAGATAAGTGCAATGCGAACCAGAAGAGAACCTTTTGACCCAACTGAAATAATTAACAGCGAATATGGAGAACCAATAAGTGAACAAAAACAAATAAGATGGAAGCAGTATTTCGAACAACTTCTCAACATCCCATCAGATGTCATAGGAATTCAAGAGACTTACACAGATATCACCGAAGAACTAGAACCAGACATACCAAAAGAAGAAATTATAGAAGCCATCAGACTAGCCCCATTGAACAAATCACCGGGCCAGGATGAAATACCAAATGAACTAATTAAAGCAGCAAGAGAAGTAGGAACAGCTTGGCTATATAGACTATTCAACCATGTTTGGGTAGAACAACAGACACCACGAGACTGGGGAACCGCCGTAATTATCCTAGTTTGGAAAAACAAAGGCAGCAAAAGAGACTGCACACAATACATAGGCATTTCATTGTTAAGTCATACTGGGAAGATATTTTGCAAAATGTTTGAAAAAAGATTACGAACTACTTTAGAACCCCAGCTAAACGAAACACAACTTGGATTTAGGAAAAACAAAGGATGCACAGATGCCATTTTTGCTCTTAGACAACTTATATAAAAATCAATCGAATTCAATGAAACACTCTACTTAGCCTTTGTTGACCAAAGAAAGGCACTCAATAGAGTAGATAGAAACAAGCTGTGGGAAATCCTTAAACAATATGAAGTGAGTACACATCTAACCAACCTATGTAGAAGTTTATTCAACAACAGTGAATGCATAGTGAGAGCAACTGGAGGACACTCAGAACCCTTCACCATAAGATCTGGAGTACGACAAGGTCGTGTCCTGTCCCCTCTCTTGTTCATAACATATTTAGACAACATATGTAAAGAAACCAGCCAACCAGAGACAGCAAGAATACCTCATGACGAGAACACAGAAGAAGAAGCATCTGCACATCTAACCATCAGAGAACTCCTGTTTGCGGACGACCAAGCACTAATAGCAAAATCAGAAGCTGAATTACACGACCACATGAATAGCCTAAACGAAATGTGTAGGGAACATAACATGAAAATTATCACAAGCAAAACTGAGGTAATGACTATAACTAAAGAAGAACAAACAACAACAATTCACATAAACAAACATCCTTTGAAACAAGTAAAGAGTTTCAAGTACCTAGGAAGTATAATATCATCAAATGGCAGATCAGAAGACGAGATCGAAAATAGGTGCAATAAGACAAACCAACTCATTGGACAAATGGCACCAATTCTAAAGAACAAACATGTATCAATAACTACGAAGAAAGCACTTTACAACACGATCTTCCTACCAACTCTATGCTACTAATGCCAAACCTGGACAATGACAGAACAAGAGAAAAGAAAAATCACAACAACAGAAATGAGATTTCTGAGAAGAACACTCAACGTATCAAGAAGAGATAAGATCAGAAATGAAGAAATCAGGACTAAAGTGGGGTTAAAGCAGCACTAAATTTTATTAGCAAGCAGCAAGTCAAATGGTTTGGCCATGCAAGTAGGTTACCAGTCAACAGCATACCACAACAAGCAATGATGTACAGACCAGATGGAAACAGAGGAAGAGGCTGACCACGTAAACGTTGGACGGAGGGAATAGCAGAGTCCATGGGAATATCGATATACGAAGCCCATAATCGGGCACTCTCACGATGTTTATACTTCACCTCGACACCGCAAGGTACAAGAGGAACATGATGAGATGAGATGAGATTATTGATTTTGAGAATAAATATAACAGAGTGGCTCTGTTAAAGGGTTTATGTGGCATGGCGTGCAAAGGGAAAAAGGATTTAGTAGCTGATGCACGCGTGAGCACCCGGTAGTTAAGTAACTAGGGACGCTCACGCGCTGACGTAGGGGCATAAAGGAGATTAGTTACCACCAAGTTCTCAGGCCGGCAGGACGTGAGTCTACATCTATGCAATATGCTAGGTTTTTGATATGAACATGTCTCCTGCAATAAACTCAGACAGCATTTAATATTTACTGCTTGGCCTCTGCGTTATTTACTTCAGTCGCATTCGTGTCCTGTTGCTCTGTAATAGGACGCGAAATTGTCTCCTGCAATAAATTCAGACAGTATTTAGTATTTACTGCTTGGCCTCTGCGTTATTTACTTCAGTCGCATTCGTGTCCTGTTGCTCTGTAATATAATGCCTCCTCCTCAATTTTCTATTGAGTTATCTTGCTACTTCGTCAGCATAGCCCATATACTACTTGGGTAATTTCTTATATGTAGTTTAAAGCTATGTTTCTTCTTTCTGTTTCTTTCTAAGGCTTTCCCCGTAGCGAAGTGGTTACACTGCCTGACTCGCGTTCCGAGTTTTGTGGGTTCGATTCTGGGCTATATCGTTCGGTTCACTATTGCAATATTTTCGGAGATTCCTGTGGGATCGTCGCTGGAGGTAGGGATTTCGTGCTTTGTGCGACGATTGTGGAAAGAGACCGAGCTATATGGGATAAAAACCAATGCAATGAAGTCGACCCTCTTGATGTTTGTTTCATTCAGAATGTCCCGTTTCTAAATATCATTTCAGACGATGTTGTTTTCTTGCTTGAAATATGTGTGTTATATTAATGGATTTTTCTATTGATATGCTCACTATATAGGGTCTGTTCTAATTCTTTTTCTTCTACAGATTCTACAAAATTGTGTTGTTTTAGTCTTCTCCCTTTTATGTCTTCGTTTTAGTATTCTCCCCTTTTAATGTGTATGGATTTGTTGCCCTGACAATGCAGGAGTGCGGGGGGGGGGGGGATGAACAGGTTGATAGGCTGGCATGGAATGCACCTCTTGGTGGTAGATTACCTATGGACAAGAGAGAAGTGGTCGTGCGCCTGTGGGACCAGGTGGAGAAGGTGGGGGACAAAATCGAGAACCCGTATGTGGGCAGAATAAGATTTTGGGGGATCAGCAGGGGTTCTGATAGAATCTAAATACTGAGAGGGAAGACCAGGAGAACGTTCAATCAGATAGCGGTGGGAACTATTAGTAGTATGACTCTTCGCTGGCTGTTGAACGAGGGGACGGAGCGCGTACGGGAATGTCCTGAATGCAGTGATATCAGTTCTTAGCTCAACTCAACTCGACAACTCCTTTTTAAATTCTTTAAACCTCTGGAGCATCGGCTGCTCTGTCAGTCTTCTGCATGTTTCTGCTTGTTGCCAGGCTCTGCTATCTCTGTAGGGAAGACACCGGTTGAACGGGCACAGGGCGAAGAAAGAGGAGTCTAGATACACAGATAAGTAGAATTGGATAGACAAGTGGAGGGAGAAGCACAACGACGGATTGGGCTATGTGTCAGCTTGCCCGATGGCAAATAGGCGCTGTGGGACACTGATGAAGCGGGTTCCCTTAAACAGAAGGCAATATGTTAAAGATGGTAATGTCCTGTAGTCACTTTGTCTTCTGGCAACCTATATTTTTAGACCCAGTCTGCAACTGGAAAAGGATAAACGGTTAAAACTATTTAGTAAAGTAAAGCCGTTTTAATGTTGAGGCTCTACAACGTTAAAGGACCCCCCTTCCCCCACACCCATTCTCAATTGAAAAACGAGGTGGTTTTCCAGAGTATTCCGATATCTTCCATGAGCTGGGCAAGATTGCACTCACCGCTTGGAGAACTCGTCAGCATGCTCGGAATGTGTGTGTTGTGTGCCGGGTGAAACCAAATCATCACCAAATCTGAATCCTTCATGTTGTACACGAGTGAACTATTCCACTCCAAATGGTTCTACGGTACAAGCAGCACAACGAAGACCAGAATGACAACTATCAAAAACAATAATAACAGTAATAATGTCAATTAAGACAATAACACCAATAATAACGACAAGACTAACCTAAAACAATAAAAGCGTCAATAAACAGAACAACAACGCCAACTGAAACAATAACATCTACAATAACAATAACAACAACAATAATAATATCATCAATAACAAACAACAACAATGGCAAATAACAACGACAAGAAGCTAAACCAATAACACTAATATTGCCATCTTAAACAATAACAACAACAACAACAAAAACAGCAACAATGTCAAATAAAGCTATAACAACAATAATAAAAGCAACAATGACAGCTTAACAACAACATCAACAACAACACGAACAATGTCAGCTTAAACAGTAACAACAATAATGAAAACTTGAACAACACATTTACAACTCCAGAAGTCAGGCCCATACATCCGCCTGGGAAGTTGTATTTAATATTGAGTTGTATAAGTTCTCTGTGCACACTCCGCTTTGAGAGAGAGAAACAGAGAGTGGGAGAGAGAAAGAGAGAGTGAGAGAGAAAAATGAGAAAAAGAGAGAGTAAGCGAGAGAGAGCCGAAGAAGAGAGAGAGAGAGAGAGAGAGAGAGAGAGAGAGAGAGAGAGAGAGACAAAGAGCACGATAGAGAGAGAGAGTGATTGAGAGAAAGAGATAACGTGAGAGAGAAAGAGAGAGAATGATCGAAATATAGAGAGACGGAGAGAACGAGAGCGTAAGAGAGAATGAGAGAGACAGAGAGAGAAAGAGAGGTGAAGAGAGACATAGAGAGTGAGAAAATGAAAGAGAGAGTGAGAGAGTTTAAGAGAGAAAAAGAGAGATTGAGAGAGAAATATAGCGAGAGAGAAAGAGAGAGAGAAACAGAGATCGAGAGAAAGAGAGAGAGAGAAAGAGAGAGAGTATGTGTGATTTAGAGAAGAGAGAGCGAGAGGCAAGAAAAATGGTAGAGAACAGTGAGTGATGAGAGAGAGAGAGAGAGAGAGAGAGAGAGAGAGAGAGAGAGAGGGGGGGGGGGAGAGAGAGGCAGAAAGAGAGAGAGAGAGAGTAAATTAAGAAAGTGTCTGCGTGGGCGGATAGAAAGAGAGAGAGAGAGAGTGAGAGAGAGATGGGAGAAAATTTAAGAGAAGTTGAAAGAAAGAGAGGGGGACGAGAGAAAGAGCGATAGAATTTGAGAGAAAGGGAGAGGACGGGGCAGCGAAAGAGAGATATAGCATGAGAGAGAGAGAGAGAGAGAGAGTGAGAAAGAGAGAAAGAGAGAGAGAGAGAGAGATGGAGGGAAGACAGACAGAGCGAGAGAAATAAATAGAGAGATAAAGATTGAGAGAGAGAGAAAGAAAAAGAAAGCGGTAGAGAAAAGAACAGAGAGGGGGGAGAAAAATAGAGAGAGAGAGAGAGAGAGAGAGAGAGAGATATGGCGACAGAGAGAAACAAAGAGAAAGAGAGAGAGATAGATAGATAGACAGACAGACAGACAGACAGACAGACAGACAGACAGACAGACAGACAGACAGACAGAGAGGTGCAAGATGAGATAAACGAACAGAAAGATGGGAATGACTTGTGCACAAATATTGCTGTTAGGTGTATTACGAACAATGTTTATAAGGCAATCGTAACGAGCATTGGTTAGTTTTTACAAAACAAAGACACTGTTGTACACACAATTAACAATAACAACTGTAGACTTACTACAGTAAACTGAGATTAATATTACAACAAAGTAAGACATACAACAAAGTAAGACATACAATAAAGTAAGACATACAACGAAAGTAAATATCGTCAGTTGCAAAATGTAGGCGTGGAAGCATAAAGGAAGAATATTTTACAAGGAGTAATTGTTAGAGGGGATTGTAAACAGTCTAAGAGAGAGAGAGAGAGAGAGAGAGAGAGAGAGAGAGAGAGAGAGAGAGAGAGAGAGAGAGAGAGAGGGGGGGGGGAATAAAGCAACAAGAAACAACCGAATGAAGAGAAAGAAAGAAGCGGACTTGGCAGAGGGTGATATGATAACATGACACACGCCTACATTGTATCAGTATGCAAATAACAGCAAACATGCCAGTGATCACGTGAATATATATAAATAAACAAATTATGTTGATGGTTACACAACTACATGAGGAGTCCTTGTCTTGGCTAAGCTAGCTACATCCCATAGCTGAAATGTCCATGTCTTAGCTCAACCAGCCACTTCCCATAGCTAAGATCTCACTGGCTAGTCGGTAGAGCTTTTTACCACTCAACCACCTATGCCAGTTCAAGTTTCGTGTTCCACATCTCAGCATTCTGTCAGGCATGCTTCAATGAAATCCTCTTACACTGAATTAACAAGAGGGATATATTCGCAGAGTTTTGTTCCTGAAACTCACGGGAGACAAGCGAAACTCGTAGAAAATAGATGACACAGGGGAGAATAGAACAAGTGAAAGCGGAATTCGAACCCGCACATCCACTTCAAATAACGACAACACCGGGCTGACAGAACAAGCGAAAGGTCATCCATCGGCAGATACTCCCATTGAGGACTTCACATTCTAGACATGCTGTTGTGTGGTGGTCAGTTCTCTTACTCGACATCTTTCCTTCACAGATAATTCTCATAACATTCCGACAATTATCCGGTACCCAGATTATGGAATCGGCAGATCCCTAGCTGTACCAAACTGCCCGGAGAAATGCAACTACTCCAGGCAGAGCTAGCAGCAGCCATGTTCTTCCAGTTTATTCCACAGCGCTACTTTAAAGCTTGCAACGTGACTTTGTATCGTATCGTATTGTAACACGAGGGGCGGGGGAGTAAAAAAGGGCAGACATACCTAGGTCAGTATGCTCCCCATGCCATCTTAATTGGTCATTTGACCTATCCATATCAGTACGTGGGAAACGCAGCCAAAATAAGTTCTCTGGTCATTCTCCTATCAACAGGAAATTCCAGAGCACATTGCCAATCGGGAACCTTATATAAAGGTCAGATCACATACACAACATTTCACCTCAAGGATGTATGTAGAAGTAGGAACTGGAAGTGAGCAGTGGAGAAAGTGGAATAGGGGAGGAAGGTAGGATAAAGCTCGTGACAACACGAGACGTAGTGAACTGAGAGTAAGAATTAAGGGACGAGGAAAGTAGGATAAAGCTCGAGACAACACGAGATGTAGTAAACCGAGGATAAAGCTGGTGACAACACGAGATGTAGTGAACCGAGAGTAGGAATCAAGGGACAGGATAGATAGGAAGAATATTACATAGAGTAGGTCAGGGCAAATGACGTTATGCAGCTCCAAGAAAACAATGAATCCAACAATAGAGAATTATGAGACGAGCCCAGCGAATAGCTGACCGAACTTCCTGAGTGGCTGACGACAAGCGCCACCAAAAGTGAAACAAATATCAGAGTAACGGTGCCAACTTAGGAGCACATTTTCATACAGGATTTCGTAAGCCAAAGAGCGGCCTTTTAATTTACGGCATACAAAGGATAGGCACATTGAGGGTAAAGTTAAAGAAAGTCAAGTATACAGCAGGAAACCCTAAATATGACTTGTGCAAATTGAAAACTGACAAAGAAATACAAGATAATTTTAACATAGAAGTAAAGAACAAATTTGATTTATTGTCTGATCTAGAGATCCTATTTCAAGATGTAGATGATCAATGGGAAATGCTGAAGAATTCAATCAGTTGTGCAGCAGAAAAAACTATTCCAAAAGTAAAGAAAGTGGGCCGTAAGACATGGATGACTGAAGAAATTTTACAACTTATGGAAACAAGAAGACAGAACAAAAATGATCCTGCCAAATATGAAGAAATTCACAGAAAAGTCAGAACCTTATGTAAGGAGGCAAAAGAAACATGGCTTGAGAAAAATTGCAGAGAAATTGAAGAACAACACAACAGTAAAAATACGAAACTAATGCACAAAAGAATTCAGGAGCTTACTAATCAAAGAACACGTACATCAGCAGGCTGCCTAAAGACAAAAGATGGAAGAGTCATAATAGAAAAAGATCAGATCTTACATGTATGGTCAGATTACGTGAAAAACCTTTATGACGATAACAGAGACGAACAGTATGATGTTCAAAATAATAATGAAGGACCAGCAATTTTGAAGATGGAGGTTCAGAATGCTCTTAACCATATGAAATCTGGCAAGACCCCTGGTTCAGACAGCGTCACAACAGAAATGATTAATGCTTTAGAAGAATATGGAATAGATAAAGTTACCAGTCTGCTTAATACAATATATGATACTGGAAATATACCTCAGGAGCTATGTAATTCTGTATTTATTGCAATCCCAAAGAAATCCGGAGCCTTGGAATGTGATCAACATCGAACAATTAGTATAATGAGTCACATCACGAAGATTTTGCTAAGAATTTTCATGCAAAGAGTTAGGAGGAAAATACAACCTGAAATAGGAGAAGAACAATGTGGGTTTGTAGAAGGCAAGGGTACAGTAAATGCTGTGTATATACTGAGAACCGTAATCGAACGTTCTATAGAAGTAAACAAAGATCTACACCTTTGCTTTATTGACAACACAAAGGCTTTCGATAAAGTGAGACATGTCAACATGATAAGGATGCTTGAGGATCTACAGATTGATGGAAAAGACCTTAGACTTGTAAAAAACATATATTGGAAACAACAAGCTGCCATAAGAGTTGATAATGAAGTAAGCCAATATCAGCCTATTAAGAGAGGTGTGAGACAGGGATGTGTAATGTCTCCAGATCTGTTTTCCCTGTACAGTGAAAGTATTTTCAGAAATATTGAAGATATGGAAGGAATCAACATTGAGGGACGATGCATCAATAACATTAAATATGCAGGTGATACAGTCTTGATTGCAGACAATGAACAGGACCAGCAAAATTTAGTAGATGCGGTTGTTATACACAGTGAACAACTAGGGTTAGAGTTAAATTGTAAAAAGACAGATTATGGTCGTCACTAGGAAGAACGAAATACCACAATGTAATATACAAGTAAATGGGAATATTCTTCAACAAGTGAATAGGTACAATTATCTCGGAACAGTACTAACATCTGCTGGGTGATGCCTTGAAGAGATTAGAACAAGAATCGTAGAGTTTGTCCTCAAGTGGGGCGGGTGTAGGTCACAATAGCTTTCTCTGTTCTGCATTTGTTGGACACTTCTGTAACACGCGTTTGGCTGTTGATGGACACTTCTGTAACACACGTTTGGCTGTTGTTGGACACTTCTGTAACACACGTTTGGCTGTTGTTTTTGTCATTCTTGGTGTAGTTCAGTGACTAACGAGAATGGATATCGCTGCACCAGGGACACATTCCTGTATGCTAGGTCTCTTTCAGCAGATCTGAGGGCGTGGGCATTTGTTCCCTGCTTTCATCAATCTGTTCATTTCCTGTGCGACTGGGTGACCACCTGTTCCATACAAGCATTTACTGAAAATGGATACTTCTGCTTCTAATAGCCCATTCCGTCTGACGTTGGTGATCATATCTGTTCACAGCCTTCTGTCTTGTATGCTGCCAATCTTCTTATAGTCCATGCCGTGTGGCGTTGGTGATCATGTCTGTCCACAGCCTTCTGTCTCGTGTGCTGCCAATCTTCTTATAGTCCATGCCGAGTGGCGTTGGTGATCATATCTGTCCACAGTCGTCTCGTGAACTGCCAGTAATTTCTTATACTGACATGAAAATGTGTACACCGCAGCTAAACAATGGGGAAAAAACAGGACAGGTTTTAGGAAGATCACATGCCATGGCCACACACGATACACTGCCATGTATAGCGTGGTCTTTAATCTCAATTTCTCATTGATAGGGTTTGATTGATTGATTGATTGATTGATTGATTTAGAAACCTACATCACAGCATTCGGGACATTCCCATAATCGCCCCGTCCCCATCCTCAGTGCCACAATGCTGCTGACAGGGCTGTACAGGGCCAACACTAATAGTTCCAGTAGCAATCTGATTATATGTGCGTCTCGCCTTTCCTCTGAGCGTCGATCGTCGACCAGATCCCCTCGTCACTCCACGCTGTCGCATTCTTGCCAGCCCATGGTGATCCATTTGCTCCTCCGAGGTGTACACGTGCTCCCACAAGGCCGTAACCACGTCTGCCTTATCATACATCAATACTCCACCAAGCTTTGCAGAGTCAGCCAATCTGTCCGCCTGTTCATTCCCCAGCACACCAGCATGCCCCGGAAAAAAGATCCAGATAGGGTGTGGCAATGAACAGTGATGATTTAGTATTTAGCGCGCTTAGCTGTAAAGAAAGAGGCACGGGTTTAATTCTCAATGGAGGCAAAATTATCTTTTCCAACTTATAGAACTCTGGGGCCGACCCAGACACATAAACATGGGTCATTTGGGGATTGTTGAGAAGGAAACGTGGCGAGGAGGGTAGCTGACCACCTCGTCTTGTATGTCGTAACCTAGAATATGTGACAGCTGAACACTTCACACCACAATGGCAGGATCTACTATGGGACTCCCTTTACCTTACTGACTGTGTTCTGTGATATCTACTTCTCTCCTCTTCTATGAGTGCGAATCAATAACTGGGCATTTAATTATCATTATTATAATGTACACCAACCAGGTGACTTGATAGCGTGACAATGACTTCCGCTTGCAAATGGCGACATATTTATAAATATGACATTAAAATAGTTGGATACAATAGAATGCAATTAGGTCAAGAGTTCAAAGTTCACGATATGTCAACATCAGTAGCCACACCTTCCACCTATTCGTCATCGACATTTCCACCGACAAAAGCCAGGACTCCACCAATGGCCAGCAGGATTCCACCAGTGATACAGAAGACGAAGGAGTAGCCGATAGTCTGGGTGTCTGGGTCGTGGATCCCTGCCCCCCAGATGACCACAGCGATGAAGTTGCAGACCACTGAAATCAACAAGATGCCAGAGACTTAGTTGGTCTTTTAATACTCAGTACACGAAACAAACTAACGCTCAGGTCGTTTTAACCCCAAGTTGCATTTAACGGTCTACGGCTGGTGCGGAGAGCTCCCTGCTGATACCTAAGTATCAATTCCACATGAACTGTGGCACAGGGCTTCCCTTCCCCTCGCCAGACTCAGAAACCTCTGAGGTGTGCACGAACAGGACTGAAACTTCACATCTGCTAAAGGTAGATCCGTTATGTGCCAGGTCATGATTGAGGTCAGTGCACACAGACTGTCAAGGTTGGTCAGGCGTCCTCACGGGTTTGGGGTAATTTTTGTCAACAGACTCCAAACCTTGACTATAATTGTCCAATTAACGTCGACGTCACTGCACCTTATTACAACAGGACAGTTGGAACGAACGAACGAACGAACGAACGAACAAATAAACTTTATTTTAAAAGGTAACAAATTGGGCACGCAGGCCCATCTTACACTCGGCCCTTTCAATCACTCATCTTTCATTCATCAAATGTGCATGTTACATTAACATAGGGGAACAAACATTGTCAAATGGATTTTGTAAGCATAAACAATGCATATTACGTATGGTACATTCACATGAGAAAACAAAAAAAAACATTATGAAATGAAAGTTGTAAACATAAACAGTGCATATTGCAATGTTGTGAGACACATCCCCCACCCACCCACACATACCTCTACGCACTCACACAGAACCAGGCAAACATACATGCCGCCACCCACCCACTGATCCCCCACCCACACACATTTCCCCACCCGTACACACATCCTCACACACCAAGAAGAAGAAGAAGAAGAAGAAGAAGAAGAAGAAGAAGAAGAAGAAGAAGAAGAAGAAGAAGAAGAAGAAGAAGAAGAAGAAGAAGAAGAAGAAGAAGAAGAAGAAGAAGAAGAAAAAGAAGAAACCACTCACACATAGCCCCGCCAACCCACACACCTATCCACACACATATCCCGCACTCTCACAATTTTCCCCACCCACCCACACACACATCAGCCAACCTACACCCACTCACCCACCCAATATTCGCCACCTCTCAACTACACATGCCCACCTATACACAAATCCCCACCCCTAAACACATCTCCCCACCTGCCCACACATATCCCCCACCCATAACCCAGAAACACACATCTCTCATCCATACACTCATCTATCACACACATCCACCCACTCACGTCCTCATCCATCAACCACTCACACCCACACATCACCCACGCGCCCAACAACACATGCATCTCTCATCTACCCTCCCACCCACACACACCCTAACCACCCAGCCAAATACACATCCCCCATCCTCGCATACATCCTTCAATCACCTGCACATCCCACACCTCTCACACATCTCGTCTCCCACACAAAACTCCACCCATAAACACATTCCCCCACACACACATCCTCCACATACATTCCCCATACACATCCCCGCCCACACATCTCTCCACCCACTCACACATCCTCCACCTACAAACATCCTCACCACCCACACATACATCCTCCTACAACTCACATTTACCCCATCCACACTAACACACTCCCACCCACACAGACATATCACATTCACAGACACCCCCACACTCATCCCCCACACCCATTACACACACATCCCCCAACCAACACAATCTCCTACACACCCATTCACCCACCCAAACACACACTCCCTACCTACACCCCCTCCAAACCCACCAACACCCACATACTTCCAACTATCCTCTCAAATATCCCTCCACACACACACACACACACATCCCTCACACACACATACATTCACCACCGACCACACATCCCTTCACACATCCACACAAGGAAGAGGGGAAGAGAGGCAGATTGGGACCGAGATTTTGACATCATAGTTTATAAGAACGTCGGTATCAGGAAAGATTGGCAGTACAAGCGACAGAAGGCTATTTACAGTCAAGATCATCAATACCACATGGCATGGACTATAAGAAGATTGGCAGTACAGATGACAAAAGGCTGTGGGCAGAAATGATCATCAACGCCAGACGGCATGGACTATAAGACGATTGGCAGTACACGAGACAGGAGGCTGTGGACAG
>OY992879.1:60900041-61127541 GCA_963921405.1 Cepaea hortensis
TTGGACTATATCCACTATTGGTGACCAGGCATCCGGATTGTCCAAGAGCTATTGGAGGAAGTCGACACTTGGCCGGAGAGACACATCATTTGGGTGAGGTCTTCTGTCATTGATATATGGTGCTGTTGTGTGGCCAGTACAGTGATGAAACAGACTTTGCTCCTGAGCTATTCGGTCTGATTCTACATACACACTAGATTATACGACAGACATTCTACACACACACTTTGCACATACCTGACACTTTTCTTTATTAAATTAATTTGTCATTTTGTTAGAAGCTAGTGTTGTGTAATATGTTTTGGAAAAGAATGAGAGGGGGCATGGTCCAGTGGTAAGAGAGAGAGAGAGAGAGAGAGAGAGAGAGAGAGAGAGAGAGAGAGAGAGAGAGAGAGAGAGAGAGAGAGAGAGAGATCCAGGGACTGACGTGGTGCTGTGGACAGAAAGCTAGGAGATCCTCAAGATAATGATATGGGGTTACAAGAATGTGGGTGTTGATTCCCCTCACCCCAGGGACGACACTTATTACGACAATCATCATCATCATCATCAACATCAGTAGCAGCAGCAGCAGCATCACCATCAAAATCATCATCAGCCGCATCATCATCACCATCACCATCATCATCATCATCATCATCATCATCATCATCACCATCATCATCATCATCATCATCACCGTTTGGCGGGTCTTTTGCAGAGATCCGCATTCTTCCCTTACTGGAAAGACTTGATCTCTCGCCAGTTCCTTTGCCTTAATGATACTTGAACCCTGCCTCTTTTTCCACAAACCTTGGCGTCCATGACTGCTCCAAGCTATCGTGACGCTAACACGGTCGGAGTATTCCGGTCACCACGACAAGGATTACACTGAACGGGAGATTACACTTCATTTAATACGTGAAGACAGGAAAATATTGCAATTACATCCCTTCATCCATTGTACAAGCACCATCATCGTGCGCCTTGCCATACGACGTAGGTTTTTGTTTCTCTCCACAGATATCTGTCTTTGGTGGTTTGGATCAATTCTGCTGACGGTTCCCCCCTCCCCCCTCCACGCCCATGCCATCGTCCTAGACCACCCAGCGTCATTAGTCCATTCAACATCTCTAGACCACCCAGCGTCATTAGTCCATTCAACATCTCTAGACCACCCAGCCTCATTAGTCCATTCAACATCTCTAGACCACCCAGCGTCATTAGTCCATGCAACATCTCTAGACCACCCAGCGTCATTAGTACATTCAACATCTCTAGACCACCCAGCGTCATTAGTCCATTGAACATCTCTAGATCACCCAGCGTCATTAGTCCATTCAACATCTCTAGACCACCCAGCGTCATTAGTCCATTAAACATCTCTAGACCACCCAGCGTCACTTGGTCCATTCAACATCTCTAGACCACCCAGCGTCATTAGTCCATGCAACATCTCTAGACCACCCAGCGTCATTAGTCCATTCAACATCTCTAGACCACCCAGCGTCATTAGTCCATTCAACATCTCTAGACCACCCAGTGTCATTAGTTCATTCACCATCTCTAGACTACCCAGCCTCATTAGTCAATTCAACATCTCTAGACCACCCAGCCTCATTAGTCCATTCAACATCTCTAGACCACCCAGCGTCATTAGTCCATTCAACATCTCTAGACCACCCAGCGTCATTAGTCCATTCACCATCTCTAGACCACCCAGCGTCATTAGTCCATTCACCATCTCTAGACCACCCAGCGTCATTAGTCCATTCAACATCTCTAGACCACCCAGCGTCATTAGTCCATTCACCATCTCTAGACCACCCAGCGTCATTAGTCCATTCAACATCTCTAGGCCACCCAGCGTCATTAATCCATTCACCATCTCTAGACCACCCAGCGTCATTAGTACATTCACCATCTCTAGACCACCCAGCGTCATTAGTCCATTCAACATCTCTAGACCACCCAGTGTCATTAGTCCATTCACCATCTCTAGACTACCCAGCCTCATTAGTCAATTCAACATCTCTAGACCACCCAGCCTCATTAGTCCATTCAACATCTCTAGACCACCCAGCGTCATTAGTCCATTCAACATCTCTAGACCACCCAGCGTCATTAGTCCATTCACCATCTCTAGACCACCCAGCGTCATTAGTCCATTCACCATCTCTAGACCACCCAGCGTCATTAGTCCATTCACCATCTCTAGACCACCCAGCGTCATTAGTCCATTCAACATCTCTAGACCACCCAGCGTCATTAGTCCATTCACCATCTCTAGACCACCCAGCGTCATTAGTCCATTCAACATCTCTAGGCCACCCAGCGTCATTAATCCATTCACCATCTCTAGACCACCCAGCGTCATTAGTCCATTCAACATCTCTAGACCACCCAGCGTCATTAGTCCATTCAACATCTCTAGACCACCCAGCGTCATTAGTCCATTCAACATCTCTAGACCACCCAGCGTCATTAGTCCATTCAACATCTCTAGACCACCCAGCGTCATTAGTCCATGCAACATCTCTAGACCACCCAGCGTCATTAGTACATTCAATATCTCTAGACCACCCAGCGTCATTAGTCCATTCAACATCTCTAGACCACCCAGTGTCATTAGTCCATTCAACATCTCTAGACCACCCAGCGTCATTAGTCCATTCAGTCCCTTCAACAACTCTAGACCACCCAGCCTCATTAGTCAATTCAACATCTCTAGACCACCCAGCCTCATTAGTCCATTCAACATCTCTAGACCACCCAGCCTCATTAGTCCATTCACCATCTCTAGACCACCCAGCGTCATTTGTCCATTCAACATCTCTAGACCACCCAGCGTCATTAGTCCATTCACCATCTCTAGACCACCCAGCGTCATTAGTCCCTTCAACAACTTTAGACCACCCAGCCTCATTAGTCCATTCACCATCTCTAGACCACCCAGCGTCATTAGTCCATTCACCATCTCTAGACCACCCAGGGTCATTAGTCCCTTCAACAACCCTAGACCACCCAGCCTCATTAGTCCATTCAACATCTCTAGACCACCCAGCGTCATTAGTCCATTCACCATCTCTAGACCACCCAGCGTCATTAGTCCATTCAACATCTCTAGGCCACCCAGCGTCATTAATCCATTCACCATCTCTAGACCACCCAGCGTCATTAGTCCATTCAACATCTCTAGACCACCCAGCGTCATTAGTCCATTCAACATCTCTAGACCACCCAGCGTCATTAGTCCATTCAACATCTCTAGACCACCCAGCGTCATTAGTCCATTCAACATCTCTAGACCACCCAGCGTCATTAGTCCATGCAACATCTCTAGACCACCCAGCGTCATTAGTACATTCAATATCTCTAGACCACCCAGCGTCATTAGTCCATTCAACATCTCTAGACCACCCAGTGTCATTAGTCCATTCAACATCTCTAGACCACCCAGCGTCATTAGTCCATTCACCATCTCTAGACCACCCAGCGTCATTAGTCCCTTCAACAACTCTAGACCACCCAGCCTCATTAGTCAATTCAACATCTCTAGACCACCCAGCCTCATTAGTCCATTCAACATCTCTAGACCACCCAGCCTCATTAGTCCATTCACCATCTCTAGACCACCCAGCGTCATTTGTCCATTCAACATCTCTAGACCACCCAGCGTCATTAGTCCATTCACCATCTCTAGACCACCCAGCGTCATTAGTCCCTTCAACAACTTTAGACCACCCAGCCTCATTAGTCAATTCAACATCTCTAGACCACCCAGCCTCATTAGTCCATTCACCATCTCTAGACCACCCAGGGTCATTAGTCCCTTCAACAACCCTAGACCACCCAGCCTCATTAGTCCATTCAACATCTCTAGACCACCCAGCCTCATTAGTCCATTCACCATCTCTAGACCACCCAGCGTCATTAGTCCCTTCAATAACTCTAGACCACCCAGCCTCATTAGTCCATTCAACATCTCTAGACCACCCAGCCTCATTAGTCCATTCAACATCTCTAGACGGCGGTAGCGCTTGATCTCGAGGATGCGTACAATAGAGTTCGATATGTTATTTTGATGACCGCACTGATGGAGAAGGGGGTCAATCTCTGGTTGGTGAACTTGATAGCAGCCGTCCTGCACTCTCGGCGGGTTGCTCTCCGTCTGGGTGCATGGACCTCAGAGCCACATATGTTAACCCCGGGACTGCCACGGGGATCTACAGTGTATATGAGCAAGATTGCAAACCTAGAACACCAGGGGTTGGAAGAATACTAACATTTGCAGATGATATTCTTGCATATAGGCAGGGGAGAGATAGGGAGCAAACAGCCAAGGAGTTACAGGCGACATTAGATAAAGTGATTGACTGGTGCACAGAAATGAGTGCTGTCATCCACCCGGAAAAGGCGGATGTTTTGTGGTGCTCTCTGGACAACAGGATTGTAAGAGCTGATGTCCCAAGCCTCGCGATAGATGGTAGAAATGTCAGCAGAGAGAACAAACTGAAGTATCTGTGGATCACATTTGACAGGAGCCTATCCTTCAAGGACCATGTGGAGACGGTTGTGACAAGATCTCAAAAGGGACTTACTGCACTTAAAACTATGGCTGCAATGGACACAGAGCAGAGAATGCTTTTCACACTATACCAGCACTTGATCCTCTCAGTAATTGATTATGGATTAGGTCTGCTCACTGTCTCAGAGAGTCAGCTGGTGAAGTTAGAGCGCATACAGAACGAAGCTATGCGGGTCATTCTGGGATGCACTAGAGACACCCCAGTAGTGTGTATGCGTTACATCCTTGGTCTGCCGACTGTTGCTGGTAGGCTCAAGGTGATGCAGGCGAAGGCATACCTCAGAGTAGCTGCAGACACAGACCACCCACTGCATGAGGCGACTGATAAGAGGGAAATCATAGATGGCTCAGGCGGAGGATACGATCAGACAGGTATGCCCCATGGAGAACATTAGGCTTGGAGAGGAGTGGGTCAGAGTGCCAGCGGAGCAGTCAGACTTGTGCAGAGTTATAATCACATTAAGCCGGGAGTGCAGGGAGTGGCCAGCAGGGGCCACGGAATTGGAAATCCAGCAACTAATTCAGGACAATGCTCACTCGGATGATGTAATTATCTACACAGATGGTTCGGTGTCAAGAGGTGAGAGAAGTGGCTGGGGGTTCATAGCCAAAGCTAATGGTCGATGATTGGGGAAGGAGAGCCTGGCATATGATACCACAACATCCAGCTTAGGAATGGAGGTGGAGGCAGTCACTGTGGCTATCAGCTGTATGGAGAATACGACACACACACACACACACACACACACACACACACACATCGTGATTGTAACTGACTCAGAAAGCATGCTGACGAGGGTGAGGAAGGGCAGGCTTCGTGCGGAGTGGCTTGCTTCGCTTCGGAGGTCACGGGTGACAAGCATCGCCTGGATCTTTTCTCCGGGGCATGCCAGTGTGCTGGGAAATGAATAGGCGGACAGATTGGCTGGCTCTGCAGAACTTGGTGGAGTATTGATACATGACAAGGCAGATGTGGTTGCGGCCTTGTGAGAGCACGTGAAACACCTCGGATCAGCAAATGCATTACCATGGTCTGGCAAGAATGAGACAGCGAGGAGTGACGAGGGGATCTGGCCGACGCTCAACGCTCAGAGGAAAGGCGAGACGGACTTATATTCAGATTGCTACTGGTACTATTAGTGTTGGAACTCTTCGCTGGCTACTGAGGATGGGGACGGAGCACTTATGGGAATGCTCCGAATGCTGTGATGTCGATTCCTAAATCAAACAATCAATCAATCTCTAGACCACCCAGTCTCATTAGTCCATTCAACATCTCTAGACCACCCAGCCTCATTAGTCCATTCATCATCTCTAGACCACCCAGCGTCATTAGTACATTCAACATCTCTAGACCACCCAGCGTCATTAGTCCATGCAACATCTCTAGACCACCCAGCGTCATTAGTACATTCAACATCTCTAGACCACCCAGCCTCATTAGTCCATGCAACATCTCTAGACCACAAAGCCTCATTAGTACATTCAACATCTCTAGACCACCCATCGTCATTAGTACATTCAACATCTCTAGACCACCCAGCCTCATTAATCCATTCAACATCTCTAGACCACCCAGCGCCATTAGTCCATTCAATATCTCTAGACCACCCAACGTCATTAGTCCATTCAACATCTCTAGACCACCCAGCGTCATTAGTCCATTCAACATCTCTAGACCACCCAGCGTCATTAGTACATTCAACATCTCTAGACCACCCAGCGTCATTAGTCCATTCAACATCTCTAGACCACCCAGCGTCATTAGTACATTCAACATCTCTAGACCACCCAGCGTCATTAGTCCATTCAACATCTCTAGACCACCCAGCGTCATTAGTCCATTCAACATCTCTAGACCACCCAGCGTCATTAGTCCATTCAACATCTCTAGACCACCCAGCCTCATTAGTCCATTCAACATCTCTAGACCACCCAGCGTCATTAGTCCATTCAACATCTCTAGACCACCCAGCGTCATTAGTACATTCAACATCTCTAGACCACCCAGCGTCATTAGTACATTCAACATCTCTAGACCACCCAGCGTCATTAGTACATTCAACATCTCTAGACCACCCAGCCTCATTAGTCCATGCAACATCTCTAGACCACCCAGCGTCATTAGTACATTCAACATCTCTAGACCACCCAGCCTCATTAGTCCATGCAACATCTCTAGACCACCCAGCGTCATTAGTCCATGCAACATCTCTAGACCACCCAGCCTCATTAGTCCATTCAACATCTCTAGACCACCGAGCCTCATTAGTCCATTCAACATCTCTAGACCACCCAGCGTGATTAGTACATTCAACATCTCTAGATCACCCAGCGTCATTAGTCCATTCAACATCTCTAGACCACCCAGCGTCATTAGTACATTCAACATCTCTAGACCACCCAGCGTCATTAGTCCATGCAACATCTCTAGACCACCCAGCCTCATTAGTCCATTCAACATCTCTAGACCACCCAGCCTCATTAGTCCATGCAACATCTCTAGACCACCCAGCGTCATTAGTACATTCAACATCTCTAGACCACCCAGCGTCATTAGTCCATTCAACATCTCTAGACCACCCAGCGTCATTAGTACATTCAACATCTCTAGACCACCCAGCGTCATTAGTCCATTCAACATCTCTAGAACACCCAGCGTCATTAGTCCATTCAACATCTCTAGACCACCCAGCGTCATTAGTACATTCAACATCTCCAGACCACCCAGCGTCATTAGTCCATTGAACATCTCTAGACCACCCAGCCTCATTAGTCCATTCAACATCTCTAGACCACCCAGCGTCATTAGTCCATTCAACATCTCTAGAACACCCAGCGTCATTAGTCCATTCAACATCTCTAGACCACCCAGCGTCATTAGTACATTCAACATCTCCAGACCACCCAGCGTCATTAGTCCATTGAACATCTCTAGACCACCCAGCCTCATTAGTCCATTCAACATCTCTAGACCACCCAGCGTCATTAGTACATTCAACATCTCTAGACCACCCAGCGTCATTAGTACATTCAACATCTCTAGACCACCCAGCGTCATTAGTACATTCAACATCTCTAGACCACCCAGCGTCATTAGTCCATGCAACATCTCTAGACCACCCAGCCTCATTAGTCCATTCAACATCTCTAGACCACCCAGCCTCATTAGTCCATGCAACATCTCTAGACCACCCAGCGTCATTAGTCCATTCAACATCTCTAGACCACCCAGCGTCATTAGTCCATTCAACATCTCTAGACCACCCAGCGTCATTAGTCCATTCAACATCTCTAGACCACCCAGCCTCATTAGTCCATTCAACATCTCTAGACCACCCAGCGTCATTAGTCCATTCAACATCTCTAGACCACCCAGCCTCATTAGTCCATTCAACATCTCTAGACCACCCAGCGTCATTAGTCCATTCAACATCTCTAGACCACCCTGCGTCATTAGTCCATTCAACATCTCTAGACCACCCAGCCTCATTAGTCCATTCAACATTTCTAGACCACCCAGCGTCATTAGTCCATTCAACATCTCTAGACCACCCAGCCTCATTAGTCCATTCAACATCTCTAGACCACCCAGCCTCATTAGTCCATTCAACATCTCTAGACCACCCAGCCTCATTAGTCCATTCAACATCTCTAGACCACCCAGCGTCATTAGTCCATTCAACATCTCTAGACCACCCAGCGTCATTAGTCCATTCAACATCTCTAGACCACCCAGCGTCATTAGTCCATTCAACATCTCTAGACCACCCAGCCTCATTAGTCCATTCAACATCTCTAGACCACCCAGCGTCATTAGTCCATTCAACATCTCTAGACCACCCAGCGTCATTAGTACATTCAACATCTCTAGACCACCCAGCGTCATTAGTACATTCAACATCTCTAGACCACCCAGCGTCATTAGTACATTCAACATCTCTAGACCACCCAGCCTCATTAGTCCATGCAACATCTCTAGACCACCCAGCGTCATTAGTACATTCAACATCTCTAGACCACCCAGCCTCATTAGTCCATGCAACATCTCTAGACCACCCAGCGTCATTAGTCCATGCAACATCTCTAGACCACCCAGCCTCATTAGTCCATTCAACATCTCTAGACCACCGAGCCTCATTAGTCCATTCAACATCTCTAGACCACCCAGCGTGATTAGTACATTCAACATCTCTAGATCACCCAGCGTCATTAGTCCATTCAACATCTCTAGACCACCCAGCGTCATTAGTACATTCAACATCTCTAGACCACCCAGCGTCATTAGTCCATGCAACATCTCTAGACCACCCAGCCTCATTAGTCCATTCAACATCTCTAGACCACCCAGCCTCATTAGTCCATGCAACATCTCTAGACCACCCAGCGTCATTAGTCCATTGAACATCTCTAGACCACCCAGCCTCATTAGTCCATTCAACATCTCTAGACCACCCAGCGTCATTAGTCCATTCAACATCTCTAGAACACCCAGCGTCATTAGTCCATTCAACATCTCTAGACCACCCAGCGTCATTAGTACATTCAACATCTCCAGACCACCCAGCGTCATTAGTCCATTGAACATCTCTAGACCACCCAGCCTCATTAGTCCATTCAACATCTCTAGACCACCCAGCGTCATTAGTACATTCAACATCTCTAGACCACCCAGCGTCATTAGTACATTCAACATCTCTAGACCACCCAGCGTCATTAGTACATTCAACATCTCTAGACCACCCAGCGTCATTAGTCCATGCAACATCTCTAGACCACCCAGCCTCATTAGTCCATTCAACATCTCTAGACCACCCAGCCTCATTAGTCCATGCAACATCTCTAGACCACCCAGCGTCATTAGTCCATTCAACATCTCTAGACCACCCAGCGTCATTAGTCCATTCAACATCTCTAGACCACCCAGCGTCATTAGTCCATTCAACATCTCTAGACCACCCAGCCTCATTAGTCCATTCAACATCTCTAGACCACCCAGCGTCATTAGTCCATTCAACATCTCTAGACCACCCAGCCTCATTAGTCCATTCAACATCTCTAGACCACCCAGCGTCATTAGTCCATTCAACATCTCTAGACCACCCTGCGTCATTAGTCCATTCAACATCTCTAGACCACCCAGCCTCATTAGTCCATTCAACATTTCTAGACCACCCAGCGTCATTAGTCCATTCAACATCTCTAGACCACCCAGCCTCATTAGTCCATTCAACATCTCTAGACCACCCAGCCTCATTAGTCCATTCAACATCTCTAGACCACCCAGCCTCATTAGTCCATTCAACATCTCTAGACCACCCAGCGTCATTAGTCCATTCAACATCTCTAGACCACCCAGCCTCATTAGTCCATTCAACATCTCTAGACCACCCAGCGTCATTAGTCCATTCAACATCTCTAGACCACCCAGCCTCATTAGTCCATTCAACATCTCTAGACCACCCAGCCTCATTAGTCCATTCAATATCTCTAGACCACCCAGCCTCATTAGTCCATTCAACATCTCTAGACCACCCAGCGTCATTAGTCCATTCAACATCTCTAGACCACCCAGCCTCATTAGTCCATTCAACATCTCTAGACCACCCAGCGTCATTAGTCCATTCAACATCTCTAGACCACCCAGCGTCATTAGTCCATTCAACATCTCTAGACCACCCAGCCTCATTAGTCCATTCAACATCTCTAGACCACCCAGCGTCATTAGTCCATTCAACATCTCTAGACCACCCAGCCTCATTAGTCCATTCAACATCTCTAGACCACCCAGCGTCATTAGTCCATTCAACATCTCTAGACCACCCAGCCTCATTAGTTCATTCAACATCTCTAGACCACCCAGCCTTATTAGTCCATTCAACATCTCTAGACCACCCAGCGTCATTAGTCCATTCAACATCTCTAGACCACCCAGCGTCATTAGTCCATTCAACATCTCTAGACCACCCAGCCTCATTAGTCCATTCAACATCTCTAGACCACCCAGCCTCATTAGTCCATTCAACATCTCGGATTGGCTCTTCCACTTCTAGGGCTTATCTTTCTCGTCACCACGACGCTCTCCAATGCCTCTTTTCTCATTACATAATCAAAGAAATTGCTTCACTTTGTCTCATAGTAGCGAATGATGAGTACTTTCTTTAACCTTTTCCATACAATCGTTGCTAATTACCCTGGCAGTCCAATCTCTTCCTAACTTGTTCTTTCGAATTTCATGATTTACTCCCATACAACAGAAAAGACCCGACTAAACATTTCAGTACTTTCTTTCTGACATTCAATAAAATCAACTTATTGCATAATATACTTTTCGGCTTCTGAAACGCAACAGTACTATAGATTACCTTGTTCTGCTATTAATCTGTCACTCATCTTCCGTAGGATGTTTTCATTCCCTCAAATATTAAAATTTACTGACTAATTGAAAACATACTCACAAGCAAAGATTCCCGTTGCCATGGAGATCAGGGCTAGCTTGGGACTAGGGGATTTCCCCATGATTGACAGGACGATGTAGATAATGGCTGAGGCAAGGGCCGTAATGCCAGATATCATTCCGATCAATGCAAACGCCTCTGTTGCCATCAGCATGCTGCTCTCTGCGAGAGGAACACACGGACATAGATATATACATACATACATATATACATACATACATATATACATATATAATATATAGATACATACACACACACACACACACACACATATATATATATATATATATATATATATATATATATATATATATATATATATAGAGAGAGAGAGAGAGAGAGAGAGAGAGAGAGAGAGAGAGAGAGAGAAATGTAGTGGTTAATATATTATTAATTAGACGACCTGGCCCGGTTTCGCCCAGCCCCAGGCGGAGGGCGTCTCATTGAATTCAAATACATTTCTCTAAGCGCACAGAGTACGCTTTCGGCACCTGCTCCCGTTTCCGTTCCCGTTGCTCGTCTGTTTCTGATGATCCCTTTCCCGTTGCTCGTTTTACATTTGAATCCGCGGGAGTGAGAACAATATCTGTACACAAGTTCATCTCAATCGGATGGACCGTTCGGAAACGTATATAGAACACACACACAAAGAAACATTACTGTTCATAACTAATTTCTCGTTCTGCTCCCGTCCCCTTTGCTCGTCTGTTTCTGATGCTCCCTTTCCCGTTCCCGTTGCTCGTATTTCAGTTGTATCCACGGGAGTGAGAACAACATCTGTACAAAATTTCATCTCATTTGGATGGACCGTTCGGGAACGCATAAAGGACACACACAAAGAAACATTACTGTTTATAACTAATTTCTTGTTTAATCAGAGAGTGAGTTCCCTTGGAGCAAGATGGCGGGCCACAGGCGGGCCTGTTTCTGAAGCTCGTAATGCCTTTTTCTTTCGTGCTTGAGGAAAAATTGTTGAGTTTAAGCTCACAAACTATGTCAGTTGGCTCCGCGGGAGTGAGAACATTTGTACAAAATTTCATCTCAATCGGATGGGCCGTTCGGGAACGCATAAAGGACAAAGAACCAAACAAACAAACAAACAAACAAACAAAGAAACATTGTTTTATATATATATATATATATATATATATATATATATATATATATATATATATATATATATATATATATAACATTAGCAGCAGCAGCAGCAGTAGTAGTAGTAGTAGTAGTAGTAGTAGTAGTAGTAGTAGTAGTAGTAGTAGTAGTAGTAGTAGTAGTAGTAGTAGTAGTTGTTGTTGTTGTTGTTGTTGTTGTAGTAGTAGTAGTAGTAGTAGTAGTAGTAGTAGTAGTAGTAGTAGTAGTAGTAGTAGTAGTAGTAGTAGTAGTAGTAGTAGTAGTAGTAGTAGTAGTAGTAGTAGTAGTAGTTGTTGTTTTTTTTTTTGGTAGTAGTAGTAGTAGTAGTAGTAGTAGTAGTAGTAGTAGTAGTAGTAGTAGTAGTAGTAGTAGTAGTAGTAGTAGTAGTAGTAGTAGTAGTAGTAGTAGTCACAGAGAAGAACAAACAATGCATTAATTCACAGAGAACAACAGACACTGCATGAACTCACGGAGAGCAAAATACCCTGTATGAATTCACAGAGAACAACAAACACTGCATAATTCACGGAGAATAACAAACACTGAATGAATTCACAGAGAACAACAGACGCTGCATGAATTCACAGAGAACAAAAATTCAGTGCATGAAGTCACAAAGAAGAACAAACAATGCTTGAATTTACATAGAACAACAGACATTGCATGAATTCACAGAGAACAACAAACATTCACTGCATGAATTCACAGAGAACAACACAATGTGCAAGAGTTCACAGAGAACAAACCAAACGACACTGCATGAGTATAAGAGAATAAACACTCACTGGTCTTGAAAATGTCCACACATCCATAAGTTGAAATGCAGTCTTCCCAGAGACCGAATGTCACGTCACTGTCCGGCACGAATGACCACTCCGGCGTGCCCAGTCCGATGATGTGAAGGGTCAATCCAACGAACTGGATGATCAAAGCACACACATAGATGACACCCATTGTCTCAGAGCTGGCTGCTGACAGCGGGGGAATACTGACCGCTTGGGAATACTGACTACTTGGGAATACCGACCGCTTGGGAATACTGACTACTTGAGTATACTGATAGCCTGAAATTTAATAAAGATTATTTTCATCAGCAAACAAAATTCTTTGGTCATGTGATGAGAAGAGAGGCATTGGGGAACAGCATCGAGACTGGAAAGATCAATGGGGAAAGAGGCAGAGACAGATCCAGAAAGATGATGCTGGATGGACTGAGACGTTGGTATGGAGGTATATCAGCAGAGTTTATCCAGATCACTAAAGATCGAGATCTGTGGAGAAACATGATGCAAGACGGACTGAGACGTTTATATAGAGGTATATCATAAGCAGAGTTGATCCAAACTACCAAGGACCGAGAGCTGTGGAGAGACATGATCGCCTATACCAGTTGGCAGGAAACATGATGATGGTGTTGCATTTTCAACAAACTGTTAAAGACAGCAAGGTGTTATCTCCACGCACTAGGGTAGAAGAACACGGAGAGATCAGTAAACCACAGCAGTCTGTGATGCACAGCTTATATCTGGAGTCGAGGTATCGTAGTGGCCAACACACTTGCCTGCCCATCAAGAGGTCTTGTGTTCGGATCCTGGGCTCCCATGTACACCCCGCCTTATAGTGGGTGCCAGGAAGCTCCTGGGAAGCAACAGCAACCAGTGGGAATTTGACAGAATGGTCTAGAAATAAGGAGTCAGCACTATTTACCCAAGACGCTTCCATGACGAGAACGGGGAACCTTTACTTTTACTTTCGGTAAAAGAACAAGATGGCGGAGAGACCGGAAAACAAATGGACTGCCTTGTTATTTATGCCACAGCTAGCGTAGTCGCTGGGGAGCTACGTTGACCATGTCACGTGAGCGGTCGCACGAGTGTTCGACGCTTGCGCTCGTCGCCCGCTAAGTGAGGGAACTACAGACACCCAATGCTCCCTGCACCCCGGTCTACAGTATATGCTGATTTTAACGCATCACAAACCCAGAGCTGGTTCCTGTTTCCAAACTTGTTATTATTTATTTAAAAAAAACCAGAGAGTCAGGCAGAAGAAAGAAATCACTTGGCTACTTTTTCCAAACATCGTACGAGTCTCGCTGTATTGTGTACGTCGTGTTCTGAGCTCACAGCCTCTTTTCTCTCAATTATATCCAAGGCCGTTAGCATCGTCATGAGCATGTGTCGAGCCGACTAGCATGAGCGGTCGTGGTTGGCTACCTCACACAATCACCAATCTCGTATCAAGTATATGTTCTTGTCCCAATTGTGCCTTATAACAAAGCCATCTAACTATTATTCTCTTTATTATCATCATTTCACATGACGTCAGTGTGCCAGTTGTCACTCTAGTAAATAACAAACATCCAATATGAACTGACTGTGAATACAACGTCTTGCAATTGACAAGCAAGTTTTGAAAATATATATGTTGTTTGTCCATCAAGAATGATGATGACCGTTCATTTCATCCAGTGGGGTTGAAAGTATGGAGCCGTAGGTTCTAAGATGGCTGATAAGGCCTATTTTGGCTCGAAATGTTCTTTGACAATGTGGACAAAGAATGCTTGACGTTTCTGGAGGAGGATTTCCTGCACTGGTCTTTCTGTCCTGCCTTTTCTTCACAGCTCTTGCAGTCCAGGTTGCCTCACACGTGATTGCACCCTTGCGTAATGATGCGCGCCACGAATTTCGGTCTCTGACTGCAGTCTCCCAGGTGTCATGATGAATTCCATAAGCATTCAGAGAGATTTTCAAAGTGTCTTTAAAGCGTTTCCTCTGGCCGCCTTGGGAGCGTTTACCACAACGCAGTTCGCTGTAAAAAATTCGTTTAGGGAGCCTGTGATCTGGCATACGAGTCAAGTGACCAGCCCAACGAATCTGATTCTTCATCAGTAGAGTGCGGGTACTGGGCATGGACGCTCTTTCTAGGACTTCAGTGTCTGGGATCTTGTCTTGCCATTTAATCTTCAGTAGCTTACTAAGGCAGACTGTGTGGAAGTGGTTTAATTTCCTAGCGTGTCGCTGATAAACAGTCCAGGTTTCACAAGCATATAGCAGTGTGGATAATACAACTGCTTTGTAGACTTTTAGCTTTGTTTGCAGGCTTATTCCAGTTCTGTCCCATACATTCTTGTACAGTCTGCCAAAGGCCACACTGGCCTTGGAGATTCTTGCATTCACTTCGTCATCAATTGTGGCAGCTTGTGACACAGTGCTGCCAAGATAGGTGAATTTGTCCACAACACTTAGTCTATGACCATTCACTTTGATATTCGGCACAGTGTGATTATTCCCTGGAGCTGGTTGGTACATAACTACAGTCTTCTCTAAGTTGATATTGAGCCCAAAGTTGGCACAGGCATGTGAGAAAGCTGTGACGTTATGTTGCATGTCCGCCTCTGAGTTGGCATATAGAGCGCAATCATCAGCAAACAGGAGCTCTCTGACGGTGTCGCTGTTAATTTTGGTTTTAGCTTTCAGCCTTCTGAGATTTTTGACAATATAACTTACGAGGATCGTCCAGCAAGTTTCCGGACTGATGCAATCTCTAAATAACTATGAGAGACGAGCTGAAATGCCACGACTTAATCACCTGCCAATGCAACACATTTCCCCCATCGGGCTACGAACTCCTGTGTTCAGGCAGCATGACATTCTTTTGGCTGGTCCTTGAGCCATTGGAGAACTACTTGAACACTTCGTCACCGTGTCCAACATTTGTCCTCCGAGATGCTATTTCAAATCATTCGGAGTAAGGACTTTAAGGCGTGTGTGGCAGTACCTCCGAATGCAATTGATCAATAATTGCCATAGATTTTGCTGATGTATGGGGTCCCGTGTTGTCGTGCGTTCTCTCCCTAAACCGGTTAGATGGACCTAAACGTTGACTTCTCATCCCTGACTTGGGGATGTAAATTTCAAGTACCTCTGACGTGGGAGTGGATTCGTGTGATGGTGAGGGACACTAGTAATAAGGAAAGCAGGCCAACACATACACATCAGCTCAGTGTGGCCTATGCTAGAGTCCAACGCGAATGAACGAAGAACGAAACGCGCTCTTACAGTTGCTCCAGCAGCCGAGACTACAGGTCCAGATGGTGTAACTTATATGGCCCGTTTTCTGATCCAGCGTTTTATACGTCACTTGTGGTCATCTGTATGTTAATATGTGGTGACATTGAATGTTATAATTTGATGATGCAATGAAATATAGCCAATCATGACCATGTGGAAGTTCTATTTTAGTTATGAATTTGACGTGCGTGTCTATGTGTCTAGGTCACGTAGTGGCTTGACGTGTGCCTAAAGGTCTGCGGTTCCACCTCCCGAGGGATGGATTTTTTTTGTTGTTGTTGCGTATCCCTTACGGGACGTTGCAGTCAACACCAGCATTTTCAGCTGCTGTTGATGTACTAGGCAAGTGTTACGTTCAGTAGTTTGCCATTGCTTTCTGAACGACCGGCCCCTATACCTTTTTCGAAAAAACCAGCACCGCCGTGTTTCGAACCCGGGTATACGGGCTCACAAACCGCGCTCGCAAGCCCTTAGCCACAGTTAGAAGTGTTCAAATCCATGTACTTGATTGTACTTTACTTCACTTCACGTGACTTTATTTTAATGTAATTCCCTTCACGTGAATTTATTTTACTTCACTTCACTTCAGGTTACATCACTGTACTTCACTTCACGTGACTTTACTGTACTTTAATTTACTTCCCGTGAATTTTCTTCACTTCACTTCACGTGTCGCCACTTTACATCACTTCACATGACTTAATTTTACTTTAACCCACTTCACGAGACTTTACGTCACGCCACTTCACGTGAGATACTTTACTATACTTCACGTGACTTGATTTTACTGTAATTCCTTTCATGTGAATTTACTTTCTCTTCACTTCAAGTGACTTCACTTTACTTTACTTCACTTTACTTTACTTCACTTTACTTTACTTCACTTTATCTCACTTCACGTGAATTTAATTAACTTCACTTCACATGACTTCTCTTCACATCACTTCACGTATCTGCAGTGTACTTCACTTCACTTTAGGGAGTCTCTGCGGCGAAGTGGTCAAGCCGTTTGACTTGTGATCCGAAGGTTGTGGGTTCGATTCCGGGCCGCACCCTTCGGTTTACGAGTTAAATGTTTCGGAGACTCCTGTGGGTCGTCGCTAAAAGCTACGGAGTTCGTGCTTTGTGCGACGCTTTCCGCGCTGCGGAAAGAGACCGAGCCATATGGGATAAAACCCGGTGCGATGAAGTCGACCCTGTCGACTTTTAAGCGACTTTTTTAAGCGACTTCACTTCACATGACTTTACTGTACTTTAATTCACTTCGCGTGAATTTACTTCACATTGCTTGAATTTACTTCACGTCGCTTCACTTCACGTGACTCCACTTTACTTCACTCCACTTTACTTCACTTCACCTGACTTAACTTCATTTACTTCACTTCACTTTCTATGTGACAAGGAACCATATTTAGCGAATGCTTTAAAACTATTATAACTGTAATTCGTCTCTCGCTTGAACTTAGTTTCCATGAATAAATCAGTGACAGGCGTGTTCTTGCATGAGTCATGGGACATGAACAGTGTGTTAAATGGAAGTACAGAACGTGCAAATGGTTCGGCCATCTCGCTATAATACAACACCACCAACTACCAGCACTGGCCCTATATCAAAGATCTGATAGAGAGCAAGAGGACGTTCGAGAAGGAAATAGATTGGCGACTTCAAAGACATTGTACAATCGCACGGAATGACACTATCCTGTGTCAACCGTAGAGCACTGAAGCGTCAACTATTCCTCCCCATGACGTGTGACGGCAAAAGTGGAAGATGATGATGACAAAATGTGATTCCACGGTTGAGGCGCGGCAGGTACACAGCCATTAGTTGTAACTGTCCTGTATTTGAGATAGATCATCATCATGTGTCATACCGAAAATCGTGGATGTTCGGTGTTTCACAATCTTACGCGATCAATAGAGTCGTGGATCAGCTCTGTATTCTTGTCTCGACCATGCCATGAGATCAAGCCATCCAGGTATTTACTTCTCTGCCTTCTTGTTCTCTTCGCCTCAATCTTGTCAGCTCTTACCAAGTTCTTTGGTTTATTTCTTCTTATAACGTGCCCAAACCATACACAAATTTGTGTTCAGCATTAAATCAGTTCATGGAGTGCAAAGGACCTTGAGCATACATAGCCAGCGGTTATTTTAGGCCATCAACATAAGATGGCTGACATCTGAAAACATGAACCTGCCCAACTTCAATGTCCCGACAACACGGAATTTACTGGCGAAACAGTAGGTGGGCTAAGAATTCATATGTTTCTTGAAATCTATACATGTCTCTCTATGTCCAAGTGTCTTATCTCTTTCGCCAACACCCCAGCAAATGGGAGACGAGATGAAGTGTCTGGTCTCTTCCACATGTTTGTCAAGGTAATGGATTGCGTGATTTGGCTGTCTGTAATAATCCAGTATATTGTTTTCTCCCTTTGCATTGTGATTGTGGAGTCATTGGCTGATGATTGTGGAGTCATTGGCTGATGATTGTGTAGTCGTTGACTGATGATTGTGGAATAATTGACTGACGCACCTCGGGTGTATTATCTATGTAATATTTTGTTTATATGGCATTTCCTTGCCGGACGTTGCGAACAACCCCAGGTTGATTTCCTGGGCAAGTTTACGTTCAGAATTTGTCATTGTTTCTGAACGAGACGTCAACGTTGAAGTTCAACTTAATGCCGATGTAGGGACTGAACCCCCTACCTCGACAGGTTTGGACACCCGAACATGTTGTTGGAGACCGCAGGATGTGGAGAAGCATGATCGTCCGCGCCAGTCAACAAGGCACTGAATAAAGATGCTCACAGACAAGCAAAGGTCCCTTCCACAATCAGAAGTCACATTGGGCATATGGTTCTAGACCGTATTTTAATAGACCAAACGAGACGCAGTGGATGATGTTATCTCGCCGCCTTTACTTCTCCAGACATCTGCTGGTACACATTTTAGCCTAGTTCGACCTGATAGCGCAGGTCAGTTTTCATAATTCTAGCCCGCATTGGCGCGTATCGAACCCAAGATCACTGGTGAGGCAGGCGGGGGTCTAGCCACTAGGCTACCGCTGCTGTCTCAGATGATGATATTGCTTATATCTCTGCAGGATGACACTAGGTCTGGTTTGTTGAGTCGCTGCGCGAAGTTCCACCCTCTTCTTCTACTTCGTCGCGCCCTTCCCTCCTTCGTCTCCCTCATTCGTCTCTCCCTTCGTCTCCCCCCTCTTTGCCTCCCTATTCCCCCTTCCTTCTTCTCACCCCTTCGTCTTCCGCCTCCCCTGCCATAACTATTTTTTTTTTACGTTACACAATGTGTAAAATATTTTCATTCACCATTTTCCATTTTCCCATTTCCCCCCTGTGTTCTTGTGAGGATGCTCACGATAGTCTTCAGTGTATGCGTGTGTAAAGTTTGGGAATTTATTCATATTAGTTTTAGTGATTATGCGAGACAGCGAGTATGTGTGAGTATGTGTGTGGGTGGGTGGGTGTGAATATGTATGTGTGTCTTTATATGTGTGTATGTGTGTATGTGGGTGTATGTATATGCATGTCTATATATGTGTGTCTACATATGTGAATGTGTGTGTGCTTGTGCGTGTATTGTGAGTATGTTTGTATGTGTGTTTATGTGTGCGTACAGGTGTGTATATATGTATGTGCGTGGGTATATGTGTGTATGTGTGTTTATGTGTGTGTGTGTGTGTTTGTGTATGCATGTGTATATGTTTGTGTGTATGTGTGCATGCATGCTGTATATGCGAGGGAGTGTATATTCGTGTGTTATGTGTGTACGTGTGCGTAAGTTATGGGTGTGGATGTGTGTAGATGTGTGTATGTGCGTGGGTATATGTGTATATTTGCGTGTGTATGTTGTGTGTGAGAGAGAGAGAGAGAGAGAGAGAGAGAGAGAGAGAGAGAGAGAGAGAGAGAGAGAGAGAGAGAGAGAGAGAGAAAGAGAGAGTTTAGCGCACACATGTCATGTAACATGTTATTCCATATTTTTTGTGTATTCTCATCTTCATACTATCATTTTGAATGCCACTTGAATTGAACATGTAGAATATAAACACACGTACATTACTGTAGAGTGAGTGAAAGAGTTAGTGAGTGTAAGTGAGAGAGATTGAATGAGTGTGAGAGGGTGTGTTTGTGTGTTTAAGAAAGAAGAGAGAGAGAGAGAGAGAGAGAGAGAGAGAGAGAGAGAGAGAGAGAGAGAGAGAGAGAGAGAGAGAGAGAGAGTTGAGCGCACGCATTTCATGTAACATGCTATTCCATATTTTTATGTATTCTCATCTTTCATATTACAAGGTAACATTTTGTATGCCACTTGATTTCACCATGAATAATGTGAACTCATGCACATTACTGTAGAGTGAGTGAGAGAGTTAGTGAGTGTCAGTGAAGGAGTGTGAGTGTGTGTTTTGTGTGTGTGTGTGTAAGAGAGAGAGAGAGAGAGAGAGAGAGAGAGAGAGAGAGAGAGAGAGAGAGAGAGTTGAATTGCATCACTAATTTTTACGTTACAAAATGTATATGTATACACTTTTTCTCAATTTTTCTCATTTTCTTTTACAGTTTTACGAGAATGCTCACGACAATCGTCACTGTATATGTGTGTAAAGTGTGGGAGTTTCTTCATACTAGTAGGTTGGGGGATGGTGGGGGATGTGTGTGTGTGGGTGGGTGAGTTCGGGATGTGCGGGTGGGTGGAGAGAGATTTTGGGAGTGGGTGCGCTATTTGTGTGTGGGTAGGTGCAGTATGTGTGGTTTGGCGGGGAGATGTGTGTGGGTGGAGGTTGTGTGTTTGGCTGGGTTGTTGGGGATGAGTGGGTGGAGGAGGAAATGTGGGTGGGTGATTGTTGGTGGATTATGGGATGGGTGGGGGATATGTGTGTAGGTGGGGTGTGTGTGTATATGGGGGTATGTATGTGTGGCTGGGGTGTGTGTTTGTGGGTTGGTGGAAGATGTGAGTGTGGGGGATGTGGGTGTGGGGGATGTGTGACTGGGTGGGGAGATGTGTGTAGGTGGGGGATGGGTGTGAGTGTGGGGATGTGAGTGTGGAGATGTGAGTGTGGGGATGTGTGTGGGTGAGGGATGTGTGTGTGTGAGAGATGTTTGGGTGGATGGTTGGAAATGTGTAGGTGTTGGTGGATGAGGGTTGTATGGGTGATGAATGTTTGTGTGGGTGGGTGGGAGAGGGATGTATGTGTTAATGGGGGTGTGGGGGTGTGTGTGGGTTTCGGGGATGGGTGTGGGGATGTGTGTGTGGGTGGGGGTTATGTCTGTGTGGGTGGGTGTATGTGTGAAGGTGGGGTAAGTGTGGGTGGTTGGAGGACATATTTGTGGGTGGTGAGGGTGTTTGTATGTGGAAGATGTGTGCGTGGGTAGGAGATGTGTGGGTGAGTGATGTGTGTGGGGGATGTGTTTGTGGTTGGGTGATGTGTGTATAGGTGGGGTGTTGTGTGGGAGGGGAGAAGGGTGTGCGTGAGGGATGTGTGTGTGTGTGTGGGTGGGTGGTGGGTATGGTTGGGTGTGGATGTGCGGGTGAGTGAACGATATGTGTGAGGGTGGGGATGTGTGTTTGGCTGGGTGGTTGGGGTGTGTGATTCTGAGTGGGTAGATGGGAGATGTACGTGTTGATGAGTGGCTGGGGGATGTGTGGGTGGTTGAGGGATAAGTACGTGAGTGGGGGATGTGTGAGGGGATGATTGTATGGGTAGAGGATGTGTGTGTGGGTGGGGGATGTGTGTGGGTGGGTTATGTGTGGGTGTTGGGGTGTGTGTTTGTGGATGGGGGATGAGTTCGTGGTTGGGGATGTGTGTGAGGGATGTGTGTATGGGTGGGGAGACGCTTATGTGAGTGGGGTTGTGTGTGGGTGGGGTGTGTGGTTAAGAGATGTGTGGTTAAGGGATGTGTGGTTGAAGGATGGGTGGGTGGAGGATGTGTGGGTGGGGGAGAATGTGTGGGTGGATGGAGGATGTTTGGATGGGTGAGTGTATGTAGGCTGGGAGATGGTGGGGGTGTGTGTGGGTAGGTTCGGTAAGTGTGGGTGGACGTTAGGAGATTGTGTGGGTGGGTGCGGGATTTGTGTGTGGGTAGGTGTGGGATGTGTGACTTACCTGGGAGATGTGTGTGTGGGTGGTGGATGTGTGGTTGGGGGATTTGTTTTGGCTAGGTGGTTTGGGGTATATGGGTGGAGGAGGGTATGTGGGTGGGTGATTATTGGTGGGTTATGGGATGGGTTGAGGATGTGTGTGTGTGGGTGAGGAGATGAGTGTTGGTGAGGGATGTGTGTGGGTGGGGGATGTGTGGGTTTGGGAATGTATATGTGCCTGAGGTGTTTGTTGGTGGGGGTGTGGGTGTGGGGAGATGTGTGGTGAGTGGGAGATGTGTGTGGGTGGAGAGATGTGTAGGTTTGGGGAAGGGTGGATGGGTGGGGGTGTATGTGTGCCTGAGGTGTGTGTGTGATTTGGTGGGGGTGTATGGGTGGATGGGGGATGTGTGGGTGGGTGGGGGATGTGTGGGTGGGTGGGGATGTGTCTCATAACATGGTAATATGCATTGTTTATGTTTACAACATTCATTTTACAATGTGTTTTTTTCCTACGTGAATGTAATATGCACTATTGATGAACGAAAGATGAGTGATTGGAAGGGCCGAAAGTAAGATGGGCATGCGTGCCCAATTTGTTACCCTTTGAAAATAAAGTCCGTTCATTCATTCGTTCGTTCGTTCGTTCCTCTTTCTTCTTCTTCTTCTTCTTCTTCTTCTTCTTCTTCTTCTTCTTCTTCTTCTTCTTCTTCTTCTTCTTCTTCTTCTTCTTCTTCTTCTTCTTCTTCTTCTTCTTCTTCTTCTCCGATGCATAGCATTCATTGCAGCCCATACATGCCCGCTTTCTAGTTCCGTGCGACTTGAGTCAACATCTTCCAACGTTGACGGTTGTGTTTTTTTTTCTGGAATCCCCCTCCAATAGGCAGACTGACTTCCCTACCTTTTGGAATGAGTGTAAATATTATCACTGTAAGTGTATTCTTTCATTGTAACAAGACTGTAATTGGCTGGAGCAGACTTCCAATATACGACAGTTTAACAGCCACGGTGTTTCCCTGGTCAATTTAGATAATAACACCACATTATTGAGATATTCTGGCGTTCCCTTACAAGACGTGTATCATTTATGTCAGACATTATCCATGACAGCATGACATTGTTCGCTGAATACTGTATATGCTATAGCATATATAATAAATAAAACGCTTAGGTCTAAAAATGTTCACTGGGATTAGCCAGAAATGGAGCTGCGGAGAAAACATAGTTCAAAACAATGATTATAACAATGGTAAAGGGGAGACCTCATGCCGGTTCAAGTTGTCAGAGAGGGAGGGGCGTTGCGAAAATACATATATCGTGTGTCACCAAGGCTGCGGGTGGGGGTGTGTGGCGGAACCGAAATATTCGTCACCCGAAACCAAAATTGAGGTAGTTGACGCCCAGTGCTTAATCATATTCAGTCTAAATAGAGTTTACTTCTTGTGGTTGTTGTCGTTATATTTCTTGTCGTTATATTTCTTTGAACATAAATGTCACAGACGGGTTCTAAGAATATCTTGGATACAAAAAAGAACAAATGCATCCACATGACAAGATCTGAATAATGAAGAAGACTGGCTACTAAAGACGATAAATCAAAGAAAATTGAAATATTTTGGTCACCTGAAACGTCATGAAAGTTTGGAGAAAACATTAATGGCGGGGTGAAAGCCCGGGAAGAGAGGGAGAGGAAGGCCAAAGAGAAGATGGGAGCAGGATGTGGCGGATGATCTCCAGATGGGTGTATCGGACGCGGGACATCTTGCTTATGACAGAGAAATTTTCAGGAAGGTTGCTATGAGAGCGAGGTTCTGCAAAGGACATGCTTCTGAATAAATGAATTAATATTTCTTGTCGTTATAGTTCTTGTGTTATATTTCTTGTCGTTATAGTTCTTGTGTTATATTTCTTGTCGTTATAGCTCTTGTCCACTGGAGGGTGTCTAGTTCGTCATGCGCCTAAGCACATGTGTTCCTGCAGCGAGACGTTGTGGGTGACAGGTTGAATCCCAATGGGGGTAACTATAGCTTTAAACTTGTATGTTGTCTAGTGTCTCCTCTAGTCTCTACTTCTATCTTCTACTTGTATGTTGTCTAGTGTCTCCTCTAGTCTCTACTTCTATCTTCTACATGTATGTTGTCTAGTGTCTCCTCTAGTCTCTACTTCTATCTTCTACTTGTATGTTGTCTAGTGTCTCCTCTAGTCTCTACTTCTACTTGTATGTTGTCTAGTGTCTCCTCTAGTCTCTACTTCTATTTGTATGTTGTCTAGTGTCTCCTCTAGTCTCTACTTCTATCTTCTATTTGTATGTTGTCTAGTGTCTCCTCTAGTCTCTACTTCTATCTTCTACTTGTATGTTGTCTAGTGTCTCCTCTTGTCTCTACTTCTATCTTCTATTTGTATGTTGTCTAGTGTCTCCTCTAGTCTCTACTTCTATTTGTACGTTGTCTAATGTCTCCTCTAGTCTCTAGTTCTATCTTCTACTTGTATGTTGTCTAGTGTCTCCTCTAGTCTCTACTTCATTCTTCTATTTGTATGTTGTCTAGTGTCTCCTCTAGTCTCTACTTCTATCTTCTACTTGTATGTTGTCTAGTGTCTCCTCTAGTCTCTACTTCTACTTGTATGTTGTCTAGTGTCTCCTCTAGTCTCTACTTCTATTTGTATGTTGTCTAGTGTCTCCTCTAGTCTCTACTTCTATCTTCTACTTGTATGTTGTCTAGTGTCTCCTCTAGTCTCTACTTCTACTTGTATGTTGTCTACTCTAGTCTCTACTTCTATCTTCTACTTGTATGTTGTCTAGTGTCTCCTCTAGTCTCTACTTCTATCTTCTACTTGTATGTTGTCTAGTGTCTCCTCTAGTCTCTACTTCTTTCTTCTACTTGTATGTTGTCTAGTGTCTCCTCTAGTTTCTACTTCTATCTTCTACTTGTATGTTGTCTAGTGTCTCCTCTAGTCTCTACTTCTATCTTCTACTTGTATGTTGTCTAGTGTCTCTTCTAATCTCTACTTCTACTTGTATGTTGTCTAGTGTCTCCTCTAATCTCTACTTCTACTTGTATGTTGTCTAGTGTCTCCTCTAGTCTCTACTTCTACTTGTATGTTGTCTAGTGTCTCCTCTAGTTTCTACTTCTATCTTCTACTTGTATGTTGTCTAGTGTCTCCTCTAGTCTCTACTTCTACTTGTATGTTGTCTAGTGTCTCCTCTAGTTTCTATTTCTATCTTCTACTTGTATGTTGTCTAATGTCTCCTCTAGTCTCTACTTCTATCTTCTACTTGTATGTTGTCTAGTGTCTCCTCTAGTCTCTACTTCTACTTGTATTTTGTCTAGTGTCTCCTCTAGTCTCTACTTCTATCTTCTATTTGTATGTTGTCTAGTGTCTCCTCTTGTCTCTACTTCTACTTGTATGTTGTCTAGTGTCTCCTCTAGTCTCTACTTCTTTCTTATACTTATATGTTGTCTAGTGTCTCCTCTAGTCTCTACTTCTGTCTTCTATTTGTATGTTGTCTAGTGTCTCCTCTAGTCTCTACTTCTATCTTCTACTTGTATGTTGTCTAGTGTCTCCTCTAGTCTCTACTTCTATCTTCTATTTGTATGTTGTCTAGTGTCTCCTCTAGTCTCTACTTCTATCTTCTACTTGTATGTTGTCTAGTGTCTCCTCTAGTCTCTACCTCTTTCTTCTATTTGTATGTTGTCTAGTGTCTCCTCTAGTCTCTACTTCTATCTTCTACTTGTATGTTGTCTATTGTCTCCTCTAGTCTCTACTTCTATCTTCTACTTGTATGTTGTCTAGTGTCTCCTCTAGTCTCTACTTCTATCTTCTACTTGTATGTTGTCTAGTGTCTCATCTAGTCTCTACTTCTTTCTTCTATTTGTATGTTGTCTAGTGTCTCCTCTAGTCTCTACTTCTATCTTCTACTTGTATGTTGTCTAGTGTCTCCTCTAGTCTCTACTTCTATTTGTACGTTGTCTAATGTCTCCTCTAGTCTCTAGTTCTATCTTCTACTTGTATGTTGTCTAGTGTCTCCTCTAGTCTCTACTTCATTCTTCTATTTGTATGTTGTCTAGTGTCTCCTCTAGTCTCTACTTCTATCTTCTACTTGTATGTTGTCTAGTGTCTCCTCTAGTCTCTACTTCTACTTGTATGTTGTCTAGTGTCTCCTCTAGTCTCTACTTCTATTTGTATGTTGTCTAGTGTCTCCTCTAGTCTCTACTTCTATCTTCTACTTGTATGTTGTCTAGTGTCTCCTCTAGTCTCTACTTCTACTTGTATGTTGTCTACTCTAGTCTCTACTTCTATCTTCTACTTGTATGTTGTCTAGTGTCTCCTCTAGTCTCTACTTCTATCTTCTACTTGTATGTTGTCTAGTGTCTCCTCTAGTCTCTACTTCTTTCTTCTACTTGTATGTTGTCTAGTGTCTCCTCTAGTTTCTACTTCTATCTTCTACTTGTATGTTGTCTAGTGTCTCCTCTAGTTTCTACTTCTATCTTCTACTTGTATGTTGTCTAGTGTCTCCTCTAGTCTCTACTTCTATCTTCTACTTGTATGTTGTCTAGTGTCTCCTCTAATCTCTACTTCTACTTGTATGTTGTCTAGTGTCTCCTCTAATCTCTACATCTACTTGTATGTTGTCTAGTGTCTCCTCTAGTCTCTACTTCTACTTGTATGTTGTCTAGTGTCTCCTCTAGTTTCTACTTCTATCTTCTACTTGTATGTTGTCTATTGTCTCCTCTAGTCTCTACTTCTATCTTCTACTTGTATGTTGTCTAGTGTCTCCTCTAGTCTCTACTTCTACTTGTATGTTGTCTAGTGTCTCCTCTAGTCTCTACTTCTATCTTCTATTTGTATGTTGTCTAGTGTCTCCTCTAGTCTCTACTTCTACTTGTATGTTGTCTAGTGTCTCCTCTAGTCTCTACTTCTTTCTTCTACTTATATGTTGTCTAGTGTCTCCTCTAGTCTCTACTTCTGTCTTCTATTTGTATGTTGCCTAGTGTCTCCTCTAGTCTCTACTTCTATCTTCTACTTGTATGTTGTCTAGTGTCTCCTCTAGTCTCTACTTCTATCTTCTATTTGTATGTTGTCTAGTGTCTCCTCTAGTCTCTACTTCTATCTTCTACTTGTATGTTGTCTAGTGTCTCCTCTAGTCTCTACCTCTTTCTTCTATTTGTATGTTGTCTAGTGTCTCCTCTAGTCTCTACTTCTATCTTCTACTTGTATGTTGTCTAGTGTCTCCTCTAGTCTCTACTTCTATCTTCTACTTGTATGTTGTCTAGTGTCTCCTCTAGTCTCTACTTCTATCTTCTACTTGTATGTTGTCTAGTGTCTCCTCTAGTCTCTACTTCTATTTGTATGTTGTCTAGTGTCTCCTCTAGTCTCTACTTCTATTTGTACGTTGTCTAATGTCTACTCTAGTCTCTAGTTCTATCTTCTACTTGTATGTTGTCTATTGTCTCCTCTAGTCTCTACTTCATTCTTCTATTTGTATGTTGTCTAGTGTCTCCTCTAGTCTCTACTTCTATCTTCTACTTGTATGTTGTCTTGTGTCTCCTCTAGTCTCTACTTCTACTTGTATGTTGTCTAGTGTCTCCTCTAGTCTCTACTTCTATTTGTATGTTGTCTAGTGTCTCCTCTAGTCTCTACTTCTATCTTCTACTTGTATGTTGTCTAGTGTCTCCTCTAGTCTCTACTTCTATCTTCTACTTGTATGTTGTCTAGTGTCTCCTCTAGTCTCTACTTCTACTTGTATGTTGTCTACTCTAGTCTCTACTTCTATCTTCTACTTGTATGTTGTCTAGTGTCTCCTCTAGTCTCTACTTCTATCTTCTACTTGTATGTTGTCTAGTGTCTCCTCTAGTCTCTACTTCTTTCTTCTACTTGTATGCTGTCTAGTGTCTCCTCTAGTTTCTACTTCTATCTTCTACTTGTATGTTGTCTAGTGTCTCCTCTAGTCTCTACTTCTATCTTCTACTTGTATGTTGTCTAGTGTCTCTTCTAATCTCTACTTCTACTTGTATGTTGTCTAGTGTCTCCTCTAATCTCTACTTCTACTTGTATGTTGTCTAGTGTCTCCTCTAGTCTCTACTTCTACTTGTATGTTGTCTAGTGTCTCCTCTAGTTTCTACTTCTATCTTCTACTTGTATGTTGTCTAGTGTCTCCTCTAGTCTCTACTTCTACTTGTATGTTGTCTAGTGTCTCCTCTAGTTTCTATTTCTATCTTCTACTTGTATGTTGTCTAGTGTCTCCTCTAGTCTCTACTTCTATCTTCTACTTGTATGTTGTCTAGTGTCTCCTCTAGTCTCTACTTCTACTTGTATTTTGTCTAGTGTCTCCTCTAGTCTCTACTTCTATCTTCTATTTGTATGTTGTCTAGTGTCTCCTCTAGTCTCTACTTCTACTTGTATGTTGTCTAGTGTCTCCTCTAGTCTCTACTTCTTTCTTCTACTTATATGTTGTCTAGTGTCTCCTCTAGTCTCTACTTCTGTCTTCTATTTGTATGTTGTCTAGTGTCTCCTCTAGTCTCTACTTCTATCTTCTACTTGTATGTTGTCTAGTGTCTCCTCTAGTCTCTACTTCTATCTTCTATTTGTATGTTGTCTAGTGTCTCCTCTAGTCTCTACTTCTATCTTCTACTTGTATGTTGTCTAGTGTCTCCTCTAGTCTCTACCTCTTTCTTCTATTTGTATGTTGTCTAGTGTCTCCTCTAGTCTCTACTTCTATCTTCTACTTGTATGTTGTCTATTGTCTCCTCTAGTCTCTACTTCTATCTTCTACTTGTATGTTGTCTAGTGTCTCATCTAGTCTCTACTTCTTTCTTCTATTTGTATGTTGTCTAGTGTCTCCTCTAGTCTCTACTTCTATCTTCTACTTGTATGTTGTCTAGTGTCTCCTCTAGTCTCTACTTCTATTTGTACGTTGTCTAATGTCTCCTCTAGTCTCTAGTTCTATCTTCTACTTGTATGTTGTCTAGTGTCTCCTCTAGTCTCTACTTCATTCTTCTATTTGTATGTTGTCTAGTGTCTCCTCTAGTCTCTACTTCTATCTTCTACTTGTATGTTGTCTAGTGTCTCCTCTAGTCTCTACTTCTACTTGTATGTTGTCTAGTGTCTCCTCTAGTCTCTACTTCTATTTGTATGTTGTCTAGTGTCTCCTCTAGTCTCTACTTCTATCTTCTACTTGTATGTTGTCTAGTGTCTCCTCTAGTCTCTACTTCTACTTGTATGTTGTCTACTCTAGTCTCTACTTCTATCTTCTACTTGTATGTTGTCTAGTGTCTCCTCTAGTCTCTACTTCTATCTTCTACTTGTATGTTGTCTAGTGTCTCCTCTAGTCTCTACTTCTTTCTTCTACTTGTATGTTGTCTAGTGTCTCCTCTAGTTTCTACTTCTATCTTCTACTTGTATGTTGTCTAGTGTCTCCTCTAGTCTCTACTTCTATCTTCTACTTGTATGTTGTCTAGTGTCTCCTCTAATCTCTACTTCTACTTGTATGTTGTCTAGTGTCTCCTCTAATCTCTACTTCTACTTGTATGTTGTCTAGTGTCTCCTCTAGTCTCTACTTCTACTTGTATGTTGTCTAGTGTCTCCTCTAGTTTCTACTTCTATCTTCTACTTGTATGTTGTCTATTGTCTCCTCTAGTCTCTACTTCTATCTTCTACTTGTATGTTGTCTAGTGTCTCCTCTAGTCTCTACTTCTACTTGTATGTTGTCTAGTGTCTCCTCTAGTCTCTACTTCTATCTTCTATTTGTATGTTGTCTAGTGTCTCCTCTAGTCTCTACTTCTACTTGTATGTTGTCTAGTGTCTCCTCTAGTCTCTACTTCTTTCTTCTACTTATATGTTGTCTAGTGTCTCCTCTAGTCTCTACTTCTGTCTTCTATTTGTATGTTGTCTAGTGTCTCCTCTAGTCTCTACTTCTATCTTCTACTTGTATGTTGTCTAGTGTCTCCTCTAGTCTCTACTTCTATCTTCTAATTGTATGTTGTCTATTGTCTCCTCTAGTCTCTACTTCTATCTTCTACTTGTATGTTGTCTAGTGTCTCCTCTAGTCTCTACCTCTTTCTTCTATTTGTATGTTGTCTAGTGTCTCCTCTAGTCTCTACTTCTATCTTCTACTTGTATGTTGTCTAGTGTCTCCTCTAGTCTCTACTTCTATCTTCTACTTGTATGTTGTCTACTGTCTCCTCTAGTCTCTACTTCTATCTTCTACTTGTATGTTGTCTAGTGTCTCCTCTAATCTCTACTTCTACTTGTATGTTGTCTAGTGTCTCCTCTAGTTTCTACTTCTATCTTCTACTTGTATGTTGTCTAGTGTCTCCTCTAGTCTCTACTTCTATCTTCTACTTGTATGTTGTCTAGTGTCTCCTCTAGTCTCTACTTCTACTTGTATTTTGTCTAGTGTCTCCTGTAGTCTCTACTTCTATCTTCTATTTGTATGTTGTCTAGTGTCTCCTCTAGTCTCTACTTCTACTTGTATGTTTTCTAGTGTCTCCTCTAGTCTCTACTTCTTTCTTCTACTTATATGTTGTCTAGTGTCTCCTCTAGTCTCTACTTCTGTCTTCTATTTGTATGTTGTCTAGTGTCTCCTCTAGTCTCTACTTCTATCTTCTACTTGTATGTTGTCTAGTGTCTCCTCTAGTCTCTACTTCTATCTTCTATTTGTATGTTGTCTAGTGTCTCCTCTAGTCTCTACTTCTATCTTCTACTTGTATGTTGTCTATTGTCTCCTCTAGTCTCTACTTCTATCTTCTACTTGTATGTTGTCTAGTGTCTCCTCTAGTCTCTACTTCTATCTTCTACTTGTATGTTGTCTAGTGTCTCATCTAGTCTCTACTTCTTTCTTCTATTTGTATGTTGTCTAGTGTCTCCTCTAGTCTCTACTTCTATCTTCTACTTGTATGTTGTCTAGTGTCTCCTCTAGTCTCTACTTCTATTTGTACGTTGTCTAATGTCTCCTCTAGTCTCTAGTTCTATCTTCTACTTGTATGTTGTCTAGTGTCTCCTCTAGTCTCTACTTCATTCTTCTATTTGTATGTTGTCTAGTGTCTCCTCTAGTCTCTACTTCTTTCTTCTATTTGTATGTTGTCTAGTGTCTCCTCTAGTCTCTACTTCTACTTGTATGTTGTCTAGTGTCTCCTCTAGTCTCTACTTCTATTTGTATGTTGTCTAGTGTCTCCTCTAGTCTCTACTTCTATCTTCTACTTGTATGTTGTCTAGTGTCTCCTCTAGTCTCTACTTCTACTTGTATGTTGTCTACTCTAGTCTCTACTTCTATCTTCTACTTGTATGTTGTCTAGTGTCTCCTCTAGTCTCTACTTCTATCTTCTACTTGTATGTTGTCTAGTGTCTCCTCTAGTCTCTACTTCTTTCTTCTACTTGTATGTTGTCTAGTGTCTCCTCTAGTTTCTACTTCTATCTTCTACTTGTATGTTGTCTAGTGTCTCCTCTAGTCTCTACTTCTATCTTCTACTTGTATGTTGTCTAGTGTCTCCTCTAATCTCTACTTCTACTTGTATGTTGTCTAGTGTCTCCTCTAATCTCTACTTCTACTTGTATGTTGTCTAGTGTCTCCTCTAGTCTCTACTTCTACTTGTATGTTGTCTAGTGTCTCCTCTAGTTTCTACTTCTATCTTCTACTTGTATGTTGTCTATTGTCTCCTCTAGTCTCTACTTCTATCTTCTACTTGTATGTTGTCTAGTGTCTCCTCTAGTCTCTACTTCTATCTTCTATTTGTATGTTGTCTAGTGTCTCCTCTAGTCTCTACTTCTACTTGTATGTTGTCTAGTGTCTCCTCTAGTCTCTACTTCTTTCTTCTACTTATATGTTGTCTAGTGTCTCCTCTAGTCTCTACTTCTGTCTTCTATTTGTATGTTGTCTAGTGTCTCCTCTAGTCTCTACTTCTATCTTCTACTTGTATGTTGTCTAGTGTCTCCTCTAGTCTCTACTTCTATCTTCTATTTGTATGTTGTCTATTGTCTCCTCTAGTCTCTACTTCTATCTTCTACTTGTATGTTGTCTAGTGTCTCCTCTAGTCTCTACCTCTTTCTTCTATTTGTATGTTGTCTAGTGTCTCCTCTAGTCTCTACTTCTATCTTCTACTTGTATGTTGTCTAGTGTCTCCTCTAGTCTCTACTTCTATCTTCTACTTGTATGTTGTCTAGTGTCTCCTCTAGTCTCTACTTCTATCTTCTACTTGTATGTTGTCTAGTGTCTCCTCTAGTCTCTACTTCTTTCTTCTATTTGTATGTTGTCTAGTGTCTCCTCTAGTCTCTACTAGTGTCTCCTCTAGTTTCTACTTCTATCTTCTACTTGTATGTTGTCTATTGTCTCCTCTAGTCTCTACTTCTATCTTCTACTTGTATGTTGTCTAGTGTCTCCTCTAGTCTCTACTTCTATCTTCTATTTGTATGTTGTCTAGTGTCTCCTCTAGTCTCTACTTCTACTTGTATGTTGTCTAGTGTCTCCTCTAGTCTCTACTTCTTTCTTCTACTTATATGTTGTCTAGTGTCTCCTCTAGTCTCTACTTCTGTCTTCTATTTGTATGTTGTCTAGTGTCTCCTCTAGTCTCTACTTCTATCTTCTACTTGTATGTTGTCTAGTGTCTCCTCTAGTCTCTACTTCTATCTTCTATTTGTATGTTGTCTATTGTCTCCTCTAGTCTCTACTTCTATCTTCTACTTGTATGTTGTCTAGTGTCTCCTCTAGTCTCTACCTCTTTCTTCTATTTGTATGTTGTCTAGTGTCTCCTCTAGTCTCTACTTCTATCTTCTACTTGTATGTTGTCTAGTGTCTCCTCTAGTCTCTACTTCTATCTTCTACTTGTATGTTGTCTAGTGTCTCCTCTAGTCTCTACTTCTATCTTCTACTTGTATGTTGTCTAGTGTCTCCTCTAGTCTCTACTTCTTTCTTCTATTTGTATGTTGTCTAGTGTCTCCTCTAGTCTCTACTTCTATCTTCTACTTGTATGTTGTCTAGTGTCTCCTCTAGTCTCTACTTCTATCTTCTACTTGTATGTTGTCTAGTGTCTCCTCTAGTCTCTACTTCTATCTTCTACTTGTATGTTGTCTAGTGTCTCATCTAGTCTCTACTTCTTTCTTCTATTTGTATGTTGTCTAGTGTCTCCTCTAGTCTCTACTTCTATCTTCTACTTGTATGTTGTCTAGTGTCTCCTCTAGTCTCTACTTCTATCTTCTATTTGTATGTTGTCTAGTGTCTCCTCTAGTCTCTAATTCTATCTTCTACTTGTATGTTGTCTAGTGTCTCCTCTAGTCTCTACTTCTATTTTCTACTTGTATGTTGTCTAGTGTCTCCTCTAGTCTCTACTTCTATCTTCTACTTGTATGTTGTCTAGTGTCTCCTCTAGTCTCTACTTCTATCTTCTACTTGTATGTTGTCTAGTGTCTCCTCTAGTCTCTACTTCTATCTTCTACTTGTATGTTGTCTAGTGTCTCCTCTAGTCTCTACTTCTATCTTCTATTTGTATGTTGTCTAGTGTCTCCTCTAGTCTCTACTTCTATCTTCTATTTGTATGTTGTCTAGTGTCTCCTCTAGTCTCTACTTCTATTTGTACGTTGTCTAATGTCTCCTCTAGTCTCTAGTTCTATCTTCTACTTGTATGTTGTCTAGTGTCTCCTCTAGTCTCTACTTCTATCTTCTATTTGTATGTTGTCTAGTGTCTCCTCTAGTCTCTACTTCTATCTTCTACTTGTATGTTGTCTAGTGTCTCCTCTAGTCTCTACTTCTATTTGTACGTTGTCTAATGTCTCCTCTAGTCTCTAGTTCTATCTTCTACTTGTATGTTGTCTAGTGTCTCCTCTAGTCTCTACTTCATTCTTCTATTTGTATGTTGTCTAGTGTCTCCTCTAGTCTCTACTTCTATCTTCTACTTATATGTTGTCTAGTGTCTCCTCTAGTCTCTACTTCTACTTGTATGTTGTCTAGTGTCTCCTCTAGTCTCTACTTCTATTTGTATGTTGTCTAGTGTCTCCTCTAGTCTCTACTTCTATCTTCTACTTGTATGTTGTCTAGTGTCTCCTCTAGTCTCTACTTCTACTTGTATGTTGTCTACTCTAGTCTCTACTTCTATCTTCTACTTGTATGTTGTCTAGTGTCTCCTCTAGTCTCTACTTCTATCTTCTACTTGTATGTTGTCTAGTGTCTCCTCTAGTTTCTACTTCTATCTTCTACTTGTATGTTGTCTAGTGTCTCCTCTAGTCTCTACTTCTATCTTCTACTTGTATGTTGTCTAGTGTCTCCTCTAATCTCTACTTCTACTTGTATGTTGTCTAGTGTCTCCTCTAATCTCTACTTCTACTTGTATGTTGTCTAGTGTCTCCTCTAGTCTCTACTTCTACTTGTATGTTGTCTAGTGTCTCCTCTAGTTTCTACTTCTATCTTCTACTTGTATGTTGTCTATTGTCTCCTCTAGTCTCTACTTCTATCTTCTACTTGTATGTTGTCTAGTGTCTCCTCTAGTCTCTACTTCTACTTGTATGTTGTCTAGTGTCTCCTCTAGTCTCTACTTCTATCTTCTATTTGTATGTTGTCTAGTGTCTCCTCTAGTCTCTACTTCTACTTGTATGTTGTCTAGTGTCTCCTCTAGTCTCTACTTCTTTCTTCTACTTATATGTTGTCTAGTGTCTCCTCTAGTCTCTACTTCTGTCTTCTATTTGTATGTTGTCTAGTGTCTCCTCTAGTCTCTACTTCTATCTTCTACTTGTATGTTGTCTAGTGTCTCCTCTAGTCTCTACTTCTATCTTCTATTTGTATGTTGTCTATTGTCTCCTCTAGTCTCTACTTCTATCTTCTACTTGTATGTTGTCTAGTGTCTCCTCTAGTCTCTACCCCTTTCTTCTATTTGTATGTTGTCTAGTGTCTCCTCTAGTCTCTACTTCTATCTTCTACTTGTATGTTGTCTAGTGTCTCCTCTAGTCTCTACTTCTATCTTCTACTTGTATGTTGTCTAGTGTCTCCTCTAGTCTCTACTTCTTTCTTCTATTTGTATGTTGTCTAGTGTCTCCTCTAGTCTCTACTTCTATCTTCTACTTGTATGTTGTCTAGTGTCTCCTCTAGTCTCTACTTCTATCTTCTACTTGTATGTTGTCTAGTGTCTCATCTAGTCTCTACTTCTTTCTTCTATTTGTATGTTGTCTAGTGTCTCCTCTAGTCTCTACTTCTATCTTCTACTTGTATGTTGTCTAGTGTCTCCTCTAGTCTCTACTTCTATCTTCTATTTGTATGTTGTCTAGTGTCTCCTCTAGTCTCTACTTCTATCTTCTACTTGTATGTTGTCTAGTGTCTCCTCTAGTCTCTACTTCTATCTTCTACTTGTATGTTGTCTAGTGTCTCCTCTAGTCTCTACTTCTATCTTCTACTTGTATGTTGTCTAGTGTCTCCTCTAGTCTCTACTTCTATCTTCTACTTGTATGTTGTCTAGTGTCTCCTCTAGTCTCTACTTCTATCTTCTACTTGTATGTTGTCTAGTGCCTCCTCTAGTCTCTACTTCTATCTTCTATTTGTATGTTGTCTAGTGTCTCCTCTAGTCTCTACTTCTATCTTCTATTTGTATGTTGTCTAGTGTCTCCTCTAGTCTCTACTTCTATTTGTATGTTGTCTAGTGTCTCCTCTAGTCTCTACTTCTATTTGTATGTTGTCTAGTGTCTCCTCTAGTCTCTACTTCTATTTGTATGTTGTCTAGTGTCTCCTCTAGTCTCTACTTCTATTTGTATGTTGTCTAGTGTCTCCTCTAGTCTCTACTTCTATCTTCTACTTGTATGTTGTCTAGTGTCTCCTCTAGTCTCTACTTCTATCTTCTATTTGTATGTTGTCTAGTGTCTCCTCTAGTCTCTACTTCTATTTGTATGTTGTCTAGTGTCTCCTCTAGTCTCTACTTCTATTTGTATGTTGTCTAGTGTCTCCTCTAGTCTCTACTTCTATTTGTATGTTGTCTAGTGTCTCCTCTAGTCTCTACTTCTATTTGTATGTTGTCTAGTGTCTCCTCTAGTCTCTACTTCTACTTGTATGTTGTCTAGTGTCTCCTCTAGTCTCTACTTCTATCTTCTTCTTGTATGTTGTCTAGTGTCTCCTCTAGTTTCTACTTCTATCTTCTACTTGTATGTTGTCTATTGTCTCCTCTAGTCTCTACTTCTATCTTCTACTTGTATGTTGTCTAGTGTCTCCTCTAGTCTCTACTTCTACTTGTATGTTGTCTAGTGTCTCCTCTAGTCTCTACTTCTATCTTCTATTTGTATGTTGTCTAGTGTCTCCTCTAGTCTCTACTTCTACTTGTATGTTGTCTAGTGTCTCCTCTAGTCTCTACTTCTTTCTTCTACTTATATGTTGTCTAGTGTCTCCTCTAGTCTCTACTTCTGTCTTCTATTTGTATGTTGTCTAGTGTCTCCTCTAGTCTCTACTTCTATCTTCTACTTGTATGTTGTCTAGTGTCTCCTCTAGTCTCTACTTCTATCTTCTATTTGTATGTTGTCTAGTGTCTCCTCTAGTCTCTACTTCTATCTTCTACTTGTATGTTGTCTAGTGTCTCCTCTAGTCTCTACCTCTTTCTTCTATTTGTATGTTGTCTAGTGTCTCCTCTAGTCTCTACTTCTATCTTCTACTTGTATGTTGTCTAGTGTCTCCTCTAGTCTCTACTTCTATCTTCTACTTGTATGTTGTCTAGTGTCTCCTCTAGTCTCTACTTCTTTCTTCTATTTGTATGTTGTCTAGTGTCTCCTCTAGTCTCTACTTCTATCTTCTACTTGTATGTTGTCTAGTGTCTCCTCTAGTCTCTACTTCTATCTTCTACTTGTATGTTGTCTAGTGTCTCCTCTAGTCTCTACTTCTATCTTCTACTTGTATGTTGTCTAGTGTCTCATCTAGTCTCTACTTCTTTCTTCTATTTGTATGTTGTCTAGTGTCTCCTCTAGTCTCTACTTCTATCTTCTACTTGTATGTTGTCTAGTGTCTCCTCTAGTCTCTACTTCTATCTTCTACTTGTATGTTGTCTAGTGTCTCCTCTAGTCTCTACTTCTATCTTCTATTTGTATGTTGTCTAGTGTCTCCTCTAGTCTCTACTTCTATTTGTATGTTGTCTAGTGTCTCCTCTAGTCTCTACTTCTTTCTTCTACTTGTATGAGAGTCACACAATACACGTCAGTGCACTAATGATCCCGTCTATACGGGCAAGTGGGGGAGGCGGAGAGGGGGGGGGGGGGGGGTTGCTGCAAAGCTCTCGTTCCCTTCTGCAATCCCAGAAATTAGCGCCATGCCCGGATGGCACTGGAATCTCTCATCTCTGGAGAGATCTTAGGATCTTTAAGAGTTAAAACTATCGCGATGACCAAAGACTGAGCCTTCCAGAGATGGGCTGCAGCTGACCTTCGTTGTCCAGACAGGAATAGATCTAGTGCAGTGTTTCCCAACGTGGGGCCCACGCCCCACAGGGGGGCAATTTGACTGTTAAGGGGGGCAATTCGAAAATGGAAGAAATCGGCTGAATATAACAAAACGGGGAGACTTGAGACTGAAGTTAACTAAATTGGAACCTGACATAAGATCTCTTTGCAGCAAGCATCAATCGCAAGGATCTCACTAAATTTAAATAATAAATAATTACTAATAGTTAAAATAATATAGAAAAATCTTTCATTAAAATTATTGTGTACTTGAATTTCAGTTCTCCATTATATGTTTTGAAAATTTACTTACTGTGTTTGCTCAATAATTACCTAGTGATTTCTTCCTAAAACCTATCATTCAAGTTTCTTTAGTGAACATTTCAATTTTTGAATATTAAAAATAATGTATATGTTGAGGGGGGGGGGGCATGGGGCGGGGGAGGGGGGCAATATGAATTTTAGAAAGGCTTAAGTGGGGCATGGTACAAAACAGGTTGGGAAACACTGATCTAGTGTGTACTTGAGTTTTAAGAATCGGCATGATAGCCCTCAGTCACACAGATAGGTGCTTTATCTCCTTCAGCTATTGTTGTTAGGCGTAGATACTGGTTGCCTAGTAACATATTGGTTGTAAGCACGTCGGAGTCATTGACGTCGGGGTCATTCACGTCGGTGCCATTCACGTCGGTGTCATTCACGTCGGTGTCATTCACGTCGGATTCATTGACGTCGGAGTCATTCACGTCGGAGTCATTCACGTCGGTGTCATTCACGTCGGTGTCATTCACGTCGGTGTCATTCACGTCGGTGTCATTCACGTCGGAGTCATTCACGTCGGAGTCATTCACGTCGGAGACATTCACGTCGGATGTGCTAGGACCATCACATGCCGTAGGCCTAAATGTTGAAGGCCTGAATGTTTGTTGTAGGCCTGAATGTTTGTTGTAGGCCTGATTGTTGTGGCCTCAATGATGTAAGCCTGAATGTTGTAGGCCTGAATGTTTGTTATGGGCCTGAATCTTGTAGGTCTGAATGTTTGATGTAGGCCTGAATGTAGTAGGCCTGAATGATGTAGGCCTGAACGTTTTAGGCCTGAATTTAGTAGGCCTGAATGTTGTAGGCCGGAGTGCACGAGGGGATAAGTGGTCAGACTTTCCCTCCCGTAGCGAGCGACGAGCCTACGTATCGAACCCTATACTACCGCACTCTTGCCATTGTTGAAGCAACGCCGGGACACCCATTATTCTTCTCCTTCTTAAATTTCTGTCCTGCTTCTTCCGTCGATGCTTCTTCTATCCTAATTCTTCTGTCCTATTCGTGTGTACTACATCTTATGTCCTACATCTGTTGTCCTACATCTTCTGTCATACATCTTGTGTCCTGCAAGCCGTCTTATCTTTTGCTATTTCCTGCAGCTGTAATTCTCATCTACGTGTGATTTAAGATCTCCCGCTGTTGTGTTTTCCCCGATGGCGCCAGACAAGAGAGTGTCTAGTTGTATTTTCCTCTGAGTGTCTCAGTGTGTAGCACTCCACACGTGAAATCCTTGATAGCATGTGGCTGGCTGAGGTAGCGAGTAGCTCTGGGTGTCTCAGTGTGTAGCACTCCACAAGTGAAATCCTGGACAGCATGTGGCTGGCTGAGGTAGCGAGTAGCTCTGGGTGTCTCAGTGTGTAGCATTCCACAAGTGAAATCCTGGACAGCATGTGGCTGGCTGAGGTAGCCAGTAGTCTACAGGTAGATGTTGGTCGGTGCCAGCGACTGTCTTCAGGACGCTGGGAAGGATAAGTTGCGCGACAAGCCGTCTGTATTTTCTTGATTGTTTCTGTATAACTAGCTTCTTCATTTAATGGGTAAGAGCACTTGCTCTTAAACTTCCAGTGTGCTGATGTCAAGGTAGCGGGTTCAACCCCTACATCAGGACAGTTGGACTAAAATGCTGACTTCTTCTCCTTGACTTGAGGTCGTAAATTAAAAGTACCTCAGAAATAGGAGTGGGTTCGCGAGGGACACTGATAATAGAGAAAGTTAATCGACACGGAAAAAATCGGTCCAGTGCACTAGGAGTAGTTGAATGTGAGTAGTTGCATGTGTTTAGGCTACACTTAAGTTCCAAGCGAGCAGGGCGAACGTGCGCACGCGCATGCGCTCGCACACACACACACACACACACACACACACACACACACACTCAAGAATATCAAATGAAATAGAGGAGGGGAAAAGTCGTGAACTCTAATGCCTGCTCCATGCTAAGCGCTCGAAGAACAAGAAGGAGACGAAGACAGAAGAAGGAACGGAAAAGACGAGAAGGGGGTGCCGTATCGTAATAATAATAGTAATAATAATAATGATAATGAAGATTGGAGTAGCCGAGCATGCTTTTTTTTCAAAACATGAGATCTTCAGCAGCATGCATCAATAATAATAATAATAATAATAATAATAATAATAATAATAATAATAATAATAATAATAATAATAATGCACATGCAAACCACAAACATTCTTTATGAGATCCCGTGTGTTAATTTCGATAAACAAACAATAAAGTGACATATACAGTTGCCTGAGATTAGTACACAGACAGAGCAAAGTGCCCAAATCTTACCTGAACAGAAAGTACCTTTACAATGCTACGCTTGGGTGAGCAATATTCCGTGGGTGTAGCTGGTATGTGTTAAGTTAGCCTTCGTTGAAGCGTCGCCAAGGTTTCTTAAATCGTGCACATGAAAATAGCAAGACAAGTGTTGCGACCTGGAATGATTCAGGTTGGGTTGTATTATATTAAGATGTTAAAATATTGTGTCGCCCGTGGCCTGCCAGACGGCGTACTTGCCCGCCTGTCTGTCGGCGGCATAACTGATTGTATCGGGCTGTAGAATAGCAAGGACAACTGGAATATCTTTAACAAGTTTGTACCGACTGGCGCTGGTGACCATGTCGCAATCTGGTGGATGATCTAGCTGAGGCAAAGATGTCTGCATGTCAGAGATACTGGTTGAGGTCTCTATGTGCTCAACGGCACGGAACTAGAAGTGTAATTTGACCTGTATCACCTCACGGACAATGTTGGCAGACAGTGTTCATGTACAGGGAATATCGTGGCTGTGACCATCCCTTGCTGCTGCATTCTCGCTAACCATTATAGTCCATCTGTTCTTCTGCATTATTACATGCTCCCAGAACCTTCACGACATCTGCCTTATCATGCATCAAAACACCCCTTAACGATGCGGCACCAGCCAGTCTGTCTGCCTGTTCATTTCCAACCACACCAGAGTGTCCTATGGAGAAAAGATCCAGTAAATGCTCACATCCCGCGACTTCTGATTCAAAGCAAGCCATTCTGCACGAAGCATGCCAGTCTTCACATTTGCCAGCATGTTTTGAGAATCATTTACACTCATCACATGCGAATATATTTTGTTCTCCAATCAGCGGAAAGCTGCGTCTCTACCTCCATTCTCAGACTTGAGGTTGTGGTGTAATATGCACTTTTTTTCTCCTCTTAACACAGAGCCATCGGTATAGATAATCTCATCGGCAGGACGAGAATAGTCATGAATTAATTGCTGAATTTCAGCTTTCGTAGCGTCTGCTGGCCACTCCCTACACTCATGGTTCAAAGTTGTTATAACGGTACATGCTGGAATGAAAGTCTCTACACTGAAACTGACATCATCTGAGCTGCCATGAGAAGCTGGTTATATCGCTTGTTTCAGATAGGTGCTGGTTGATGAAAGAATTTTTTTTAAAAAAAGGCAGATGAAATATTTCGTTCACATTAAAAGAAATAATACTCTTATAAAATCATTCTGAAGGGCAAGACTGAGGGCAAGCGAGCAAGAGGTAAACAACGGTACAAGTGGGAAGATGTCGTGAGATAGCTGGCAGGTGTCGCTCCTGATGGATTAAATGAAGAAACAGTAATATGTAAAGTGACGGTCCTGTAATTTTCAAAAAGACAGCGATCGTGACTTCAAACACTGGCCGTACGTATTGGACACGGAAGCGAAGTCCCGTGGGGAACGGAAGAATTGTCTACCGGGAAAGTTCAAAGACAAGAGTCCGTATCGGACTAAACAGAGAATCACCGGTGCCCAGAAACATCGTTTATCTCCGGGAAGTTCGGAGCTAGATCAAACAGTGATGGCGTGGAAATACGATAAACAGAGTCCTTTGATCAAACGGAGAAACACGATGGAACAGGGAATCGTCTTTAGTAAAGACAATGATCAGTACGGTATACGGAGATCAAAACAACCAGGGAATAGAACAAAGGCTGAGGGTTAAGAACAAAACAAGTGACGTAGTCCAGCCCATAACTTTGAACTGAATTTACTGTTTTAAAAAACCAGTTGAAGTTGGCCTTTACGATAGGCGGGTGTGGATTTAATTCAGTGCCGTAATAGAAAATATATCACAGAGTTTAGGTTGTGTAAAGATAACCAGCCCTGTCCCTTCATGGGAATTTCGAGGCCGAAAATATAATTCAATAAGGTGATTATATATATAGATGTAGAATAAAAAGCTAGCATAGGGAACTTTCGTGTGTAAACGTAGTATAGAGAGTCGACAGCATTAGGCTGAAGAGTAATTTAGGTTGTGTAGAGTAAGGTGTCTGTACAGTCAGAAGGATACGTCTATACTAGGATTATGTGCTTTGCTTTAGCGTGTCTTTATTTTACCTGGTATAGGGTAGAGTGCTGCACTATTCTGTCTTATATAAGAATATATTTCTAGTAGGATCAATAGAGGTTATTTTCTGAATATAGCTAAGTACCTACATTCACATATCATAGGTCGGAGTTGCGTTTATCTCACAAACTGTTGTTTTACTCAACAGGTTCCCTGCACTTTACATTTAAGGTGATTACCTATCTGAGCAGAAGAAATTGGTAATGCTCGGGGAAAGTGATACAGAATATTAAGTGTGACCCTGTTTTTAAAAAGAAGGGCATACCAGTGTGAGTTAAGATGACCAACGAAACAGAAGCCCTCTAACGATGTAATATAGACAATAGAGAAAGGAAAAGACTATAAGTAAGGTTTTTTTCATGAAGGACAATCCTCAGTGTATAGCAGAGATATTGTTGGACTGGTGTTTATAACTTTTCAATACCAGGAATATATTACCGATCGTGGTTTTTTGGGGAAACAGAAAGGACCATAATTACGCAGTCAAGCAGTGTTGATCTGACCTTCACATGAACTATAAATATTACAGAATGTAAAATGTGTATATGTGAAGACTTGAACATTAATTAGAATTCAGTGGAGAATATAGTCTTCAATACGTTTCCAGAACATATGGCAACGAAACCATCATCAGTCAGAGAGAAGCAGCCGGGTGAGAGATTCTACGTTATGTGACTCTGATAATGATCCTAGCGTATATTCTGTCACACTTTCAAGATAGATCACATCACATATATTCACACACCTACATTGCACACTCAACTGACACTTTTCTGCAATAAATGTTTTATCATTTTGTTCGAAACCTGTGTTAGTGGAGGTATGTGCTGAAGGAACGTGAAAGGGGGTATTGTCTGTGAGAGAGAGAGAGAGAGAGAGAGAGAGAGAGAGAGAGAGAGAGAGAGAGAGAGAGAGAGAGAGAGAGAGAGAGAGAGAGAGAGAGAGAGAGAGAGAGAGAGTGGTTAAGAGATGTTAAAAATAAAAGGGGGGTGTGTAGACAAAGGTCCACCAGCAGAGGAAAACCGGGAAAAAGATAATTAACAGGTGTGCTTGTTGATTCCACTTTCCCTCCAGGGACGACAAGCGACAGAAAATAACATCAGGAAGTGGACGAACATAAATCTGACACAATGTACCACCAAGGCGAGAGACAGACAGTGTTGGGGATCCATTGCAGCCAACTTTCATTGTGGAGATGACACCTGATTCATTTAAAGGCAAGAAGCCTGGCTTCATTGCACCGGGGTTTATCTCAAAAGGGTCAGTATCGTTCTGAATAGCAGCCTGCTGAAAGTGTCGCACACAGCACAAACTCCATACCTCCAGCGACGACCTCCAGGAGTCTCCGAAGAAATTATGCTCGCAAACCAAATGATGGAGTTCCGAAACAAACCCAGGATCATCGAATTAGTAGTTAGGTGGTTGGACCATTTCGCCACGGTGACCCCCGCTCCCCCCCCCCCAAACCACATCCATAAAGAGATCAATTAATCAATCAATCAATCAGGTGCCGTCCCCACAATGAAGGTGGGCTGCAATGGATCTCCAACACTGTCTGTCTCTCGCCTTGACTGTACATTCTGTCAGGCCGATGTTCGTCCATCTTCCCACTTGTATCGTTGTCTTCCTCTTGCCCGCTTGCCCTCAACCTTGCCTTCCAGTATGGTTTTTATAAGAGTATCATGTCTTTTATCGTGGCCGAAATAATTCACTTGCGTCCTCTTTATTTCTTTTATCAACTCTCTTTTCATTCCCAGTTTTTCTAGAACCTCTGCATTTGATTGTTTTTGTTTCCATTAAATACGACCTATTCGTCTGTATATCCACATCTCCAGGGCTTCTATGCGACTTTCTAGTTGCTTGTTCAATGTCCAGGCTTCCGCACCATACAGTAGCGTTGAATATACGTAGCATTTGGTAATTCTCATTTTTAATGCGTTATTAATCTCTCTAGATGTTTATACTGATTTCATGCCGTCGAAAGCATATTTGGCCATTCCTATTCTCTTTTTGATTTCTATTTCACTTCTGCCATAAAGAGATAGGCGCTGTATAGATCTCTGGCCCTGCAAATGAATATATCCACGTAATTTTCTCTATACCTGAGAGGGAGATGAACTGACAAAAATCACGTCATTATATCACAAAGTGTGTAAAGAAACAAGAATAACTTAAAAAACGTAAGTAGAATAATACAAGGAAAGTTTGTTTGTTTGTTTGTTTGTTTGTTTGTTTGTTTTTTGCTGCATATCCTTTACAGGACATCGCTGTCAACATCAGCATCTTTCAGCTGTATGTTGATTTCTTGGTAAGATTACGCTCAGTAGTTTGCCATTGCTTTCTGAGCGGCCGGCTCAGTTATCCCGCAAGTCACCAGCGGGGATCGAACCGCTCCCAGCTCTCGCCCCGCTTCGAGACTCTGCGTGATAAACGGGATCACGGAAAAAGTGTTGTAACTCCTCGGCCAGAGAGACCGGCACAAGGAAAGTACGTAGAATATATTGAGAGAGAGAAAATAGCAAAGGGAAGTAACTACTTAGGTAGACAACTATACAAGTGGGAGGATAACATCAAGAGATGGACGCACATCAGCCTGACAGAATGTACAGTCAAGGCGAGAGACAGACAGTGTTGGAGATCCATTGCAGCCAACCTTCATTGCGGAGACGGCACCTAATTGATGGATTGACTGAGTTGTTAGAAATATGATCTAAGGGAAGTAAGCAGAATATTTTCAACATAATTGAAAGGCGCCAAGGAGTTGAGTTGAGTTCAGTCAATAACCGACATCACAGCACTTGGCACATTTTCCTACGAGCTCCATTCTCATCTACAACAACCAACGACGAGTCCCAGTGCTAACTGTACCAGGAGAAGTCTGATTAACTGTCCGTCTGGCCTTTTCTCAGAGCTTTGAGTGTCGTCCAGACCCTCTGGTCACTCCCTGCAGCACCACTCTTTCCATGCCTCTCCTTTAAGAGAACTGGCTAGCCAGCCTAATATTGCCTTGACATACAATATGCACATTAGTCTGAGAATGGCAGGAGCGAGGTAGGACGGAGGTGCGACCTCAGTTCTCGACGTTCGCTACATGAGGTAAACATTAGTCACTTATCCCTCAGTGCACTCCGGCCTACAACATGTGATTAGTCACTTATCCTTCAGTGCACTCTGTGGCCTACAAATCAAATCAAATCAAATAAACTTTATTTTAAAAGGGTCACAAATTGGGCACGCTAGCCCGTCTTACATTCGGTCCTTCCAATCACTCGTCTTTCGTTCATCAAGAGCATTATAAATTTACATAAGAAGAAACATAAACATTGTGAAATGAATGTTGTGAACATAAACAAGACAAATTACCATGTTAAAAAAAAAAGTCGCTTAAAAGTCGACAGGGTCGACTTCATCGCACCGGGTTTTATCCCATATGGCTCGGTCTCTTTCCGCAGCGCGGAAAGCGTCGCACAAAGCACGAACTCGCTTTTAGCGACGACCCACAGGAGTCTCCGAAACATTTAACTCGTAAACCGAAGGGTGCGGCCCGGAATCGAACCCACAACCTTCGGAGCACGAGTCAAACGGCTTGACCACTTCGCCACAGAGACTCCCATTACCATGTTATGAGACACATCTCCCACCTACCCATACATCACCCCACCCACACACACATCCCCACTTACTCACACACACACACACACACACCCAGGGACATATACATACACCACCAACCGACCCATCCCCCTCCCGTACATCCCCCACCCACACATACACTGCTCTCACCTGGTTCCCCCAACCAAAACACACTCGCCACCCACAAACACCCCCCACCAACCCACACATCCCACGCCCACCCAACATACACATCCTAACCCTCACATCCTCTCCCCACCCACACCTCCAACCACCCATCCCCCAGCCACACCTCCATCAACCACATATTCCCCACCCACGCACACACACCCCCCACAAACCCACACATCGCACATCCACTCACACATCTCCAAACCATACACACACATCCCCACCAACTGACATCTCCCATCCCACGCACACACATATCTCCCTAACCACCTATACATCCCCAATCCACTCTCATACACCCGACCACCCACACATACACCCTCCACCCACCCACATATGCCCTAACCCTACAACATGTGATTAGTCACTTATCCCTCAGTGCACTCCGGCCTACAACATGTGATGCCGGGATCACTTCATATATAACCACAGCGGGTTCCTGAGACGGGACATTTTGTTCAGGTCTACCACCTGCAGACTGTCCCATAGAACTGTCTTTACCAAGACAAGGCTAGTGGACGACTGAAGACATGGGCTGGGAGAATGTTGCATGCGGTATACTTAACACACCGGGCAGATAGTCTGGGCGCTCGTTACTGCCTACCTTCAGGGCAAAGATGATTGATTGATTGATTGATTGATCGATTGATTGATCGATCGATCGATTAAGGCTAAGGGAAATACAAGATAGGAAGAGACGAGAGATTTAGAAATACAGACTTGAAAATATAATTGTGATCATCATCAAATTGGTCAACAACATGGAGGGAAATTAGGTCATAGACCAGTTAATACGCACACATAGAAGCCAGGAGGTGGAGGTGACAGAGAGGGGCGGAGGGGGGAAAGAAAGGGAAGGAGAGGGGGCAACAAACAGGAAGAGAGAAAGGGAGAGAAAGACATACACTCAGAGACAGAGAGAGAAACATAAAGAGAGACAGGTAAAGAGAAACAGAGTGGGGGGGGGGGGGGGTTGAGAGAGAAACAGGAAGTTAGGTAGACTAGCAGACAGACAGACAGACAGACAGACAGATAGACAGACAGACAGACAGACAGACAGACAGACAGACAGACAGACATACAGACAGACAGACAGACAGACAAAGTGAGTGGCAGACAGACAGACGGCAGGAATAGAGACACTAGTAGACAGGTGGTCAGACTGATACACAGAGCGCCAGACAGGCAGACAGACATTCAGTCAGCATATAGAAACAGACTAGCAGACATGCAGACAGGCAGAGAGGCGGAATGGTTGACAGACTGTCAGGAAGACAGAGACAAGCCAGCAGACACATCGAGGCTGTAAGACTATTTATAACTAACCGAACCAGTTTGTTCACACTTTTCTTCTCCAACACAGACGATGACGTGTGTATCCAACTGCTTGTTTGGAATATCTATTTGTTGACTTGTGTTTACTTTTGTTGATGTTGGCTTTTTTTTTTTTTTTAAACCTAGAAGTATACTTTTATTTGTGCGCTGAATATCTAAGTTACTGTTCCATCATCATCATCATCATCTTCATCATCTTCATCATCATCATCATTACGCGCCATGATTCCAAATTGCTTTTATAACAGTGGGAGCAGAGTTCAAAGTAAGCGCCCACCCTTGCAAAATATCCCCATGGCGTGTGCAAGTGGCGGAACTGTTTTAACAAATAGGAGATGGGGCGACGGCGAGTCTCTGGCGCCGTAAAACCAGACTTCTTTAGACATATGTAGGTACATACACGCGCAGGCACGCTTGCACGGACAAACATGCGCACACACATGTGTACATAAATACATGCGCAGACACGTATGTACACATACTCGAGTAAGATCACAGTCTACCCTAGAACAAGAAAGGTGCTGAGGACGAAGGCAACCAGCCAGTCGGCGCACTACCGAAATCAGGATGCCACGCAAACATGCTATGAAGAGAACGAAAGAAGATGTAGAAGAATCACTTGCCATACCGAAACTCGTGGACGGTAATGGTTCGCATCTCACTCGATCACCAGTCTTAGATCAGTTCTGTGTTGTCTCCATTACACCACGTAGTTAAACCATCTATATATTTATGGCTCTGCTTCCCCGTGCTTGACTTCTCTCCATTTTGCCAGTTGTCATCAAGTTTCCCAACTTAGCTCTTCTCATAACGTACCCAAACAATCTTGACTTCCTACTCCTAGTTTCTCGAATCTTTTTTTTGCTCTCGCTCGCTTTTGAATTCAAGCGTAGTCCATACACACTATTTATAATAGTGATGAACTGAAGTTTGAGTGTGGGTTAGCTTTCCCTGTTAACAGTGTCCCTCGACATGAGACGAACTCACTCCGACTTCAGAGGTACTTGTAATTAACGTCCCCATGTCAAGGACGACAGGTCAACATTTTAGTCCAGCTGTCCGGTCTAGGGGTTGAACCGCTAATCTCGGTATCAGCACACCGAATGTTTAATAACAAGCGTTCTTACCATTCGGCCATGTTGACCTGCATTTGTCAAATCAGTTTATGACTTTCAGTTGTTTCTTGTCAGTCCTTTAATCAGCTTATCAATGTCACACATCATGACACTGACACACATCTTGTGAATGTCACACATCTTGTCACTGTTACATTGTCGCTTTCACACATCTCGCCCCTTTCACACATCTTTTCACTTTCACACATTTTGTCACTGTCACACAACGTAACATTAGTAACAATGTCACACAACTTATCAGTGCCACACAGCTTTCCTTTGTATTCCCAAACAACGAACCATCGGAAGTAGAAATACAAACAGTCGCTGAACAGTCCTCAGTTTTCGAGATTTCTTTCTGTAATAGCGCTAATTTCTGCCATTCCCTGCTTCTCCCTGTGTCTGAATGTTAATGACTTAATTCATCACAATAACATGCGGCTTGCCCCTCCTGCACGAGAGTCTCCGGGACAGGCATGGGGTGACACACATACGTCACTGGTGACAAGCAACATTAAGTCACGTCCTGCAACCTCCCGGGGAGCGGTAGGAGGTGGGGGGGGGGGGGGACAATGAATATTGTGAACACAATATTCTGCTAGTCTCACTAGCACGGAAATATACTCAACACCTGGTGTGTGATATCTGTCAATTGTATCTCGACTTGGTACATGTGATATTACGGCAGTTGTAATTTATCCCGGTGTGTGATATCTGGTAGTTGTATACAACAATTGTTGTGTGATATCTGGGTAGTTGTATCCAAAATTTGCTGTGTGATATCTGGGTAGTTGTATCTCAACCTGGTAAGTGTGATATCTGGCAAGTTATAATAAATATCTGTTGTGTGATATCTGGACACTTACAACCAACACCTTATCGATGAGACTCAGGTTGTTGACAATATATGTTTACTAACAGGCTGGTCTGTTATCTTATTCTTCACGGATGTAATGTTAGACATAGAATATTATTCTTCATTTATGTAAATAAACAGTTTTTAGATAAGTATTAGACAAACGTCCTCTCTTAAGTATTAGACAAACATTCTCTCTCAAGTATTAGACAAACATTCTCTCTCAAGTATTAGACAAACGTTCTCTCTCAAGTATTAGACAAACATTCTCTCTCAAGTATTAGACAAACATTCTCTCTCAAGTATTAGACAAACATTCTCTCTCAAGTATTAGACAAACATTCTCTCTCAAGTATTAGACAAACACCCTCTCTCAAGTATTAGACAAACATTCTCTCTCAAGTATTAGACAAACACCCTCTCTCAAGTATTAGACAAACATCCTCTCTCAAGTATTAGACAAACACCCTCTCTCAAGTATTAGACAAACACCCTCTCTCAAGTATTAGACAAACATTCTCTCTCAAGTATTAGACAAACACCCTCTCTCAAGTATTAGACAAACATTCTCTCTCAAGTATTAGACAAACACCCTCTCTCAAGTATTAGACAAACACCCTCTCTCAAGTATTAGACAAACATCCTCTGTCAAGTAGCAGGCACTTTGTAAAATGTCGTCCTCATGACGACGGGCCGAATAAAACTCCATCACCGGCCTCACATACCCTCTTGCCCAAGGTGTCTACAATATCCGGTGTCCATCTTCGTGCTGGTCGACCCCAGCCTCATCTACCAGCAATCACGCCCTCAATCACTGTCCACTCCCAGCGCCTTCTACCAGCAACAAGGCCTCCCATCACAGTCCCCTCCCGGCCACTTCTACCAGCAACCAGGCTTCCCATCACTGTCCACTCCCAGCCCTTTCTACCAGCAACCAGGCCTCCCATCACTTCCATTCCCAGCCCCTTCTACCAGCAGCCACGCCTCCCATCACTGTCCACTCCCAGCCTCTTCTACCAGCAACCAGGCCTCCCATCACTTCCATTCCCAACCCCTTCTACCAGCAGCCACGCCTCCCATCACTGTCCACTCCCAGCCTCTTCTACCAGCAACCAGGCCTCCCATCACTTCCATTCCCAACCCCTTCTACCAGCAGCCACGCCTCCCATCACTGTCCACTCCCAGCCTCTTCTACCAGCAACCAGGTCCCCCATCACAGTCCAGTGCCAGCCGCTGTGACGTATAACATGACCAAAATATTCCACTTTCCCAGACAGGACACTTTTCATGAGCCAGATTTCTTCTATGTTCAGGTCTTGTATAATTTCAATATTTTTCTTCTAGGCCCACGATGTTCTCAGAAATTTTCTGTCACATTTCAGCTCAAAGGCCCCAGTTTTCTTCTTTAGTGATGGCGAAATTGTCCATGATTCACATCCACATGTCGCCATAATGAAGATGTATTATCTCTACAGCTTGACCGTCCCTTGACTTCCGCCGGTGTGTCATAGTTCTCCTAGAGACACTGCTTAAATTGCTTAGAAAATACACATGAGGTTGGTGTTGAGTGCAACATCTTGCAAAGGACATGCAAGAGTTTTGGTTTGTTAGACAAGCTAAGACAGAATCACAATGGAGAGCTCATGAAGACAGCTAGACATACACAAGTGAACCAAGGAATGGGGAGACGGCGCTGGAGCTGGATGGGACATACACTGAGCAAGTTTGATTATAGTATAGCTAGAGAGACCTTTGTCTGACATCTTCAGAGCAACAGGAATAAAGGAAGACATACAAACACATGAAGGCGAGAAGTAGAAACAGGAGTGAACAATATGGGCCAAGCTGCATGGGAGAGCTAAAGATAGGGAGGGGGGGGGGGGGGGTAGTTGGTTGAGGGCATATAACCCAATGGAAAATGGTCAAAGAAGAAGAATCGCACAGACAGACAGACAGACAGACAGACAGACAGACAGACAGACAGACAGACAGACAGACAGACAGACAGACAGACAGACAGACAGACAGACAAACAGACAGAGGGGGAAGGGGAACAACAGGTGAAGGAAAGAGAGGAGAAGGATAGTGTTTGAAGGTGATTCCATATATTGGTGACGACAAATATATTCCAGATAGTGTTGATTAAAAAATAACCAGATTCCTGATATTATTGGCTGAAATGTGCATTCAGGAAGATTGCTGTTAATGTCACTGATTACAAACTAAGCAGATTTTATAACTGTATACCTTATACAGTTAGTGAGGGCAAACATCACCTTCACAGGTAGAACAGATTCACACATGAACCGGCAACAGCTTGTATGTGTGTTAGAGAAAAAAAAATCCCTGGTTTTACACCGTTCACCTCTATAATCAGCGTCTGTGGCGAATGGGTGAGGAACGTAGTTCGCAATCGTACATAACGCGTTTGAAATTAACTGCAGGCGATTTAGAAGCAGACCACCTTGTATTGATTCTTAACATTGATATGAGCGTCGGTTGTTCAGAAAGCAATGGCAAACTACTGAACGTAAACTTGCCTAGTAAATCACAGACAGCCAAGCCTCTATAAGACGAAGATGAATATGGCGACCAAAAATGGCGGAGCTGACAGACGAGCGTGGGTTGACCTCATTTCAAAAGGCAAGCTGTATATTCCGGACAATAGTCGATCCTTTTCTTGAAATCGTCAGATTATTCTAATTAGAGTTGCCAGATCGTCTAACTGAGAAGCCGGGACGTGTCTCTTGAAATCAAAGATGTTACAGAAATCAATAGTGTCATTTACCAGCATCATCCTTATCATGTGCCATGTGAACCGACGTGGCGTTAATGTCTGTATACAGATCTCTGCCCATGGTGTTCCTGATCAACTCTGCTGATGACATTTCTCCGTGCCACCGTCTCACTCCCACCAGCATCATTTGTCTCCGTCTGCCTCTGCTACTTTCCCCACAGATCTTTCCAGTCAACGTTTTCCAATGGGTTTCTTCTCATTACACGACCTATGACCATTCTTTGCTTCTTTCTTATGGTTATATACTATATTGTACGTGCATTAAGACTCTTTCAAGCAGTCGCTGTTAGTTATTCTGGAAATCCAAGATATTTATAACATTCATCTCAGGATGCATCTTCAATACTCCAAAGCTGTCCATTCACGTTCCATGATACGCTGCCATACAACAAGACAGGTTATGTATAACGTGCCAGCTCTCTCTCTCTCTCTCTCTCTCTCTCTCTCTCTCTCTCTCTCTCTCTCTCTGACATTCAATGACAGTGACTTATTACATAAGACATTTTTAATTGTTGCAGTGCCAAACAACAAATAGGTTTAGACAAAACACGGTACACAATCACATGACCAAGTATCATCATGCAAGTTAATTAGTTGGTTGGTAGGTTGGTTGGTTGGTTGGTTGGTTGGTAGGTTGGTTGGTTGGTTGGTTGGTTGGTTAGTAAGTAAGTTAGTTAGTTAGTTAGTTAGTTAGTTAGTTAGTTAGTTCCTTCCTTCGTTCGTTCGTTCGTTCGTTCGTTCATTCGTTCATTCGTTCGTTAGTTCGTTAGTTAGTTAGTTAGTCAGTTAGTTAGTTCGTTAGTTCGTTAGTTAGTTAGTTAGTTAGTTCGTTAGTTCGTTCGTTTGTTCGTTCGTTAGTTAGTTAGTTAGTTCGTTCGTTAGTTAGTTAATTAGTTAGTTAGTTAGTTAGTTAGTTAGTTAGTTAGTCAGTCAGTCAGTCAGCCAGCCAGCCATCCAGCCAGCCAGCCAGTTAGTTGGTTAGTTGGTTGGTTGGTTGGTTGGTTGGTTGGTTGGCTGGCTGGCTGGCTGGCTGGTTGGCTGGCTGGTTGGTTGGTTGGTTGGTTGGTTGGTTAGTCGCAGTTCCAACTTCACAGCAACGGGTCGTCCCCATTATGCTCCGTTCCTGTGCCAGTGAATATCACATAAAACGCTCCCCTCTGCCCAATGTGAAAAGTGGAAAAGACAGGAGTCTCGACAAACAACAGCCCGCACAGATACAATGTGCATAATGCCGCCACCAGAATGTCAACACACCAGTCCCCCACGAAACACCCAGTTCATCTCTGATGGAATCGGCAGTATTTTCCTGTCTGAATGTTTCCTAGATGTTCACCCACACAGTCCACGAATATACAGTTCATCGCTGATGGCAGTGGCAGTCAACCAGAAGCCCAGCAGCCGCACATTTCTGCATAAGGCAAAAACAGGTCAACTCTGGGACACAGCCACCTGTCATCACTCCGAACATGCAGTCCAAAGAACCTCTGGCAGATTCAAAAAGCATTTCACACGAAACTCACAGCTCACAGTGTCGCGCCACGCACTCACTCAGTAGCAGGGCGACGGAACCATCAAGCCTCCTTAGTCGAGTCTTACGACATGCGTGGTAGGCTACAGTGTTACTATTCTTTGCTTCCCTTATGGACCCCGGTAACACACTGGAGATCATCATGCAAATTGCCTCTTAATGAACATTGAAATTGCGGAAGAAACCTCGAAACAAAATAAATAACACGATGACTCTGGTAACGCGAAATATCGTCCTTCTGTACAAATGGGGAGTATGTAGAGGGATGGGGTTCCATTTGTCGATTTGTTTTCATATATGCAGCTTTTGCTTGATAAATTCTGCTCTTAATCTCTATCATATGTTAAACAGTTTTATTACTGAAAATTGAGAAACAGTTCAATTTAATTAACAGGAGAAACCGGGACACATGATCATCCCGAAAGTATTTTTTTGGAACAATGAATTATTTCATTAAAACAAGGGACTATCCTAGAAAACCGGGACGTCCTCAACCTATTAATCATGGCGACCAAACATGGCGGAGCTGACAGTCGAGAGCGAGTTGACCTAATTTCAAAAGCCACATTTCATGTTCCCGGATGGTAGTCGCGTCTTTTCTAGAAATCGGCAGCTAAATTCTAATGAAATACGGCCACACCCATATAGATGTTCAGCTAAATTCTAATGAAATATCGCCACACCCATGTATATGTTTACCCGCCGAGCAGGTCTGTTAAAAAACAGAATACATATTATACATCAGACATAAACAAATAAGGTAACAGTTTAAAGACCAATGACAAATGTCAGTGAAAAACACACACAATCTATGAAAACTCCCCTCCACATACCTCCACCTGCAAATGACACCGATTTACTGATTCACTGCCAATCGAAAAGTCGTTTTGGACCAAACATAAAATATGGCAGAAAATGGGAAGTAGGGGTGTGTCACAGTAAGGGTCTAAAAATGGTTGAAATGATAGCAGTTATATTGTATTATATATCAAATTTAAGGAGATTATACAAGGAACACGTCAGTATTGCTTTTATTGCTAGAGGTTAAAAATATCTTCTTTTTTTTAAATTGAAGACAGAGGTGACAATTACTGAAAATTTCCATTTACCAAGGTGCTTGTCAGCGTCTTACATGCACACGGGTATTCAAATCCTTCATACGCACTCAAGAAATACCAGTCGTGCGTATGGTATATACATTTTTAATTCAGGAGAAACCTGATCATTGTCATAATATACACACAAGGTGCCATGAAGTGAACCACCTTTGCTATGTAGTTAACTGTCCTTCATTGGCAATATTTTAGCTCGTTATATCTAGCTTTAGATTTCTGAATCACTCAATGTGAATCAAACAACAGAACTGTAAGACTGGTCACATAGAACGCTGACAGAATGCCTCAATTTTGAGTCCATATTTTATTTCGGGTAATATCCCATGATTTTATGACATGCAGGCCATCAACACGATGCAACCATCACGCATTCCGTCATAACTGTTCATGCCACCCTACTTAATAGAACTACCATTAAAGTCAAACATGTCGCCTGTCCTATAGTGTTCACAGTTCACAAGAAATATTACTAACTAATTACTCACGCCAGTAACTTAGGGTATTGTCTATTGTGTAACCTTTTCGGTGACTCTTCCACTTAGATGTCGCCCATCGGATGTTGCATCGTTTTCCTCAGCTCGCTTCTCAAAGATCGTATCATCCAGATAACTCCATGCCGTCCTTCCTTTCTCGATCATCTTCGCCGTCCGTGTTACTCTGTGACGTTTTTTCTATCACCAAGTCAAGTCTGGTGCGTTCACAGTAAGCTGTCTTTTCCTATTTCCCGATTATTGCATTCCTTGTTCTGCGACACCTGGCACATATGCCCCCCCCCCCCCCGTCAATTTAAAATGTTGCAAACATTTTACTTACCAACTCAGTCTTCCAGTCCGTGACATGAGTCGCAGTAGTCGAACATACCTGTCATATTGGTCCATGGTCGCACATCTCCGTCTACATTGTCTACTAAAGGTCGCACATATCCGTCTACATTGTCTACTAAAGGTCGCACATATCCGTCTACATTGTTCACTAAAGGTCGTACATAACTGTCCGTGTCTCTGCAATAAAGCGTATCCCTTATCCTTATAACCTATTCCATTGTGAATAGTTGAATTGTTATGAACATCATCACCAAAAAAATAATTTGTTTTTATAAATCGGACACATCTCACATCTATCCCCGTAGACAATGTGTGGCTCCCAAACTCCTTTTTATCTCAGAGAATTGAAGTCCAGCATCACTAAGTCCCAATGTCTCCCCGGACATCCCTAGTGGCTCCTTAAATGTGTGTGTTCATTACATCCAGCCTCCACTGACATCATTGTTAATTGAATCGCTCTTGCCTTCCCTGTGCATAATCATAGTCGACCTTCTCATTCTCCAATGTGCGTATGACCTGACTACAGTTGACGCAACTTCTGTGCTTCGACTTCGACTGTTTCGTGTAACGCTTCATGTGGGGTTTTCATATGTGTATATTTTTGTCAGCACTTTCTAATGTTGTTTCTATATATTCTTCGTTGACATCTGTGTCTTATGAGTATAGCTGTCTAATATTCACCTGCAATATTTAATCCTAGTCTATTACATAATAATAGCAATGTTAAGTTAATTATCTAGATAACTAATATTCCTTTCATTCCCATGCATCCTGTTCATGAAATAATTACATTTTAAAGTTATGCATAATAACCCATGCAATAATACAATTGTAATGAAATAATCGAATAATCAAAATTAATCAAATTTCTTCATAAATTAAATCAGTAGTAACCTTTGCATCATGTGCCCTACCTATTTGGTTTACTAAACCTGTGGAATTTGTGTGAAAGTGTACATAATATATATGTATTGTCATGACAAAATAACAATAATACATCATGTGATACTGAAAATGCATTAAACGAAATAATGACAAATCGTGTTCTTTTCTTTTGTTTTGTCATGTTTTTTTTGTTTTGTTTTTTCAATAATTCAATTATTTTTTTTTCATTATCCTGAATTTATTTATTTTTTTTTTCTTTCAGGAATTCATCTTTTTTCAATTTTTCAGAATTTTTTTGTTGTTGTCAGGAATTCATCTTTTCTGTTTGTTTTCATGATTTCATTTTTAACAGCAATAAAATATCATTAATATATCTTAATAATTATTCTAACTTATCTGGAATATGACGATTTTGCTCGCAGATAACTTGCAACGTTGGATTACATTTCGTCTGCTCGACATGCTTCAGATCTTATTTTGATGACAATATACGTAGTTACAACCATTCTCTCCATACCAATACTGCCGTATTCTAACTATCTGTAACAATGATAACTTAAATATGTATGTATCTGGACAAATCAATAATGACATAGTTATAACATAGTTATTAACAATTGCTAACATCAATTACTATCAGTTGTTTTCCGATAGTCTGAAATGTCCTAACCGTTTGTTAAGAGTATCAAATTTGTTCAAACACCCTTTATGAGTTGCTATATTGTGGATGATGTGTACAAGCTGTTCGACCATGTAAATTGTTGTATTGTATGTATATATTATTGACGTACCGTGGTGTATGTGGTTGACTGATATGTTTTATGTGTTTGACGTATTACGTGCTTGTAACGAATTGTACTTCATAAATCGTATATGTAACTAGCTGTATATCTATTGTGTCGTTTAATTAGAATATAAGTGAAATTTATAGACAGAAGAATTTCGACAGATTTATAAAGACAGAATTCAGTGTTCAAAACTACAATGCTCATCTGTCGCTGTGTGTACTGCATGTGTATCTAATGTATGTATCTGTCTTGATTTGTTTTAATCTATTTGATCTATGTTTCTTTAATGTGTAGAACTGGGCAGTGATTCTCATCTTCCTGTGTGACATATGTTGTTACTGATTTATAATCATCTATTTGACGTGTTCTTTCCTTCCGTTCTTCATCGGACAAACCTATACATTTCCAATACCGATTCCAATTCCTTATTTTCACATCCCGTATTCTTTTGTCAATTTGAGTTTCGGGAATACTTTGGTGTTTCCATTCTGTTAGTAAAGTGTCTGTGTTGGTATAATGGGTTTGTGACATCTTTGGCGGAGTTTCTTCATGCCAGTTTGATTTTGTATAGTCTGCCATATCTGTTTGTCGTGGTTTGGCTGGTATATACATTTTTAATTCAGGAGAAACCTGATCATTGTCATAATATACACACAAGGCGGTGAGATCATTACATGCACAATGCCGCCATACAAACACTTATAGCACTCAGCCAATTACACAAGCCCTACACACAATTACTCGCTATCTTCAACTAGCACTCCCGCAAAAGCTATACACTCGCTCCAGAACAAACAACGATCCTTCCTCTAAAACTGTCTGAGTCCCGTCTGACGTTTTCAAACTGGTCAGTTCATTTCGTGGTACTAGACCACGTGTCCCTCGTGACAACTGGTCTGTCTCAACCGTCACGTAATGCGTTAGTCCGCCCGTGTTGTGTTGGGTCGTCCGGTGTAGTGCCATCTGGTCAGTTCAGGACAGCGTCCCGTGAACTTATGTCCCTTATATTGGCTAGGTCTTGTCCTGTCGGTGTCCTATCTGTGACATCTCTGTGTCCCCGCCGATGTCCTGTCTCTCCTCTCGCTATCGTCCTGTAGATGTCCTGTCTTATGGTATCTCTGTGCCTTTCCCCATGTCCTGTCTATCGTTATCTCTGCAGTCCTTGACTCTATTCTGTCCCTTCCTCTCTATGTCATGTCCTTATTCCCCCAACACTCTGACAGTACTACTTCTTAATCGATCATGATAATCCAATGAAATTTACTGAATAATGATGATAAATACACCACTTTACTTCACCAAACACAATTAAAACTTCATATTTTGAAGCACACCATTTCTGCACAAAATAGAAAAAGTCAGGAACACGCGAGCCATATTTGTAATGAGAAACAATTAAAACAATATTTTTTATTTAGTTATAATTATTCTTCTTTTAAATGTAATTACAAGGGTAAGTTAATAAGTAAGTCACAAATGGTTATAGAAAAATAACTAACTATGATAACAACTTGAAACCAGTTTATTTTTATATATACATTGTCCCGTTATTTCTCAACATAATTTCCACCAACATTGATGCACTTATCGCATTGTTTTATCAGTCCTCGTAAACCGGCTGCATAGAATTGCATGCTTTGTTTTCATTTACCCGCCATCTCACAGAACTGTGTGACTAACTTATTGACTCGCCCTCGTAACCCTTTTTTTTTTTTCTACCCAGCTATGCACCGCTTTACGGGAAATCGCTAGGGGCTAAGTCCACTGAAAACCCACCTTAGCGGGAGACATGTCGCGAGTGACGCCGAAGTTGAATGTGAAGTGAAAACGTCGTTTAGCAAACAGAGCACGCAGTTCTATGCAGCCGGTTTGGGAGGACTGATAAAACGATGGGATAAGTGCATCATTGTTGATGGAAATTATGTTGAGAAATAAAGAAACAATGTATGTATAAAAATAAACTGGTTTCAATTTGTTATCATATTTCGTTATTTTTCTACAGCCATTTGTGACTTACTTATTGACTTACCCTCGTATTTAAATACTCCTCATCTTATTTGTGGTAGGCATAGCAAACTTAGGGGCACAAGTGTGGCCCATTAGAGCACGCATAATTCGACATGATGACGAACTTTCACGGTTAGTTTTGTTTTCCATTACGACCGTCTGCTAAATAATTTATTTTAAGTGAAAACCCACATTAACCATGTGCTATTATTTTAGAATCTTTCACAAAGTCCTTTAAATAAGAATAACAATAATCTAACAATGTTTACAACTATTGTCTAATGTAAATATGCGAGGCCAAAATCCAAGAGCATTGTCATTTCTAAAATCAGAAAAGTAACCACATTTTAACTAAAAATTTATGCTCAAATTTTAGATACTTTCTTTCTCTCGTGTGCTGTTTTGAAATGGCAGACCTTCTTCCGGTGTAAAACGTCATTTACAGGGCATTAAAATTAAGGGAGTTACACGAAACGAAACAAATAATAAACTATCAACAATCCTGTCACTAAAGTGACGCTGGTAGTCCAGTGTCGAACCCTTCTGCACTAAATTGGCGCTTGGCAGTGAATCAGTTAAGCGAATACGACTTTAAACAAATTTGTCTTTGGCAGTACATTGCAAGCTACCCCAGTCCTTTATGGCTGTTTGTGAGTTACTAGGCAACTTTACGTTCAGTAGTTTGCCATTGCTTTCTGAACAAGACGTCAATGTTTAAATCCAACTAAGCGCCGCGTGGGATGAACCCACTACCCCACAGTCAGAAGAGAAGTTTACTAGCGTTAAACCACTCAGTCACCCCGACCTCTCAGTAAGATTATGTTAGATTTGAACAGAACTGATTGCCCAGCTGGTACTAAGTCAACGACCCTTCTACGACCCTCAGTGGCCTTGGCATATGGTGCTGGACCCATATTTGTATAGACCAATGTGTGCTCGCTTTGTCCATGACATCTCCTGATACCCATGTCAAACTGGGTTGCCCTGATACATTTACAAATATGCTCCTTAAGGATTCGAGCACAAAATCACCGGGCCGCGGGCAAGCGTGTGCTACTGCAGCTTCCGTAGACACAGTAAATCTGCGTGAACATGGCTGCAGCTATGGGAATGGAGCTTGAGGCAGTCACTGCGGCGTTACGCTGGCTGGAGGGCAAACAGCACAGACATGTGATTGTAACAAGCTCACAGAGCAGGCTAAGAAGGGTGAAGACAGCCATGCTTCGTGCAGATTGGCATGCTTCAATTTACAAATTACAAATAGGGAGAATCTGTTGGATCTTTTCTCCAGGAATGCTGGTGTGGTGAGAAATGAGCAGGCGGACAGACTGGCTGGGGTACTGGTGCACGATAAAGCAGATGTGGTCAGGACCCTTTGAGATCGTGTGTATATTGTGGAAGAACAGATGCACCATCATTGCCTGGAGAGAATGGTTCGGAAAGGAGTGACCAGAGGATCTGGCCGACACTCATGACTCCGAGGAAAGGCCATGCAGATAGACAATCAGATTTCATTTAGTGGGACGCAGAGGTGTTTCCAAGGCACCAGGGCCGGGTTATATACTGGCCAAGACCTATTGACGCGTCCTTGTCGAGCGTCCTGGGCAACAGGTCCCTTCGCCGTCTTGGCTAAAGTCAGTAGGATCGACGATTCGTCCGAAGTCGGAGAGTGTCTGCCTGTACGGCGAGGAACCACCAGTCTGCACACCAATAAGCCAGACATGGGACAACGGATACTCACGCAAAACTCAGGTCCTGTATGACATCACACTGATGTTGGACAACAGGATGCCTTCATCCGACATACAGGACTTCGCGTTGGAGCTCAAGCCAACGAACACAAGCAAGCAAGCAAGCAAGCAAGCAAGCATTTCATTTAGTTCCATTAGTGCTGGGACCGGGTATATTGTTATTTGGTAATCTAGTTATATGGTTTGGCCATATAACTAGCTTACCAGCTAACAGTATACCTCAATAAGCAATAATGTACAGACCAGACGGAAGCAGAGAAATTGGTCGGCCACATAAACGCTGGATGGAGGGAATTACAGAGACCATGTGAATCTTGATATATGAAGCCATTACACAGGCACTCTCTCGCTGTTTATGCTTCACCTCGACACCGCAAAGTATAAGAGGAGCCTGATGAGATGAGTACTGGAACTTTTCGCTGGTTGTTTAAGATGAATACGAAGCACGTATAGGAATATCTTGAGTGCTGTGATGTCGGTTCTTGACTAAACTCAAGTTAACTCAGCTCAGTGCAGCTCTATGTTTAATGACATTGATACAATATATTGAATAAGACATGCGTAAACAATCGTTAAGTTTTCCATCCACAGTACACTGTTCCATAAAAGGTGGCGATGGCTCTGCCTGGAGGACTCAGCGTAATGTTTCTCGTTGGTTTAACATTTCTGTTCATCGGTACACTTCTACACATCATTGGTCAGTCCACGCCCGAGTGGGCAGTGTCCAAGTTTGAAAGCACCGCTACCAGCGGTCTCTGGGAACAATGTGGGTCAGGACTATGTGTTACTATACCCGCCGCCTTCAAATCTGGTAACTGTCACTTTCGTGTCTTGCGATCCAGCAATGTATTGTTTCAAGAGTTGCAGAGCAAACTCAAAATCATCATCACCTTCATCATCATATTCATCATCTTCTTCATCATCAACATCATTATCATCTTCATCATCAACATCATCATCATCATCATCTTCATCAGCATTATCATTATCACCACCACCACCATCATCATCTTCTTCATCACCTTCATCAAGCAATCAGGTACAGTCTCCACATGAAGGTTGGCTGCAATGATCCCCAACACTGTCTGTCTCTCGTCTTGACTGTACATTTTGTCAGACTGATGTTCGTCCATTTCTTGATGTTATCTTCCCAATTGTATTGTTGTCTACCTCTTGCTCGCTTGCCTTCAACCGTACACTCCAGTATTAATTTTATAAGAGTGTTATGTCTTTTAACGTGGCCGAAATATTTCACTTGCCACGTTTTTATTTCTTTCGTCAACTCTCTTTTCAATCCCAGTTTTTTTATAGAAGCTCTGTATTTGATTTTTTTCACCCATGAAAAACAACATGTTCTTCTGTATACCCACATCTCCAGGGCTTCTATGCGACTTTCTAGTTGCTTGTTCAATGTCAAGGCTTCCGCGCCACAGTGTTGAATATATATACCATTTGACAATTCTAATTTTTTATGCATTGTTAATCTCTTTAGATGTTAATACTAATTTCATGATGTTGAAAGCATTTCTGGCCATCCCTATTCTCTTTTTGATTTCTATTTCACTTCTGCCATCATCTGTTATTACATGTCCAAGATATGAGAAACTTGTTACTTGTTCTAATATCTCCACGTTTACTGTGATGTTCAGTAATGACCTTTCTCTTCCACTGCTAAGTATCATAGTTTTAGTTTTTGTTTTTTTTTTGTTTTTTTGTTTTTTTTTTGTTTTTTTTTTGGGGGGGGGGGGGAGATGTTGATATCTAAGCCACATTCTGCACTATGCCTATTTACTTGTTCCACTAGGTTTTGTAACTCTTGCCCACTGCCATATAGCGTACAGACGGAATGACGTCGAAATAATGTAGAAATCCTTTAAGCCAAAAACCCCACAGAGAAACTAGGAGACAATTTGTCAACAGAGAGAAACGACATACTGACGTCGATTAACAACAAACGGACTAGCAGGGACGATCGAAGAAGGAGGAATTTTGATGCTGGAGCAAGTTAGCGTGGCTAGGGGTCTTGTTGGTATTTATCAATGGCTATAAAGATAACAACAGATGGGAAAATGTTGTAGAAGATCGTTAGCGCCACATATTGAGAAACTACGGGCGGAAACCTAGACATAATCGATGCGGCTGCGAAGCCAGACTTAGGAATGGAAAGAAGGATGTATACAGATGTATAGCGGCAATGGCGAACACTTTGTGAAGAACATGTTTGATTGTATTTAACAATATGTATTCTTGTAAAAAGAACTTAAATGCCAGCCTGGCAATAACAGGCAATTTAAGGACTCAAGATAATATTAATTGCAACAAACATTGTCAGCTGTATTATTAAAACAGCGTTCATTATCGTTGAAGCCGGCCGTCTCTGAGTCGTCATTTTACGTTCACAGTTGAGGCTCCAGTTTTCTGTCATCTTTACTAGTTGTATTGAGCCTAATATATTTACGCCTGCTGTTGGTTTCGTAAATTTATACATAAGTTATGCTAAGAATGAGGAGTCAACAGTATGACACTCGCTTTCTTTTAGTTAAAATCCACAATTATGGAATACGAACATAATTCGTATCCAACCAATTGAAATAGTTGTTGGTTCAGGTGTATGATAGACCTGGCTAGTGATGACATAGTTGTTGGTTCAGGTGTATGATAGACCTGGCTACTGATGACATAGTTGTTGGTTCAGGTGTATGATAGACCTGGCTAGTGATGACATAGTTGTTGGTTCTAGTGTATGATAGACCTGCCTAGCGATGACATAGTTGTTGGTTCAGGTGTATGATAGACCTGGCTAGTGATGACATAGTTGTTGGATCTAGTGTATGATAGACCTGGCTAGTGATGACATAGTTGTTGGTTCAGGTGTATGATAGACCTGGCTAGTAATGACATAGTTGTTGGTTCTGGTGTATGATAGACCTGGCTAGTGATGACATAGTTGTTGGTTCTGGTGTATGATAGACCTGGCTACTGATGACATAGTTGTTGGTTCAGGTGTATGATAGACCTGGCTAGTGATGACATAGTTGTTGGTTCTGGTGTATGATAAAACTGGCTAGTGATGATATAGTTGTTGGTTCAGGTGTATGATAGACCTGGCTAGTGATGACATAGTTGTTTGTTCAGGTGTATGATAGACCTGGCTAGTGATGACATAGTTGTTGGTTCTGGTGTACGATAGACCTGGCTAGTGATGACATAGTTGTTGGTTCAGGTGTATGATAGACCTGGCTAGTGATGACATAGTTGTTGGTTCAGGTGTATGATAGATCTGGCTACTGATGACATAGTTGTTGGTTCTGGTGTATGATAGACCTGGCTACTGATGACATAGTTGTTGGTTCAGGTGTATGATAGACCTGGCTACTGATGACATAGTTGTTGGTTCTGGTGTATGATAGACCTGGCTAGTGATGACATAGTTGTTGGTTCTGGTGTATGATAGACCTGGCTAGCGATGACATAGTTGTTGGTTCAGGTGTACGATAGACCTGGCTACTGATGACATAGTTGTTGGTTCAGGTGTATGATAGACCTGGCTACTGATTACATAGTTGTTGGATCTGGTGTATGATAGACATGGCTAGTGATGACATAGTTGTTGGTTCTGGTGTATGATAGACCTGGCTAGTGATGACATAGTTGTTGGTTCAGGTGTACGATAGACCTGGCTACTGATGACATAGTTGTTGGTTCAGGTGTATGATAGACCTGGCTACTGATGACATAGTTGTTGGTTCTGGTGTATGATAGACCTGGCTAGTGATGACATAGTTGTTGGTTCTGGTGTATGATAGACCTGGCTAGTGATGACATAGTTGTTGGTTCAGGTGTACGATAGACCTGGCTATTGATGACATAGTTGTTGGTTCTGATGTATGATAGACCTGGCTACTGATGACATAGTTGTTGGTTCAGGTGTATGATAGACCTGGCTAGTGATGACATAGTTGTTGGTTCTGGTGTATGATAGACCTGGCTACTGATGACATAGTTGTTGGTTCAGGTGTATGATAGACCTGGCTAGTGATGACATAGTTGTTGGTTCTGGTGTATGATAGACCTGGCTAGTGATGACATAGTTGTTTGTTCAGGTGTATGATAGACCTGGCTAGTGATGACATAGTTGTTTGTTCAGGTGTATGATAGACCTGGCTAGTGATGACATAGTTGTTGGTTCTGGTGTACGATAGACCTGGCTAGTGATGACATAGTTGTTGGTTCAGGTGTATGATAGACCTGGCTAGTGATGACATAGTTGTTGGTTCAGGTGTATGATAGATCTGGCTACTGATGACATAGTTGTTGGTTCTGGTGTATGATAGACCTGGCTACTGATGACATAGTTGTTGGTTCAGGTGTATGATAGACCTGGCTACTGATGACATAGTTGTTGGTTCAGGTGTATGATAGACCTGGCTACTGATGACATAGTTGTTGGTTCTGGTGTATGATAGACCTGGCTAGTGATGACATAGTTGTTGGTTCTGGTGTATGATAGACCTGGCTAGTGATGACATAGTTGTTTGTTCTGGTGTATGATAGACCTGGCTAGTGATGACATAGTTGTTGGTTCAGGTGTATGATAGACCTGGCTAGTGATGACATAGTTGTTTGTTCAGGTGTATGATAGACCTGGCTAGTGATGACATAGTTGTTGGTTTTGGTGTACGATAGACCTGGCTAGTGATGACATAGTTGTTGGTTCAGGTGTATGATAGACCTGGCTAGTGATGACATAGTTGTTGGTTCAGGTGTATGATAGACCTGGCTACTGATGACATAGTTGTTTGTTCAGGTGTATGATAGACCTGGCTAGTGATGACATAGTTGTTGGTTCTGGTGTACGATAGACCTGGCTAGTGATGACATAGTTGTTGGTTCTGGTGTATGATAGACCTGGCTAGTGATGACATAGTTGTTGGTTCAGGTGTATGATAGACCTGGCTACTGATGACATAGTTGTTGGTTCAGGTGTACGATAGACCTGGCTACTGATGACATAGTTGTTGGTTCAGGTGTATGATAGATCTGGCTACTGATGACATAGTTGTTGGTTCTGGTGTATGATAGACCTGGCTACTGATGACATAGTTGTTGGTTCAGGTGTATGATAGACCTGGCTACTGATGACATAGTTGTTGGTTCTGGTGTATGATAGACCTGGCTAGTGATGACATAGTTGTTGGTTCTGGTGTATGATAGACCTGGCTAGCGATGACATAGTTGTTGGTTCTGGTGTATGATAGACCTGGCTAGTGATGACATAGTTGTTGGTTCTGGTGTATGATAGACCTGGCTAGTGATGACATAGTTGTTGGTTCAGGTGTATGATAGACCTGGCTACTGATGACATAGTTGTTGGTTCAGGTGTACGATAGACCTGGATACTGATGACATAGTTGTTGGTTCAGGTGTATGATAGATCTGGCTACTGATGACATAGTTGTTGGTTCTGGTGTATGATAGACCTGGCTACTGATGACATAGTTGTTGGTTCAGGTGTATGATAGACCTGGCTACTGATGACATAGTTGTTGGTTCAGGTGTATGATAGACCTGGCTACTGATGACATAGTTGTTGGTTCTGGTGTATGATAGACCTGGCTAGTGATGACATAGTTGTTGGTTCTGGTGTATGATAGACCTGGCTAGTGATGACATAGTTGTTGGTTCTGGTGTATGATAGACCTGGCTAGTGATGACATAGTTGTTGGTTCTGGTGTATGATAGAACTGGCTAGTGATGACATAGTTGTTGGTTCAGGTGTATGATAGATCTGGCTACTGATGACATAGTTGTTGGTTCTGGTGTATGATTGACCTGGCTACTGATGACATAGTTGTTGGTTCAGGTGTATGATAGACCTGGCTACTGATGACATAGTTGTTGGTTCAGGTGTATGATAGACCTGGCTACTGATGACATAGTTGTTGGTTCTGGTGTATGATAGACCTGGCTAGTGATGACATAGTTGTTGGTTCTGGTGTATGATAGACCTGGCTAGCGATGACATAGTTGTTGGTTCTGGTGTATGATAGACCTGGCTAGTGATGACATAGTTGTTTGTTCTGGTGTATGATAGACCTGGCTAGTGATGACATAGTTGTTGGTTCAGGAGTATGATAGACCTGGCTAGTGATGACATAGTTGGTGGTTCAGGTGTATGATAGACCTGGCTAGTGATGACATAGTTGTTGGTTCTAGTGTATGATAGACCTGGCTAGTGATGACATAGTTGTTGGTTCTGGTGTATGATAGACCTGGCTAGTGATGACATAGTTGTTGGTTCAGGTGTACGATAGACCTGGCTAGTGATGACATAGTTGTTGGTTCAGGTGTATGATAGACCTGGCTACTTATGATAAAGTTGTTGGTTCAGGTGTATGATAGACCTGGCTAGTGATGACATTGTTGTTGGTTCTAGTGTATGATAGACTTGGCTAGTGATGACATAGTTGTTGGTTCAGGTGTACGATAGACCTGGCTAGTGATGACATAGTTGTTTGTTCTAGTGTATGATAGACCTGGTTAGTGATGGCACATAGTTGTTGGTTCAGGTGCATGATAGACCTGGCTAGTGATGACATTGTTGTTGGTTCTAGTGTATGATAGACCTGGCTACTGATGACATAGTTGTTGGTTCAGGTGTATGATAGACCTGGCTACTGATGACATAGTTGTTGGTTCAGGTGTATGATAGACCTGGCTACATATGACATAGTTGTTGGTTCAGGTGTATGATAGACCTGGCTACTGATGACATAGTTGTTGGTTCTGGTGTATGATAGACCTGGCTACTGACGACATAGTTGTTGGTTCTGGTGTATGATAGACCTGGCTACTGATGACATAGTTGTTGGTTCAGGTGTACGATAGACCTGGCTAGTGATGACATAGTTGTTGGTTCTGGTGTATGATAGACCTGGCTAGTGATGACATAGTTGTTGGTTCAGGTGTATGATAGACCTGGATACTAATGACATAGTTGTTGGTTCTGGTGTATGATAGACCTGGCTAGTAATGACATAGTTGTTGGTTCAGGTGTATGATAGACCTGGCTAGTGATGACATAGTTGTTGGTTCAGGTGTATGATAGACCTGGCTAGTGATGACATAGTTGTTGTTTCAGGTGTATGATAGACCTGGCTAGTGATGACATAGTTGTTGGTTCAGGTGTATGATAGACCTGGCTAGTGATGACATAGTTATTGGTTCTGGTGTACGATAGACCTGGCTAGTGATGACATAGTTGTTGGTTCAGGTGTATGATAGACCTGGCTAGTGATGACATAGTTGTTGGTTCTAGTGTATGATAGAATTGGTTAGTGCTGTCATAGTTGTTGGTTCTGGTGTACGATAGACATGGCTAGTGATGACATTGTTGTTGGTTCTGGTGTATGATAGACCTGGCTAGTGATGACATAGTTGTTGGTTCAGGTGTATGATAGACCTGGCTAGTGATGACATAGTTGTTGGTTCTGGTGTATGATAGACCTGGCTAGTGATGATATTGTTGTTGGTTCTGGTGTATGATAGACCTGGCTAGTGATGACATTGTTGTTGGTTCTGGTGTATGATAGACCTTGCTAGTGATGATATTGTCGTTGGTTCAGGTGTATGATAGACCTGGCTAGTGATGATATTGTTGTTGGTTCTGGTGTATGATAGACCTGGCTAGTGATGATATTGTTGTTGGTTCTGGTGTATGATAGACCTGGCTAGTGATGATATTGTTGTTGGTTCTGGTGTATGATAGACCTGGCTAGTGATGACATTGTTGTTGGTTCTGGTGTATGATAGACCTGGCTACTGATGACATAGTTGTTGGTTCAGGTGTATGATAGACCTGGCTACTGATGACATAGTTGTTGGTTCTGGTGTATGATAGAACTGGCTAGTGATGACATAGTTGTTGGTTCTGGTGTATGATAGACCTGGCTAGTGATGACATAGTTGTTGGTTCTGGTTTATGATAGACCTGGCTAGTGATGACATAGTTGTTGGTTCTGGTGTATGATAGACCTGGCAAGTGATGACATAGTTGTTGGTTCAGGTGTATGATAGATCTGGCTACTGATGACATAGTTGTTGGTTCTGGTGTATGATAGACCTGGCTACTGATGACATAGTTGTTGGTTCAGGTGTATGATAGACCTGGCTACTGATGACATAGTTGTTGGTTCAGGTGTATGATAGACCTGGCTACTGATGACATAGTTGTTGGTTCTGGTGTATGATAGACCTGGCTAGTGATGACATAGTTGTTGGTTCTGGTGTATGATAGACCTGGCTAGCGATGACATAGTTGTTGGTTCTGGTGTATGATATACCTGGCTAGTGATGACATAGTTGTTGGTTCTGGTGTATGATAGACCTGGCTAGTGATGACATAGTTGTTGGTTCTGGTGTATGATAGACCTGGCTACTGATGACATAGTTGTTGGTTCAGGTGTACGATAGACCTGGCTAGTGATGACATAGTTGTTGGTTCTGGTGTATGATAGACCTGGCTAGTGATGACATAGTTGTTGGTTCAGGTGTATGATAGACCTGGATACTAATGACATAGTTGTTGGTTCTGGTGTATGATAGACCTGGCTAGTAATGACATAGTTGTTGGTTCAGGTGTATGATAGACCTGGCTAGTGATGACATAGTTGTTGGTTCAGGTGTATGATAGACCTGGCTAGTGATGACATAGTTGTTGGTTCAGGTGTATGATAGACCTGGCTAGTGATGACATAGTTGTTGGTTCAGGTGTATGATAGACCTGGCTAGTGATGACATAGTTATTGGTTCTGGTGTACGATAGACCTGGCTAGTGATGACATAGTTGTTGGTTCAGGTGTATGATAGACCTGGCTAGTGATGACATAGTTGTTGGTTCTAGTGTATGATAGAATTGGTTAGTGCTGTCATAGTTGTTGGTTCTGGTGTACGATAGACATGGCTAGTGATGACATTGTTGTTGGTTCTGGTGTATGATAGACCTGGCTAGTGATGACATAGTTGTTGGTTCAGGTGTATGATAGACCTGGCTAGTGATGACATAGTTGTTGGTTCAGGTGTATGATAGACCTGGCTAGTGATGACATAGTTGTTGGTTCTGGTGTATGATAGACCTGGCTAGTGATGATATTGTTGTTGGTTCTGGTGTATGATAGACCTGGCTAGTGATGACATTGTTGTTGGTTCTGGTGTATGATAGACCTCGCTAGTGATGATATTGTCGTTGGTTCAGGTGTATGATAGACCTGGCTAGTGATGATATTGTTGTTGGTTCTGGTGTATGATAGACCTGGCTAGTGATGATATTGTTGTTGGTTCTGGTGTATGATAGACCTGGCTAGTGATGATATTGTTGTTGGTTCTGGTGTATGATAGAACTGGCTAGTGATGACATTGTTGTTGGTTCTGGTGTATGATAGACCTGGCTACTGATGACATAGTTGTTGGTTCAGGTGTATGATAGACCTGGCTACTGATGACATAGTTGTTGGTTCAGGTGTATGATAGACCTGGCTACTGATGACATAGTTGTTGGTTCTGGTGTATGATAGAACTGGCTAGTGATGACATAGTTGTTGGTTCTGGTGTATGATAGACCTGGCTAGTGATGACATAGTTGTTGGTTCTGGTGTATGATAGACCTGGCTACTGATGACATAGTTGTTGGTTCTGGTGTATGATAGACCTGGCTAGTGATGACATAGTTGTTGGTTCAGGTGTATGATAGATCTGGCTACTGATGACATAGTTGTTGGTTCTGGTGTATGATAGACCTGGCTACTGATGACATAGTTGTTGGTTCAGGTGTATGATAGACCTGGCTACTGATGACATAGTTGTTGGTTCAGGTGTATGATAGACCTGGCTACTGATGACATAGTTGTTGGTTCTGGTGTATGATAGACCTGGCTAGTGATGACATAGTTGTTGGTTCTGGTGTATGATAGACCTGGCTAGCGATGACATAGTTGTTGGTTCTGGTGTATGATAGACCTGGCTAGTGATGACATAGTTGTTGGTTCTGGTGTATGATAGACCTGGCTAGTGATGACATAGTTGTTGGTTCAGGTGTATGGTAGACCTGGCTAGTGATGACATAGTTGGTGGTTCAGGTGTATGATAGACCTGGCTAGTGATGACATAGTTGTTGGTTCAGGTGTATGATAGACCTGGCTAGTGATGACATAGTTGTTGGTTCTGGTGTATGATAGATCTGGCTAGTGATGACATAGTTGTTGGTTCAGGTGTACGATAGACCTGGCTAGTGATGACATAGTTGTTGGTTCAGGTGTATGATAGACCTGGCTACTTATGACAAAGTTGTTGGTTCAGGTGTATGATAGACCTGGCTAGTGATGACATTGTTGTTGGTTCTAGTGTATGATAGACCTGGCTAGTGATGACATAGTTGTTGGTTCAGGTGTACGATAGACCTGGCTTGTGATGACATAGTTGTTGGTTCTAGTGTATGATAGACCTGGTTAGTGATGGCACATAGTTGTTGGTTCAGGTGCATGATAGACCTGGCTAGTGATGACATTGTTGTTGGTTCTAGTGTATGATAGACCTGGCTACTGATGACATAGTTGTTGGTTCAGGTGTGTGATAGACCTGGCTACTGATGACATAGTTGTTGGTTCTGGTGTATGATAGACCTGGCTACTGATGACATAGTTGTTGGTTCTGGTGTATGATAGACCTGGCTAGTGATGACATAGTTGTTGGTTCTGGTGTATAATAGACCTGGCTACTGATGACATAGTTGTTGGTTCAGGTGTACGATAGACCTGGCTAGTGATGACATAGTTATTGGTTCTGGTGTATGATAGACCTGGCTAGTGATGACATAGTTGTTGGTTCAGGTGTATGATAGACCTGGATACTAATGACATAGTTGTTGGTTCTGGTGTATGATAGACCTGGCTAGTAATGACATAGTTGTTGGTTCAGGTGTATGATATACCTGGCTAGTGATGACATAGTTGTTGGTTCAGGTGTATGATAGACCTGGCTAGTGATGACATAGTTGTTGGTTCAGGTGTATGATAGACCTGGCTAGTGATGACATAGTTGTTGGTTCAGGTGTATGATAGACCTGGCTAGTGATGACATAGTTATTGGTTCTGGTGTACGATAGACCTGGCTAGTGATGACATAGTTGTTGGTTCAGGTGTATGATAGACCTGGCTAGTGATGAAATAGTTGTTGGTTCTAGTGTATGATAGAATTGGTTAGTGCTGTCATAGTTGTTGGTTCTGGTGTACGATAGACATGGCTAGTGATGACATTGTTGTTGGTTCTGGTGTATGATAGACCTGGCTAGTGATGACATAGTTGTTGGTTCAGGTGTATGATAGACCTGGCTAGTGATGACATAGTTGTTGGTTCAGGTGTATGATAGACCTGGCTAGTGATGACATAGTTGTTGGTTCTGGTGTATGATAGACCTGGCTAGTGATGATATTGTTGTTGGTTCTGGTGTATGATAGACCTGGCTAGTGATGACATTGTTGTTGGTTCTGGTGTATGATAGACCTTGCTAGTGATGATATTGTCGTTGGTTCAGGTGTATGATAGACCTGGCTAGTGATGATATTGTTGTTGGTTCTGGTGTATGATAGACCTGGCTAGTGATGATATTGTTGTTGGTTCTGGTGTATGATAGACCTGGCTAGTGATGATATTGTTGTTGGTTCTGGTGTATGATAGACCTGGCTAGTGATGACATTGTTGTTGGTTCTGGTGTATGATAGACCTGGCTACTGATGACATAGTTGTTGGTTCAGGTGTATGATAGACCTGGCTACTGATGACATAGTTGTTGGTTCAGGTGTATGATAGACCTGGCTACTGATGACATAGTTGTTGGTTCTGGTGTATGATAGAACTGGCTAGTGATGACATAGTTGTTGGTTCTGGTGTATGATAGACCTGGCTAGTGATGACATAGTTGTTGGTTCTGGTGTATGATAGACCTGGCTATTGATGACATAGTTGTTGGTTCTGGTGTATGATAGACCTGGCTAGTGATGACATAGTTGTTGGTTCAGGTGTATGATAGATCTGGCTACTGATGACATAGTTGTTGGTTCTGGTGTATGATAGACCTGGCTACTGATGACATAGTTGTTGGTTCAGGTGTATGATAGACCTGGCTACTGATGACATAGTTGTTGGTTCAGGTGTATGATAGACCTGGCTACTGATGACATAGTTGTTGGTTCTAGTGTATGATAGACCTGGCTAGTGATGACATAGTTGTTGGTTCTGGTGTATGATAGACCTGGCTAGCGATGACATAGTTGTTGGTTCTGGTGTATGATAGACCTGGCTAGTGATGACATTGTTGTTGGTTCTGGTGTATGATAGACCTTGCTAGTGATGATATTGTCGTTGGTTCAGGTGTATGATAGACCTGGCTAGTGATGATATTGTTGTTGGTTCTGGTGTATGATAGACCTGGCTAGTGATGATATTGTTGTTGGTTCTGGTGTATGATAGACCTGGCTAGTGATGATATTGTTGTTGGTTCTGGTGTATGATAGACCTGGCTAGTGATGACATTGTTGTTGGTTCTGGTGTATGATAGACCTGGCTACTGATGACATAGTTGTTGGTTCAGGTGTATGATAGACCTGGCTACTGATGACATAGTTGTTGGTTCAGGTGTATGATAGACCTGGCTACTGATGACATAGTTGTTGGTTCTGGTGTATGATAGAACTGGCTAGTGATGACATAGTTGTTGGTTCTGGTGTATGATAGACCTGGCTAGTTATGACATAGTTGTTGGTTCTGGTGTATGATAGACCTGGCTAGTGATGACATAGTTGTTGGTTCTGGTGTATGATAGACCTGGCTAGTGATGACATAGTTGTTGGTTCAGGTGTATGATAGATCTGGCTACTGATGACATAGTTGTTGGTTCTGGTGTATGATAGACCTGGCTACTGATGACATAGTTTTTGGTTCAGGTGTATGATAGACCTGGCTACTGATGACATAGTTGTTGGTTCAGGTGTATGATAGACCTGGCTACTGATGACATAGTTGTTGGTTCTGGTGTATGATAGACCTGGCTAGTGATGACATAGTTGTTGGTTCTGGTGTATGATAGACCTGGCTAGCGATGACATAGTTGTTGGTTCTGGTGTATGATAGACCTGGCTAGTGATGACATAGTTGTTGGTTCTGGTGTATGATAGACCTGGCTAGTGATGACATAGTTGTTGGTTCAGGTGTATGGTAGACCTGGCTAGTGATGACATAGTTGTTGGTTCTGGTGTATGATAGACCTGGCTAGTGATGACATAGTTGTTGGTTCAGGTGTATGGTAGACCTGGCTAGTGATGACATAGTTGGTGGTTCAGGTGTATGATAGACCTGGCTAGTGATGACATAGTTGTTGGTTCAGGTGTATGATAGACCTGGCTAGTGATGACATAGTTGTTGGTTCTGGTGTATGATAGACCTGGCTAGTGATGACATAGTTGTTGGTTCAGGTGTACGATAGACCTGGCTAGTGATGACATAGTTGTTGGTTCAGGTGTATGATAGACCTGGCTACTTATGACAAAGTTGTTGGTTCAGGTGTATGATAGACCTGGCTAGTGATGACATTGTTGTTGGTTCTAGTGTATGATAGACCTGGCTAGTGATGACATAGTTGTTGGTTCAGGTGTACGATAGACCTGGCTTGTGATGACATAGTTGTTGGTTCTAGTGTATGATAGACCTGGTTAGTGATGGCACATAGTTGTTGGTTCAGGTGCATGATAGACCTGGCTAGTGATGACATTGTTGTTGGTTCTAGTGTATGATAGACCTGGCTACTGATGACATAGTTGTTGGTTCAGGTGTATGATAGACCTGGCTACTGATGACATAGTTGTTGGTTCTGGTGTATGATAGACCTGGCTACTGATGACATAGTTGTTGGTTCTGGTGTATGATAGACCTGGCTAGTGATGACATAGTTGTTGGTTCTGGTGTATGATAGACCTGGCTACTGATGACATAGTTGTTGGTTCAGGTGTACGATAGACCTGGCTAGTGATGACATAGTTATTGGTTCTGGTGTATGATAGACCTGGCTAGTGATGACATAGTTGTTGGTTCAGGTGTATGATAGACCTGGATACTAATGACATAGTTGTTGGTTCTGGTGTATGATAGACCTGGCTAGTAATGACATAGTTGTTGGTTCAGGTGTATGATAGACCTGGCTAGTGATGACATAGTTGTTGGTTCAGGTGTATGATAGACCTGGCTAGTGATGACATAGTTGTTGGTTCAGGTGTATGATAGACCTGGCTAGTGATGACATAGTTGTTGGTTCAGGTGTATGATAGACCTGGCTAGTGATGACATAGTTATTGGTTCTGGTGTACGATAGACCTGGCTAGTGATGACATAGTTGATGGTTCAGGTGTATGATAGACCTGGCTAGTGATGACATAGTTGTTGGTTCAGGTGTATGATAGACCTGGCTACTTATGACAAAGTTGTTGGTTCAGGTGTATGATAGACCTGGCTAGTGATGACATTGTTGTTGGTTCTAGTGTATGATAGACCTGGCTAGTGATGACATAGTTGTTGGTTCAGGTGTACGATAGACCTGGCTTGTGATGACATAGTTGTTGGTTCTAGTGTATGATAGACCTGGTTAGTGATGGCACATAGTTGTTGGTTCAGGTGCATGATAGACCTGGCTAGTGATGACATTGTTGTTGGTTCTAGTGTATGATAGACCTGGCTACTGATGACATAGTTGTTGGTTCAGGTGTATGATAGACCTGGCTACTGATGACATAGTTGTTGGTTCTGGTGTATGATAGACCTGGCTACTGATGACATAGTTGTTGGTTCTGGTGTATGATAGACCTGGCTAGTGATGACATAGTTGTTGGTTCTGGTGTATGATAGACCTGGCTACTGATGACATAGTTGTTGGTTCAGGTGTACGATAGACCTGTCTAGTGATGACATAGTTATTGGTTCTGGTGTATGATAGACCTGGCTAGTGATGACATAGTTGTTGGTTCAGGTGTATGATAGACCTGGATACTAATGACATAGTTGTTGGTTCTGGTGTATGATAGACCTGGCTAGTAATGACATAGTTGTTGGTTCAGGTGTATGATAGACCTGGCTAGTGATGACATAGTTGTTGGTTCAGGTGTATGATAGACCTGGCTAGTGATGACATAGTTGTTGGTTCAGGTGTATGATAGACCTGGCTAGTGATGACATAGTTGTTGGTTCAGGTGTATGATAGACCTGGCTAGTGATGACATAGTTATTGGTTCTGGTGTACGATAGACCTGGCTAGTGATGACATAGTTGATGGTTCAGGTGTATGATAGACCTGGCTAGTGATGACATAGTTGTTGGTTCTAGTGTATGATAGAATTGGTTAGTGCTGTCATAGTTGTTGGTTCTGGTGTACGATAGACATGGCTAGTGATGACATTGTTGTTGGTTCTGGTGTATGATAGACCTGGCTAGTGATGACATAGTTGTTGGTTCAGGTGTATGATAGACCTGGCTAGTGATGACATAGTTGTTGGTTCAGGTGTATGATAGACCTGGCTAGTGATGACATAGTTATTGGTTCTGGTGTATGATAGACCTGGCTAGTGATGATATTGTTGTTGGTTCTGGTGTATGATAGACCTGGCTAGTGATGACATTGTTGTTGGTTCTGGTGTATGATAGACCTTGCTAGTGATGATATTGTCGTTGGTTCAGGTGTATGATAGACCTGGCTAGTGATGATATTGTTGTTGGTTCTGGTGTATGATAGACCTGGCTAGTGATGATATTGTTGTTGGTTCTGGTGTATGATAGACCTGGCTAGTGATGATATTGTTGTTGGTTCTGGTGTATGATAGACCTGGCTAGTGATGACATTGTTGTTGGTTCTGGTGTATGATAGACCTGGCTACTGATGACATAGTTGTTGGTTCAGGTGTATGATAGACCTGGCTACTGATGACATAGTTGTTGGTTCAGGTGTATGATAGACCTGGCTACTGATGACATATTTGTTGGTTCTGGTGTATGATAGAACTGGCTAGTGATGACATAGTTGTTGGTTCTGGTGTATGATAGACCTGGCTAGTGATGACATAGTTGTTGGTTCTGGTGTATGATAGACCTGGCTAGTGATGACATAGTTGTTGGTTCTGGTGTATGATAGACCTGGCTAGTGATGACATAGTTGTTGGTTCAGGTGTATGATAGATCTGGCTACTGATGACATAGTTGTTGGTTCTGGTGTATGATAGACCTGGCTACTGATGGCATAGTTGTTGGTTCAGGTGTATGATAGACCTGGCTACTGATGACATAGTTGTTGGTTCAGGTGTATGATAGACCTGGCTACTGATGACATAGTTGTTGGTTCTGGTGTATGATAGACCTGGCTAGTGATGACATAGTTGTTGGTTCTGGTGTATGATAGACCTGGCTAGCGATGACATAGTTGTTGGTTCTGGTGTATGATAGACCTGGCTAGTGATGACATAGTTGTTGGTTCTGGTGTATGATAGACCTGGCTAGTGATGACATAGTTGTTGGTTCAGGTGTATGGTAGACCTGGCTAGTGATGACATAGTTGGTGGTTCAGGTGTATGATAGACCTGGCTATTGATGACATAGTTGTTGGTTCAGGTGTATGATAGACCTGGCTAGTGATGACATAGTTGTTGGTTCTGGTGTATGATAGACCTGGCTAGTGATGACATAGTTGTTGGTTCAGGTGTACGATAGACCTGGCTAGTGATGACATAGTTGTTGGTTCAGGTGTATGATAGACCTGGCTACTTATGACAAAGTTGTTGGTTCAGGTGTATGATAGACCTGGCTAGTGATGACATAGTTGTTGGTTCTAGTGTATGATAGACCTGGCTAGTGATGACATAGTTGTTGGTTCAGGTGTACGATAGACCTGGCTTGTGATGACATAGTTGTTGGTTCAGGTGTACGATAGACCTGGCTTGTGATGACATAGTTGTTGGTTCTAGTGTATGATAGACCTGGTTAGTGATGGCACATAGTTGTTGGTTCAGGTGCATGATAGACCTGGCTAGTGATGACATTGTTGTTGGTTCTAGTGTATGATAGACCTGGCTACTGATGACATAGTTGTTGGTTATGTTGTATGATAGACCTGGCTACTGATGACATAGTTGTTGGTTCTGGTGTATGATAGACCTGGCTACTGATGACATAGTTGTTGGTTCTGGTGTATGATAGACCTGGCTAGTGATGACATAGTTGTTGGTTCTGGTGTATGATAGACCTGGCTACTGATGACATAGTTGTTGGTTCAGGTGTACGATAGACCTGGCTAGTGATGACATAGTTATTGGTTCTGGTGTATGATAGACCTGGCTAGTGATGACATAGTTGTTGGTTCAGGTGTATGATAGACCTGGATACTAATGACATTGTTGTTGGTTCTGGTGTATGATAGACCTGGCTAGTAATGACATAGTTGTTGGTTCAGGTGTATGATAGACCTGGCTAGTGATGACATAGTTGTTGGTTCAGGTGTATGATAGACCTGGCTAGTGATGACATAGTTGTTGGTTCAGGTGTATGATAGACCTGGCTAGTGATGACATAGTTGTTGGTTCAGGTGTATGATAGACCTGGCTAGTGATGACATAGTTATTGGTTCTGGTGTACGATAGACCTGGCTAGTGATGACATAGTTGATGGTTCAGGTGTATGATAGACCTGGCTAGTGATGACATAGTTGTTGGTTCTAGTGTATGATAGAATTGGTTAGTGCTGTCATAGTTGTTGGTTCTGGTGTACGATAGACATGGCTAGTGATGACATTGTTGTTGGTTCTGGTGTATGATAGACCTGGCTAGTGATGACATAGTTGTTGGTTCAGGTGTATGATAGACCTGGCTAGTGATGACATAGTTGTTGGTTCAGGTGTATGATAGACCTGGCTAGTGATGACATAGTTATTGGTTCTGGTGTATGATAGACCTGGCTAGTGATGATATTGTTGTTGGTTCTGGTGTATGATAGACCTGGCTAGTGATGACATTGTTGTTGGTTCTGGTGTATGATAGACCTTGCTAGTGATGATATTGTCGTTGGTTCAGGTGTATGATAGACCTGGCTAGTGATGATATTGTTGTTGGTTCTGGTGTATGATAGACCTGGCTAGTGATGATATTGTTGTTGGTTCTGGTGTATGATAGACCTGGCTAGTGATGATATTGTTGTTGGTTCTGGTGTATGATAGACCTGGCTAGTGATGACATTGTTGTTGGTTCTGGTGTATGATAGACCTGGCTACTGATGACATAGTTGTTGGTTCAGGTGTATGATAGACCTGGCTACTGATGACATAGTTGTTGGTTCAGGTGTATGATAGACCTGGCTACTGATGACATATTTGTTGGTTCTGGTGTATGATAGAACTGGCTAGTGATGACATAGTTGTTGGTTCTGGTGTATGATAGACCTGGCTAGTGATGACATAGTTGTTGGTTCTGGTGTATGATAGACCTGGCTAGTGATGACATAGTTGTTGGTTCTGGTGTATGATAGACCTGGCTAGTGATGACATAGTTGTTGGTTCAGGTGTATGATAGATCTGGCTACTGATGACATAGTTGTTGGTTCTGGTGTATGATAGACCTGGCTACTGATGGCATAGTTGTTCGTTCAGGTGTATCATAGACCTGGCTACTGATGACATAGTTGTTGGTTCAGGTGTATGATAGACCTGGCTAGCGATGACATAGTTATTGGTTCTGGTGTATGATAGACCTGGCTAGTGATGATATTGTTGTTGGTTCTGGTGTATGATAGACCTGGCTAGTGATGACATTGTTGTTGGTTCTGGTGTATGATAGACCTTGCTAGTGATGATATTGTCGTTGGTTCAGGTGTATGATAGACCTGGCTAGTGATGATATTGTTGTTGGTTCTGGTGTATGATAGACCTGGCTAGTGATGATATTGTTGTTGGTTCTGGTGTATGATAGACCTGGCTAGTGATGATATTGTTGTTGGTTCTGGTGTATGATAGACCTGGCTAGTGATGACATTGTTGTTGGTTCTGGTGTATGATAGACCTGGCTACTGATGACATAGTTGTTGGTTCAGGTGTATGATAGACCTGGCTACTGATGACATAGTTGTTGGTTCAGGTGTATGATAGACCTGGCTACTGATGACATATTTGTTGGTTCTGGTGTATGATAGAACTGGCTAGTGATGACATAGTTGTTGGTTCTGGTGTATGATAGACCTGGCTAGTGATGACATAGTTGTTGGTTCTGGTGTATGATAGACCTGGCTAGTGATGACATAGTTGTTGGTTCTGGTGTATGATAGACCTGGCTAGTGATGACATAGTTGTTGGTTCAGGTGTATGATAGATCTGGCTACTGATGACATAGTTGTTGGTTCTGGTGTATGATAGACCTGGCTACTGATGGCATAGTTGTTGGTTCAGGTGTATGATAGACCTGGCTACTGATGACATAGTTGTTGGTTCAGGTGTATGATAGACCTGGCTACTGATGACATAGTTGTTGGTTCTGGTGTATGATAGACCTGGCTAGTGATGACATAGTTGTTGGTTCTGGTGTATGATAGACCTGGCTAGCGATGACATAGTTGTTGGTTCTGGTGTATGATAGACCTGGCTAGTGATGACATAGTTGTTGGTTCTGGTGTATGATAGACCTGGCTAGTGATGACATAGTTGTTGGTTCAGGTGTATGGTAGACCTGGCTAGTGATGACATAGTTGGTGGTTCAGGTGTATGATAGACCTGGCTATTGATGACATAGTTGTTGGTTCAGGTGTATGATAGACCTGGCTAGTGATGACATAGTTGTTGGTTCTGGTGTATGATAGACCTGGCTAGTGATGACATAGTTGTTGGTTCAGGTGTACGATAGACCTGGCTAGTGATGACATAGTTGTTGGTTCAGGTGTATGATAGACCTGGCTACTTATGACAAAGTTGTTGGTTCAGGTGTATGATAGACCTGGCTAGTGATGACATAGTTGTTGGTTCTAGTGTATGATAGACCTGGCTAGTGATGACATAGTTGTTGGTTCAGGTGTACGATAGACCTGGCTTGTGATGACATAGTTGTTGGTTCAGGTGTACGATAGACCTGGCTTGTGATGACATAGTTGTTGGTTCTAGTGTATGATAGACCTGGTTAGTGATGGCACATAGTTGTTGGTTCAGGTGCATGATAGACCTGGCTAGTGATGACATTGTTGTTGGTTCTAGTGTATGATAGACCTGGCTACTGATGACATAGTTGTTGGTTATGTTGTATGATAGACCTGGCTACTGATGACATAGTTGTTGGTTCTGGTGTATGATAGACCTGGCTACTGATGACATAGTTGTTGGTTCTGGTGTATGATAGACCTGGCTAGTGATGACATAGTTGTTGGTTCTGGTGTATGATAGACCTGGCTACTGATGACATAGTTGTTGGTTCAGGTGTACGATAGACCTGGCTAGTGATGACATAGTTATTGGTTCTGGTGTATGATAGACCTGGCTAGTGATGACATAGTTGTTGGTTCAGGTGTATGATAGACCTGGATACTAATGACATAGTTGTTGGTTCTGGTGTATGATAGACCTGGCTAGTAATGACATAGTTGTTGGTTCAGGTGTATGATAGACCTGGCTAGTGATGACATAGTTGTTGGTTCAGGTGTATGATAGACCTGGCTAGTGATGACATAGTTGTTGGTTCAGGTGTATGATAGACCTGGCTAGTGATGACATAGTTGTTGGTTCAGGTGTATGATAGACCTGGCTAGTGATGACATAGTTATTGGTTCTGGTGTACGATAGACCTGGCTAGTGATGACATAGTTGATGGTTCAGGTGTATGATAGACCTGGCTAGTGATGACATAGTTGTTGGTTCTAGTGTATGATAGAATTGGTTAGTGCTGTCATAGTTGTTGGTTCTGGTGTACGATAGACATGGCTAGTGATGACATTGTTGTTGGTTCTGGTGTATGATAGACCTGGCTAGTGATGACATAGTTGTTGGTTCAGGTGTATGATAGACCTGGCTAGTGATGACATAGTTGTTGGTTCAGGTGTATGATAGACCTGGCTAGTGATGACATAGTTATTGGTTCTGGTGTATGATAGACCTGGCTAGTGATGATATTGTTGTTGGTTCTGGTGTATGATAGACCTGGCTAGTGATGACATTGTTGTTGGTTCTGGTGTATGATAGACCTTGCTAGTGATGATATTGTCGTTGGTTCAGGTGTATGATAGACCTGGCTAGTGATGATATTGTTGTTGGTTCTGGTGTATGATAGACCTGGCTAGTGATGATATTGTTGTTGGTTCTGGTGTATGATAGACCTGGCTAGTGATGATATTGTTGTTGGTTCTGGTGTATGATAGACCTGGCTAGTGATGACATTGTTGTTGGTTCTGGTGTATGATAGACCTGGCTACTGATGACATAGTTGTTGGTTCAGGTGTATGATAGACCTGGCTACTGATGACATAGTTGTTGGTTCAGGTGTATGATAGACCTGGCTACTGATGACATATTTGTTGGTTCTGGTGTATGATAGAACTGGCTAGTGATGACATAGTTGTTGGTTCTGGTGTATGATAGACCTGGCTAGTGATGACATAGTTGTTGGTTCTGGTGTATGATAGACCTGGCTAGTGATGACATAGTTGTTGGTTCTGGTGTATGATAGACCTGGCTAGTGATGACATAGTTGTTGGTTCAGGTGTATGATAGATCTGGCTACTGATGACATAGTTGTTGGTTCTGGTGTATGATAGACCTGGCTACTGATGGCATAGTTGTTCGTTCAGGTGTATCATAGACCTGGCTACTGATGACATAGTTGTTGGTTCAGGTGTATGATAGACCTGGCTACTGATGACATAGTTGTTGGTTCTGGTGTATGATAGACCTGGCTAGTGATGACATAGTTGTTGGTTCTGGTGTATGATAGACCTGGCTAGCGATGACATAGTTGTTGGTTCTGGTGTATGATAGACCTGGCTAGTGATGACATAGTTGTTGGTTCTGGTGTATGATAGACCTGGCTAGTGATGACATAGTTGTTGGTTCAGGTGTATGGTAGACCTGGCTAGTGATGACATAGTTGGTGGTTCAGGTGTATGATAGACCTGGCTATTGATGACATAGTTGTTGGTTCAGGTGTATGATAGACCTGGCTAGTGATGACATAGTTGTTGGTTCTGGTGTATGATAGACCTGGCTAGTGATGACATAGTTCTTGGTTCAGGTGTACGATAGACCTGGCTAGTGATGACATAGTTGTTGGTTCAGGTGTATGATAGACCTGGCTACTTATGACAAAGTTGTTGGTTCAGGTGTATGATAGACCTGGCTAGTGATGACATTGTTGTTGGTTCTAGTGTATGATAGACCTGGCTAGTGATGACATAGTTGTTGGTTCAGGTGTACGATAGACCTGGCTTGTGATGACATAGTTGTTGGTTCTAGTGTATGATAGACCTGGTTAGTGATGGCACATAGTTGTTGGTTCAGGTGCATGATAGACCTGGCTAGTGATGACATTGTTGTTGGTTCTAGTGTATGATAGACCTGGCTACTGATGACATAGTTGTTGGTTCAGGTGTATGATAGACCTGGCTACTGATGACATAGTTGTTGGTTCTGGTGTATGATAGACCTGGCTACTGATGACATAGTTGTTGGTTCAGGTGTACGATAGACCTGGCTAGTGATGACATAGTTGTTGGTTCTGGTGTATGATAGACCTGGCTAGTGATGACATAGTTGTTGGTTCAGGTGTATGATAGACCTGGATACTAATGACATAGTTGTTGGTTCTGGTGTATGATAGACCTGGCTAGTAATGACATAGTTGTTGGTTCAGGTGTATGATAGACCTGGCTAGTGATGACATAGTTGTTGGTTCAGGTGTATGATAGACCTGGCTAGTGATGACATAGTTGTTGTTTCAGGTGTATGATAGACCTGGCTAGTGATGACATAGTTGTTGGTTCAGGTGTATGATAGACCTGGCTAGTGATGACATAGTTATTGGTTCTGGTGTACGATAGACCTGGCTAGTGATGACATAGTTGTTGGTTCAGGTGTATGATAGACCTGGCTAGTGATGACATAGTTGTTGGTTCTAGTGTATGATAGAATTGGTTAGTGCTGTCATAGTTGTTGGTTCTGGTGTACGATAGACATGGCTAGTGATGACATTGTTGTTGGTTCTGGTGTATGATAGACCTGGCTAGTGATGACATAGTTGTTGGTTCAGGTGTATGATAGACCTGGCTAGTGATGACATAGTTGTTGGTTCTGGTGTATGATAGACCTGGCTAGTGATGATATTGTTGTTGGTTCTGGTGTATGATAGACCTGGCTAGTGATGACATTGTTGTTGGTTCTGGTGTATGATAGACCTTGCTAGTGATGATATTGTCGTTGGTTCAGGTGTATGATAGACCTGGCTAGTGATGATATTGTTGTTGGTTCTGGTGTATGATAGACCTGGCTAGTGATGATATTGTTGTTGGTTCTGGTGTATGATAGACCTGGCTAGTGATGATATTGTTGTTGGTTCTGGTGTATGATAGACCTGGCTAGTGATGACATTGTTGTTGGTTCTGGTGTATGATAGACCTGGCTACTGATGACATAGTTGTTGGTTCAGGTGTATGATAGAACTGGCTACTGATGACATAGTTGTTGGTTCAGGTGTATGATAGACCTGGCTACTGATGACATAGTTGTTGGTTCTGGTGTATGATAGAACTGGCTAGTGATGACATAGTTGTTGGTTCTGGTGTATGATAGACCTGGCTAGTGATGACATAGTTGTTGGTTCTGGTGTATGATAGACCTGGCTAGTGATGACATAGTTGTTGGTTCTGGTGTATGATAGACCTGGCAAGTGATGACATAGTTGTTGGTTCAGGTGTATGATAGATCTGGCTACTGATGACATAGTTGTTGGTTCTGGTGTATGATAGACCTGGCTACTGATGACATAGTTGTTGGTTCAGGTGTATGATAGACCTGGCTACTGATGACATAGTTGTTGGTTCAGGTGTATGATAGACCTGGCTACTGATGACATAGTTGTTGGTTCTGGTGTATGATAGACCTGGCTAGTGATGACATAGTTGTTGGTTCTGGTGTATGATAGACCTGGCTAGCGATGACATAGTTGTTGGTTCTGGTGTATGATATACCTGGCTAGTGATGACATAGTTGTTGGTTCTGGTGTATGATAGACCTGGCTAGTGATGACATAGTTGTTGGTTCTGGTGTATGATAGACCTGGCTACTGATGACATAGTTGTTGGTTCAGGTGTACGATAGACCTGGCTAGTGATGACATAGTTGTTGGTTCTGGTGTATGATAGACCTGGCTAGTGATGACATAGTTGTTGGTTCAGGTGTATGATAGACCTGGATACTAATGACATAGTTGATGGTTCTGGTGTATGATAGACCTGGCTAGTAATGACATAGTTGTTGGTTCAGGTGTATGATAGACCTGGCTAGTGATGACATAGTTGTTGGTTCAGGTGTATGATAGACCTGGCTAGTGATGACATAGTTGTTGGTTCAGGTGTATGATAGACCTGGCTAGTGATGACATAGTTGTTGGTTCAGGTGTATGATAGACCTGGCTAGTGATGACATAGTTATTGGTTCTGGTGTACGATAGATCTGGCTAGTGATGACATAGTTGTTGGTTCAGGTGTATGATAGACCTGGCTAGTGATGACATAGTTGTTGGTTCTAGTGTATGATAGAATTGGTTAGTGCTGTCATAGTTGTTGGTTCTGGTGTACGATAGACATGGCTAGTGATGACATTGTTGTTGGTTCTGGTGTATGATAGACCTGGCTAGTGATGACATAGTTGTTGGTTCAGGTGTATGATAGACCTGGCTAGTGATGACATAGTTGTTGGTTCAGGTGTATGATAGACCTGGCTAGTGATGACATAGTTGTTGGTTCTGGTGTATGATAGACCTGGCTAGTGATGATATTGTTGTTGGTTCTGGTGTATGATAGACCTGGCTAGTGATGACATTGTTGTTGGTTCTGGTGTATGATAGACCTTGCTAGTGATGATATTGTCGTTGGTTCAGGTGTATGATAGACCTGGCTAGTGATGATATTGTTGTTGGTTCTGGTGTATGATAGACCTGGCTAGTGATGATATTGTTGTTGGTTCTGGTGTATGATAGACCTGGCTAGTGATGATATTGTTGTTGGTTCTGGTGTATGATAGACCTGGCTAGTGATGACATTGTTGTTGGTTCTGGTGTATGATAGACCTGGCTACTGATGACATAGTTGTTGGTTCAGGTGTATGATAGACCTGGCTACTGATGACATAGTTGTTGGTTCAGGTGTATGATAGACCTGGCTACTGATGACATAGTTGTTGGTTCTGGTGTATGATAGAACTGGCTAGTGATGACATAGTTGTTGGTTCTGGTGTATGATAGACCTGGCTAGTGATGACATAGTTGTTGGTTCTGGTGTATGATAGACCTGGCTAGTGATGACATAGTTGTTGGTTCTGGTGTATGATAGACCTGGCTAGTGATGACATAGTTGTTGGTTCAGGTGTATGATAGATCTGGCTACTGATGACATAGTTGTTGGTTCTGGTGTATGATAGACCTGGCTACTGATGACATAGTTGTTGGTTCAGGTGTATGATAGACCTGGCTACTGATGACATAGTTGTTGGTTCAGATGTATGATAGACCTGGCTACTGATGACATAGTTGTTGGTTCTGGTGTATGATAGACCTGGCTAGTGATGACATAGTTGTTGGTTCTGGTGTATGATAGACCTGGCTAGCGATGACATAGTTGTTGGTTCTGGTGTATGATAGACCTGGCTAGTGATGACATAGTTGTTGGTTCTGGTGTATGATAGACCTGGCTAGTGATGACATAGTTGTTGGTTCAGGTGTATGGTAGACCTGGCTAGTGATGACATAGTTGGTGGTTCAGGTGTATGATAGACCTGGCTAGTGATGACATAGTTGTTGGTTCAGGTGTATGATAGACCTGGCTAGTGATGACATAGTTGTTGGTTCTGGTGTATGATAGACCTGGCTAGTGATGACATAGTTGTTGGTTCAGGTGTACGATAGACCTGGCTAGTGATGACATAGTTGTTGGTTCAGGTGTATGATAGACCTGGCTACTTATGACAAAGTTGTTGGTTCAGGTGTATGATAGACCTGGCTAGTGATGACATTGTTGTTGGTTCTAGTGTATGATAGACCTGGCTAGTGATGACATAGTTGTTGGTTCAGGTGTACGATAGACCTGGCTTGTGATGACATAGTTGTTGGTTCTAGTGTATGATAGACCTGGTTAGTGATGGCACATAGTTGTTGGTTCAGGTGCATGATAGACCTGGCTAGTGATGACATTGTTGTTGGTTCTAGTGTATGATAGACCTGGCTACTGATGACATAGTTGTTGGTTCAGGTGTATGATAGACCTGGCTACTGATGACATAGTTGTTGGTTCAGGTGTATGATAGACCTGGCTACATATGACATAGTTGTTGGTTCAGGTGTATGATAGACCTGGCTACTGATGACATAGTTGTTGGTTCTGGTGTATGATAGACCTGGCTACTGACGACATAGTTGTTGGTTCTGGTGTATGATAGACCTGGCTACTGATGACATAGTTGTTGGTTCAGGTGTACGATAGACCTGGCTAGTGATGACATAGTTTTTGGTTCTGGTGTATGATAGACCTGGCTAGTGATGACATAGTTGTTGGTTCAGGTGTATGATAGACCTGGATACTAATGACATAGTTGTTGGTTCAGGTGTACGATAGACCTGGCTAGTGATGACATAGTTGTTGGTTCAGGTGTATGATAGACCTGGCTAGTGATGACATAGTTGTTGGTTCTGGTGTATGATAGACCTGGCTAGTGATGACATAGTTGTTGGTTCAGGTGTATGGTAGACCTGGCTAGTGATGACATAGTTGGTGGTTCAGGTGTATGATAGACCTGGCTAGTGATGACATAGTTGTTGGTTCAGGTGTATGATAGACCTGGCTAGTGATGACATAGTTGTTGGTTCTGGTGTATGATAGACCTGGCTAGTGATGACATAGTTGTTGGTTCAGGTGTACGATAGACCTGGCTAGTGATGACATAGTTGTTGGTTCAGGTGTATGATAGACCTGGCTACTTATGACAAAGTTGTTGGTTCAGGTGTATGATAGACCTGGCTAGTGATGACATTGTTGTTGGTTCTAGTGTATGATAGACCTGGCTAGTGATGACATAGTTGTTGGTTCAGGTGTACGATAGACCTGGCTTGTGATGACATAGTTGTTGGTTCTAGTGTATGATAGACCTGGTTAGTGATGGCACATAGTTGTTGGTTCAGGTGCATGATAGACCTGGCTAGTGATGACATTGTTGTTGGTTCTAGTGTATGATAGACCTGGCTACTGATGACATAGTTGTTGGTTCAGGTGTATGATAGACCTGGCTACTGATGACATAGTTGTTGGTTCAGGTGTATGATAGACCTGGCTACATATGACATAGTTGTTGGTTCAGGTGTATGATAGACCTGGCTACTGATGACATAGTTGTTGGTTCTGGTGTATGATAGACCTGGCTACTGACGACATAGTTGTTGGTTCTGGTGTATGATAGACCTGGCTACTGATGACATAGTTGTTGGTTCAGGTGTACGATAGACCTGGCTAGTGATGACATAGTTTTTGGTTCTGGTGTATGATAGACCTGGCTAGTGATGACATAGTTGTTGGTTCAGGTGTATGATAGACCTGGATACTAATGACATAGTTGTTGGTTCAGGTGTATGATAGACCTGGATACTAATGACATAGTTGTTGGTTCTGGTGTATGATAGACCTGGCTAGTAATGACATAGTTGTTGCTTCAGGTCTATGATAGACCTGGCTAGTGATGACATAGTTGTTGGTTCAGGTGTATGATAGACCTGGCTAGTGATGACATAGTTGTTGGTTCAGGTGTATGATAGACCTGGCTAGTGATGACATAGTTGTTGGTTCTGGTGTACGATAGACCTGGCTAGTGATGACATAGTTGTTGGTTCAGATGTATGATAGACCTGGCTAGTGATGACATAGTTGTTGGTTCTAGTGTATGATAGAAGTGGTTAGTGCTGTCATAGTTGTTGGTTCTGGTGTACGATAGAATTGGTTAGTGATGACATAGTTGTTGGTTCTGGTGTACGATAGACATGGCTAGTGATGACATTGTTGTTGGTTCTGGTGTATGATAGACCTGGCTAGTGATGACATAGTTGTTGGTTCAGGTGTATGATAGACCTGGCTAGTGATGACATAGTTGTTGGTTCAGGTGTATGATAGACCTGGCTAGTGATGATATTGTTGTTGGTTCTGGTGTATGATAGACCTGGCTAGTGATGACATTGTTGTTGGTTCTGGTGTATGATAGACCTGGCTAGTGATGACATTGTTGTTGGTTCTGGTGTATGATAGACCTGGCTAGTGATGATATTGTTGTTGGTTCTGGTGTATGATAGACCTGGCTAGTGATGATATTGTTGTTGGTTCTGGTGTATGATAGACCTGGCTAGTGATGACATTGTTGTTGGTTCTGGTGTATGATAGACCTGGCTACTGATGACATAGTTGTTGGTTCAGGTGTATGATAGACCTGGCTACTGATGACATAGTTGTTGGTTCAGGTGTATGATAGACCTGGCTACTGATAACATAGTTGTTGGTTCTGGTGTATGATAGAACTGGCTAGTGATGACATAGTTGTTGGTTCTGGTGTATGATAGACCTGGCTAGTGATGACATAGTTGTTGGTTCTGGTGTATGATAGACCTGGCTAGTGATGACATAGTTGTTGGTTCTGGTGTATGATAGACCTGGCTAGTGATGACATAGTTGTTGGTTCAGGTGTATGATAGATCTGGCTACTGATGACATAGTTGTTGGTTCTGGTGTATGATAGACCTGGCTACTGATGACATAGTTGTTGGTTCAGGTGTATGATAGACCTGGCTACTGATGACATAATTGTTGGTTCAGGTGTATGATAGACCTGGCTACTGATGACATAGTTGTTGGTTCTGGTGTATGATAGACCTGGCTAGTGATGACATAGTTGTTGGTTCTGGTGTATGATAGACCTGGCTAGCGATGACATAGTTGTTGGTTCTGGTGTATGATAGACCTGGCTAGTGATGACATAGTTGTTGGTTCTGGTGTATGATAGACCTGGCTAGTGATGACATAGTTGTTGGTTCAGGTGTATGATAGACCTGGCTAGTGATGACATAGTTGGTGGTTCAGGTGTATGATAGACCTGGCTAGTGATGACATAGTTGTTGGTTCAGGTGTATGATAGACCTGGCTAGTGATGACATAGTTGTTGGTTCTGGTGTATGATAGACCTGGCTAGTGATGACATAGTTGTTGGTTCAGGTATACGATAGACCTGGCTAGTGATGACATAGTTGTTGGTTCAGGTGTATGATAGACCTGGCTACTTATGACAAAGTTGTTGGTTCAGGTGTATGATAGACCTGGCTAGTGATGACATTGTTGTTGGTTCTAGTGTATGATAGACCTGGCTAGTGATGACATAGTTGTTGGTTCAGGTGTACGATAGACCTGGCTAGTGATGACATAGTTGTTCGTTCTAGTGTATGATAGACCTGGTTAGTGATGGCACATAGTTGTTGGTTCAGGTGCATGATAGACCTGGCTAGTGATGACATTGTTGTTGGTTCTAGTGTATGATAGACCTGGCTACTGATGACATAGTTGTTGGTTCAGGTGTATGATAGACCTGGCTACTGATGACATAGTTGTTGGTTCAGGTGTATGATAGACCTGGCTACATATGACATAATTGTTGGTTCAGGTGTATGATAGACCTGGCTACTGATGACATAGTTGTTGGTTCTGGTGTATGATAGACCTGGCTACTGACGACATAGTTGTTGGTTCTGGTGTATGATAGACCTGGCTACTGATGACATAGTTGTTGGTTCAGGTGTACGATAGACCTGGCTAGTGATGACATAGTTGTTGGTTCTGGTGTATGATAGACCTGGCTAGTGATGACATAGTTGTTGGTTCAGGTGTATGATAGACCTGGATACTAATGACATAGTTGTTGGTTCTGGTGTATGATAGACCTGGCTAGTAATGATAGATATTTGTTGGTTCAGGTGTATGATAGACCTGGCTAGTGATGACATAGTTGTTGGTTCAGGTGTATGATAGACCTGGCTAGTGATGACATAGTTGTTGGTTCAGGTGTATGATAGACCTGGCTAGTGATGACATAGTTGTTGGTTCAGGTGTATGATAGACCTGGCTAGTGATGACATAGTTGTTGGTTCTGGTGTACGATAGACCTGGCTAGTGATGATATTGTTGTTGGTTCTGGTGTATGATAGACCTGGCTAGTGATGACATTGTTGTTGGTTCTGGTGTATGATAGACCTGGCTAGTGATGATATTGTCGTTGGTTCAGGTGTATGATAGACCTGGCTAGTGATGATATTGTTGTTGGTTCTGGTGTATGATAGACCTGGCTAGTGATGATATTGTTGTTGGTTCTGGTGTATGATAGACCTGGCTAGTGATGATATTGTTGTTGGTTCTGGTGTATGATAGACCTGGCTAGTGATGACATTGTTGTTGGTTCTAGTGTATGATAGACCTGGCTAGTGATGACATAGTTGTTGGTTCAGGTGTACGATAGACCTGGCTAGTGATGACATAGTTGTTGGTTCTAGTGTATGATAGACCTGGTTAGTGCATAGTTGTTGGTTCTAGTGTATGATAGACCTGGTTAGTGCATAGTTGTTGGTTCAGGTGTATGATAGACCTGGCTAGTAATGACATAGTTGTTGGTTCAGGTGTATGGTAGACCTGACTAGTGATGATATTGTTGTTGGTTCTGGTGTATGATAGACCTGGCTAGTGATGATATTGTTGTTGGTTCTGGTGTATGATAGACCTGGCTAGTGATGACATTGTTGTTGGTTCTAGTGTATGATAGACCTGGCTAGTGATCATATTGTTGTTGGTTCTGGTGTATAATAGACCTGGCTAGTGATGATGTTGTTGTTGGTTCTGGTGTATGATAGACCTGGCTAGTGATGACATTGTTGTTGGTTCTAGTGTATGATAGACCTGGCTAGTGATGACATAGTTGTTGGTTCTAGTGTATGATAGACCTGGTTAGTGATGACACATAGTTGTTGGTTCAGGTGTATGATAGACCTGGCTAGTAATGACATAGTTGTTGGTTCAGGTGTATGATAGACCTGGCTAGTGATGACATTGTTGTTGGTTCAGGTGTATGATAGACCTGGCTAGTGATGACATAGTTGTTGGTTCTGGTGTACGATAGACCTGGCTACTGATGACATAGTTGTTGGTTCTAGTGTATGATAGACCTGGCTAGTGCTGTCATAGTTGTTGGTTCTGGTGTATGATAGACCTGGCTAGTGATGACATTGTTGTTGGTTCTGGTGTATGATAGACCTGGCTAGTGATGACATTGTTGTTGGTTCTGGTGTATGATAGACCTGGTTAGAGCTGACATAGTTGTTGGTTCAGGTGTATGATAGACCTGGCTAGTGATGACATAGTTGTTGGTTCGGATGTATGATAGACGTGGCTAGTGATGACATAGTTGTTGGTTCTGGTGTATGATAGACCTGGCTAGTGATGACATAGTTGTTGGTTCAGATGTACGATAGACCTGGCTAGTGATGACATAGTTGTTGGTTCAGGTGTACGATATACCTGGCTAGTGATGACATAGTTGTTGGTTCTGGTTTATGATAGACCTGGCTAGTGATGACATAGTTGTTGGTTCAGATGTACGATAGACCTGGCTAGTGATGACATAGTTGTTGGTTCAGGTGTTTGATAAACCTGGCTAGTGATGACATAGTTGTTGGTTCTAGTGTATGATAGACCTGGCTAGTGATGACATAGTTGTTGGTTCTAGTGTATGATAGACCTGGATAGTGATGACATAGTTGTTGGTTCTGGTGTATGATAGACCTGGCTAGTGATGACATAGTTGTTGGTTCAGGTGTACGATAGACCTGGCTAGTGATGACATAGTTGTTGGTTCAGATGTACGATAGACCTGGCTAGTGATGACATAGTTGTTGGTTCTGGTGTATGATAGACGTGGCTAGTGATGACATAGTTGTTGGTTCAGATGTACGATAGACCTGGCTAGTGATGACATAGTTGTTGGTTCAGGTGTACGATAGACCTGGCTATTGATGACATAGTTGTTGGTTCAGGTGTATGATAGACCTGGCTAGTGATGACATAGTTGTTGGTTCTGGTGTATGATAGACCTGGCTAGTGATGACATAGTTTTTGGTTCAGGTGTATGATAGACCTGGCTAGTGATGACATAGTTGTTGGTTCTGGTGTACGATAGACCTGGCTAGTGATGACATATAGGTGATTGTATAGATGTATGGTAGACCTGGCTAGTGAAGACACATAGTTGATTGTACAGATGTATGAAAGACCTGCATACATTCAGGATGTTGGCCTCTTCCACTGTTAAAGAAAACTTGGTCTTTCGCCAACTTGAAAGTCACAGAAATAAAACAATACAAATCAGCAAAGGATACCAAAACATTGGGAACTCAGTTGGAGTCTTAAACTTGTTTTAATGTGTATCGTTTTTTCCTTGTTTGACAAAATTCTTGGAATAAAGTGAACCAAACGTTAAATAAAAAACGTTAGTTGCATGTCTTTTACAGGACGTTGCTGTCAACTCCAGCATTTCTTTTTCTTTTTTGTTGTTTGTGAATCCTGGGCAAGGTTATGTTCAGTAGTTTGCCATTACTTTTTGAACGAAGGGCACTCATACCATTGTATGAAATATCAAAGCGAAATCACCCGCAGCTGTGTTTCGCAGGCGGTATGCGGGATTACGAATTGCCTTCGCAATCTCTTTGCCCCAGAGCCGGCACCAAGGATCAACCAGAAGAGAAAACTGACATTTTATCAGAAGAAAAATGCTAACATTCTACTGGTATGAAAATACTGACATTCTACCAGAAGGGAAATACTGACATTCTACCAGAAGGGAAATACTGACATTCTACCAGCAGAGAAACATTGATATTCTACCAGAAGAAAAATACTGATATTCTACCAGAAGAGAAATACAGATATTTTACCAGAAGAGAAATACTGACATTCTACCAGAAGAGAAATACTGATATTCTACCAGAAGATAAATACTGACATTCTACCAGAAGAGAATTACTGACATTCTATCAGAAGAGAAGTACTGATATTCTACCAGAAGAGAAATACCGACATTCTGCCAGAAGATAAATACTGACATTCTAGCAGAAGGGAAATATTGACATTCTACCAGAAGAGAAATACTGACATTCTACCAGAAGAGAAATACTGACATTCTACCAGAAGGGAAATACTGACATTCTACCAGAAGGGAAATACTAACATTCTACCAGAAGAAAATACTGACATTCTACCAGATCTGAACATCAAAGACACCTGGCTTGTGAACAGTGTCATGTCTCGGGAACTGAAATACGTTGGTCATAGTATTATGTCACAGTGGCTTTAAAGCAACAGTGATGGAAGACATGGTTCCTGGATGAAGCGATGGGGGTCGAACCTTCACTTATGTGGTCAGATGACATAAACGTACTTGAAACTGACAAACAACCAAGAGTCTTTCCATGCAGGCCGTGATGTGAGCAATCTTCTGCAAGGACCTGCAGGATGATGGTGATCTTTTGTTTTACCGCGTCTATATTCACATTTTGCGTTAAATAATCTTCTATCTGTTTATCTGTGGTTTCTTCCAGAAGCGCTGAAAGCTTGCGAGGCTTTTGCCATCCTGGGGATATTCGCATGTCTGGCTGCCTTTGGTCTTGCTTTTGTCAACTTCCTGTTGGCCATATTGGGGAAAGACCAGAACAAACTGGTGCCTGTGATTGTGTTGGCATCAAGCATTGTCGCACGTAAGTTGATTATTTGTGTTGATGTTCATCTTTATCTCGTGTAAGTTCGTTTTGTGTGTGTTTATGTCCTTCTTTATTTCATGTAAGTAGATTGTGTTGATGTCCATCGCTATCGCATGTAAGTAGATTTATTGTGTTGATATCCATCGATATCTCATGTACGCAGATTGTTTTGATATCCATCGTTATCTCGTGTAAGCAGATTGTTTTGATATCCATCGTTATCTCGTGTGAGTAGATTGTTTGTGTTGATTGTATCCGTTGTTAACAGACTGCATGAGACGTTTGTTATTGTATCCGTTGTGTTGACAGACTGCTTGAATGACCGTTATTGTATCCCTTGGTGTATTTCTTTTGTCGAGGTTTTCAGTCATACTTCACACTTATCCGTTCTAGATATGAGTCACATAGCCCTCACACCTAGTCTCAGTAGTAGCACAGAAAGCGTGCGTAACTTCCGATGTTATCAAGTGTGAGTGAGTACGAGTCCAGTCAATCACTATTTTAGCGTTTTAGTATATGGCGTTTTGGTATATGGTGCTAACCCCCATTTGTTTAAAAGACCAATGGCCACTCGGTGAACGAGGACCAGTTTGAGTAAACTAGAATAGAATATAGATATTGAATACATTGTAAAGAACGCCGGGTTCAGCTTCGGGAGACCCGGGCTCGAATCTTTGGTAAGGCGTGGATTTGTTTCTGTAGGGAGCAAAAATAAACCCCCAACCTGTATAGTTCGCGGCGACTGCACTAGTCAGGCGGGCTTAATTCCTCAGGCTGAAGATCCCCCACCCCCACCCCCTTTCTCTACACTGTAAGGTACCATAGGCAGTAGATAACAGACAGAATAAAATGTATAGTTGTCAGTTGCGTGTCCTTTAACGACATCGCCATCAACCCCAGTATTGTTTGGCCGATTGTGATTTAAAAACGTTCAGTAGTTTGCCATTACTTTCAGAACGACCGACGCCCATACCATGGAAATCAAGGTCTGCAGCAGATTTCGAACCCTAGACTCGGTGTGTTGGGGAATTATGTGTTGCCTTCATTGCTCCTGGGCTACAGCACCTGTACCATATAGTTTTTGCCTACAAACATTTTGCTGTTTATTTTAACAACTTTTTAATCTCCCGCTCTGTGTATCCCCCTCACCCGCCCCTCCCCTAATTCAAGTTTTTGTTTATTTGTTTATCTTTCAGTGTTGTTTATTTCCTCTCAGTTAATTGTTGTTTATTATCTTTCAGTGCTGTGTATTCTCATCTGCCTGATTGTCTGGGGGGCGAAAATACACGTTCCAGATTATGTATCCATTGGCTATTCCTTCATACTATGCGTCATTGGAGCTGTCTTCACCATCATCGGAGGCGTGCTGGCGTTTGTCAGCACCAACCGGTCTGTCAGCTAATCCTAGGACAATGCGGGGTCTTAAGATATGTTGAGTTTTAATTTCAATATTTTAAATTAACTTGTATTTGTTATAATACTTTGTTTTGCTTATTTTATCTCTGGAAATGTCGAGTATTCTTTGATAAACTCCATAAGTGCTGCAGTAAAGACGCCTAACTTCTGGACAATGATCATGACTTTTACAATGAATATCATACATTTATACCAGTTCAGAAAAATGACGAACGGCCGGTTGCTGACCCAGCTGGTTTTTGACTTATGCAGTAATGCGTGTGCAACTGCTGGTTTTCTAGGACAGCATGTATACCTTGCGTGGTGTAGGTTTGTCATGACTACTGTCTGTTCCGCTTTTCAATGGGACAGTGAGGAGCACGTTGTGTGAAATTCACTGGCACAGGAATGGGTCATTATGGTGTGACCCTTTGCAGTGAAGGTGGAACCGGCGCCTAACGACTAACTTGTATACCAGAAATCAAAAGGCAGGATAAAAGCTGTACCGAAACATTCATCTTATATCCTATGCCGTGTGCCGTTTGTGATCATGTATGTCAACAGCCTTCTATCTTGTGTACTGCAAACTTTCTTATAGTTCATGCCATGTGGCGTTGGTGATCACGTCTGTCCACAGCCTTCTGTCTAGTGTACTACCAATCTTCTTATAGTGTGGCGTTGATGATCATGTCTGTCCACAGCCTTCTGTCTTCTGTACTGCCAATCTTCTGATAGTCCATGCCGTGTGGCGTTGGTGATCACGTCTGTCCATAGCCTTCTGTCTCATGTATTGTTAATCTTCTTTCAGTCCATGCCGTGTGGCGTTCTTATTGTCACAACTTACTTGTAATGCAGTTCTTATTGCCACAACATAATGTAATAAGTTCTTATTGCCACAACATAATGTAATACAGTTCTTATTGTCACAACATAATGTTGTAGGCTACAGTTTATATTGCCACAACATAATGTGATACAGTTCTTATTGTCACAACATAATGTAATACAGTTCTTATTGTCACAACATAATGTAATACAGTTCTTATTGCCACAACATAATGTAATACAGTTCTTATTGTCACAACATAATATAATACAGTTCTTATTGCCACAACATAATGTAATACAGTTATTATTGCCACAACATAATGTAATACAGTTATTATTGCCACAACATAATGTAATACAGTTCTTATTGCCACAACATAATGTAATACAGTTCTTATTGTCACAACATAATATAATACAGTTCTTATTGTCACACCACAATGTAATACAGTTATTATTGTCACAACATAATGTAATACAGTTCTTATTGCCACAACACAATGTAATACAGTTCTTATTGTCACAACATAATATAATACAGTTCTTATTGCCACAACATAATGTGATGCAGTTTTTATTATTACAATATAATGTAATACAGTTCTTATTGTCAAAACATAATGTAATACCCCAGTGTGTTATCGGGGCAAATGAATATTAATACTAATATAATACTAACACTGTAACCCACCTTGCATGCCGCAGGAGGCAACATAGCAGGGTTGGGGTGGAATTGACCGTCCCATTCAGTAAAAAAACGGTCGCTGCAAAATTCAAACGCGAACAAATGTTTAGTAAAGGAAAGATAAATACTACAGTAACGAACATGAAGGAAGGATGTTTTCATAGAAGCAGTGTTACGTCCGTGCGGAGAGAAACTGAAGCGTCTGGATCGCAGACTTACTTTCTTCCCCTAGAAAAATCTCCATGATTGACATCCGTAGCGTTAGAAATGTTTGAATTTGGAAAGACAGCACAAATGGTTTGGGAAGTGAAATATTAGGATTCGTATTTTGGGATCACTGGAAACCAGATGGAAAGGAGCACGCAAACAGCTTCTGAACGCAGGTGAAACAGTGCTGAAAGTGTCCCTCACAGTGAAGGGGTATACACTTGAAATCTTCGTGACAACTGACGAACTTGATAGGATAAGAACAACGGTGAAATGTCTGGGTGGCTTGACCACATGGTATAATGGAAACACGAATGCAGATCAGATCCGAGACTCTTGTGATCGTGTGAGTTGCCCACGTTTATCGGCATGTGATATGATCATCTTTGTTGTAGAAACACGAATGCAGATCAGATCCGAGACTCTTGTGATCGTGTGAGTTGCCCACGTTTATCGGCATGTGATATGATCATCTTTGTTGTAGAAACACGAATGCAGATCAGATCCGAGACTCTTGTGATCGTGTGAGTTGCCCACGTTTATCGGCATGTGATATGATCATCTTTGTTGTAGAAACACGAATGCAGATCATATCCGAGACTCTTGTGATCGTGTGAGTTGCCCACGTTTATCGGCATGTGATATGATCATCTTTGTTGTAGAAACACGAATGCAGATCATATCCGAGACTCTTGTGATCGTGTGAGTTGCCCACGTTTATCGGCATGTGATATGATCATCTTTGTTGTAGAAACACGAATGCAGATCAGATCCGAGACTCTTGTGATCGTGTGAGTTGCCCACGTTTATCGGCATGTGATATGATCATCTTTGTTGTAGAAACACGAATGCAGATCAGATCCGAGACTCTTGTGATCGTGTGAGTTGCCCACGTTTATCGGCATGTGATATGATCATCTTTGTTGTAGAAACACGAATGCAGATCAGATCCGAGACTCTTGTGATCGTGTGAGTTGCCCACGTTTATCGGCATGTGATATGATCATCTTTGTTGTAGAAACACGAATGCAGATCAGATCCGAGACTCTTGTGATCGTGTGAGTTGCCCACGTTTATCGGCATGTGATATGATCATCTTTGTTGTAGAAACACGAATGCAGATCAGATCCGAGACTCTTGTGATCGTGTGAGTTGCCCACGTTTATCGGCATGTGATATGATCATCTTTGTTGTAGAAACACGAATGCAGATCAGATCCGAGACTCTTGTGATCGTGTGAGTTGCCCACGTTTATCGGCATGTGATATGATCATCTTTGTTGTAGAAACACGAATGCAGATCAGATCCGAGACTCTTGTGATCGTGTGAGTTGCCCACGTTTATCGGCATGTGATATGATCATCTTTGTTGCTCTCTCTCTCTCTTTGAACTCCATCGGCGTCCATACACGCTACTTCTATTAGCACTGAAGTGAATATCGCGTGTGAATTAGCTGTCCCTATTACCAGTGTCCCTCGCCATCTGGCGAACCCACTCCGACTTCTGAGGTGACATGATGATGATGATGATGATGATGATGATGATGATGATGATGATGATGATTGTGATGGTGGTGGTGGTTGTGGTGGTGGTGGTGGTGGTGGTGATGATGATGAGGAGGAGGGGGAAGGGGGGATGATAGGCTGACTCATACTTTGAACACCTGGGCTAACATGCCTGACTCAGCACCGTGCAAGGAGGTCAATCGATAGTCAGATAGATATGCATGAGTAGCTGGGAGCTCCACACACCTGAGCTAATAGATATGAGCTTGAACTTAACAAACCACAGGAGCACGATCAATAACAACATGTGGCATCAACATTGTACACTTATACACTTAAGTGGGGGGGGGGGGGGGGAACGTTCATTTGATACCCGTTCCAATGACTTTATTAAAGCATGAAAGAAGCATTAACAGGTGTGGTAGAATTAAACAAAGCATTCATTTTGAATGAATTATACACCATGGGTTGGTCAGAAGATGTCGCCGTAGGCAAGCATCCCATTGCTTAGGTAGGCGGCGAATGCCGTCCGCTAAAAAAGGATTGTGGTAGCTCACTGAACCAAGTGTTTACCACGTTCATTACGTCTGCATCTGTGTGAAATCGTAGCCCCTTGAGAGCTTTTTTTTTCAGGTCCGAACAAATGAAAATCACATGGTGACAAATCAGGACCATAGGCTGGATGTTGCAGAATTCCCCACTTCATCCTTGCTAATGCTTCCTGCACAATCTTTGCGACGTGCAGACGAGCATTATCGTGCAACAAAATCACTCCGCGAGAAAGCATGCCGGATCGTTTATTCTTGATGGCTTTTTGCAGCTTGTCTAGTGTTTGCAAGTAGTGGGTAGATTTGATGTTGACACCAGGTTCTTTGAAGTCGGCCAAAAATAGCCTTTTATGGTAAAAAAATGCGCTCAGCATAACCTTACCAGCGGAAACCTGTAACGAATTTTTTTTTCGCTTTTGGTGATCCAGCATGCTTCAATTGCATGTTCTCTCTTTTGCTGCTCGTCTCAAAGTGGTGACACCATGATTCATCGCCTGCCACTATGCAGAAGAGAAATGCATCACCCTCCACTCTGTAACGCAGCAAGTGGTTCAAACACCATCCCATGCGTTCCTCTTTTTGGTTGTCAGCCAACATCCGTGGTACCCACTGTGAACACACCTTCCGATACTGTAGTTTCTTACGAACGACCTTTTGAATTGTACCAATTGACACATTAAATTCTTTCGCTAGCGAACGTATGCTTCGACAACGTTTCATCTGTGCTGCTGCATCAATTTTGGCGATGGTTTTTTTCTTTCTGTTGCAACAATATGCGCTTGACCCGGCCGTCGAAGATCTGTCGTGAACTGGTGTCCTTTCCAAAACATTCAACATTCGTGTCCAGTCTGTCACTGTTGTCCTCGACACACATTTGTTACCGTACGCTGCCAGCATTCTTCGATGAATGTCCACTGGTCGACATCCTTCAAATGAAAGAAATTGAATCACCGCTCTTTGAGCTTCTTTGGGCGGATTTTGGATCAACCCGGCCATTTTCTCAAGGTCAGAAACAGAACCTATGCATCATGGGACGATAAGCACGTGCTCTTTTATTCATTGGTCAGTACTTATCACATGACAACGACATGACCATGTTTAACGTACGCAATTACGCGCGGTGCGGCACGAACGGATTTCAAATGAACGCTCCTTATAATAAATCAAGTACAACAGCTAGTTATGTTATGTTACATGATACGGTGTATGTTACGTTATATGTTATGTTATACTTTATGTTACACGTTATGTTATATGTTGTGTTATTTGCTTTATTATATGATATGTTATATGTTGTGTTATATGTTATTTGCTGTGTTATATGTTATGTTATATTTTATGTTATTTGTTATGCTACATGTTACGGTGTATGTTAAGTTATATATTATATGTTATGTTATATTTTATATTATATGTTGTTATATGTTATTTGTTGTGTTATATGTTATGTTATATGTTATGTTATTTGTTATCTTATATGTTATGTTATTTACTGTGTTATTTGCTGTGTTATATGTTATGTTATATATTATTTGCTGTGTTATATGTTATGTTATATGTTATGTTATATGTTATGTTTTTTGTACTTGCTCGATTTGAGCTCATGCGTAGCCCATAAACACTACACCTAGTAGTGCTGGACTGAATTTTGCGTGTGGATTAGCTTTCCCTATTACCAGGTCCCTCGCCATCAGATGAACCCACTCCGACTTCAGAGGTACTTGTAATTAACGTCCTCAAGGCAAAGACACGTGGTCAACATTTTAGTCCAACTGTCCGTTGTAAGGGTTGAACCCCTTACCTCGGTATCAGCGCACCGGATATTTAAGAACACGTACCCTTATCCATTCGGCCATGCTGACCTAGTTATGTTGTATATGTACTTTAAAAGCTGTTGCAATCAGCCACGGCATTTCTTTGCTGTTTGTGATGTACTCGACACACCATCACAACTAGGACATGCTGCTGCTACTGCTACTACTGAAATTGAAGAAGACGAAGAAGAAGAAGAAGAAGAAGAAGAAGAAGAAGAAGAAGAAGAAGAAGAAGAAGAAGAAGAAGAAGAAGAAGAAGAAGAAGAAGAAGAAGAAGAAGAAGAAGAAGGAGAAGAAGGAGAGGAAGAGAAGATGGGGAGGAAGAGGAAGGGGGAAGCAGGAGTAGGAGACGGAGGAAAACAAAAGGGGGCGCATAAAGAAGAAAAGTAGTTGAGGAAGAAGGGGAGAAGGAGTAGGGCGAAGAGAAGGAGGAAGAGGGGGAAGAAGAAGAAGACCATGTGCTTAAATCGTCCTGTTCCTCAAATTACAAATACGATGAAATGCAATATTTATTATTAGACTTTGTTCTATCGTTCCTTCTCTCCATTCTCAACTATTTAGTGAGCAAAGATAAAGACACAGTTCTCACTTAATGACAGTTCACAAATTCATTTTCTCATTCTTTAATTAGATAAAACAAAGGGGTCTCACTAAATGTCAGTTCACAAATTCATTCTCTCACTCTTTGGTTAGCTAAAACAAAGGGGTCTCACTAAATTTCAGTTCACAAATTCACTCTTTCATTCTTTAGTTAGCTAAGACAAAGATTTCTCATAAAATGAAAGTTCACAAATTCACTCTCTCATTCTTATGTTTGAAAACTCTACTGCAAATATAATTTATTTACACCAACAGCAAATACGACATAAGACAAGGTCACTGACCTTATGGCAAGGACATCAAAGGGCACCACAAGAACAAAACGATTTATAATTATGCCAACGAAAAGCATAAATGTTTACTAATTTTTGAAGTGTTCAGTTTTAGTTTTCAGGAATCGGACAAGGGCTAGGGAAGTACACATTTGCCTTGTTCGTTAAATATTTGTAATCTTTTTGTTGTTTTTTCGCTGATGAAGATTTTGGTCAAACCTTAGCCTCTTTTTGTATTTGTTTGTTTTTATGCATCCGTGGAACTGCTTATTCATACGCATGTGGTATGTGTAATAGTCATCGTATGGCTACAATAATAGAAATATCTCACAGCTGGATGTGGAGGGCAAGAGAAAACCAACACATTATTTTACCACGAGTACGTTTATGGGTTAAACAGCGGTAACTACCTATGGCAGGACACCGGCAAACAGTGGCCGATTGGCCAGCGTGTCCGCTTGCCCGATGCCATGCAGGCCCTGTAGGACACTGACGAAGTGGTCCTCTTCAAACATTCGGCAATATGTAAAATAGAAAACATACTGGCCAATATGAAGATGTCAAATGCAACGAGAAAAAGAGTACTAAAGTGCTACATAGAACCTGTTCTTTTGTATGGATGTGAAACGTGGACAATGAGCAGACAAGCTGAAAAGCGTCTAATGGCAGTGTAAATGTGGTTTCTACTAAAAATGCCTACAATACCACGGACAGACAGAAAAACCATTCAGCAATTCCTACAAGAAGCAGATGAAAATCTTAAAGTCATTAGAGAAACTAGACGCAGACAGTCACAATGTTTGGACACCTTATGTGAAGAAATAAACTAGAGAACTTTGTGACAACTTGCAAGATTGAGGGGAAAAGAACAAGAGGAAGGCAAAGAAGTAAATATCTGGATGGCTTGGCTTGGCCGAGGCAAGAACACTGAACTGCTCCACAACTCTGGTGATCATGTGACATGTGAAACATGACCACCCACGCTTATAGACAGGGCACATGATGATGCATATGTAAAATAACCGTTAATGTCCTTTTATTAGCTTTGTCTTCTGGCATTCAATACTTGTAGGCCCAGTCCGTCCTAATAATTCATTATACAGTGGTTTGTTCGGTGTAGAACTTTTCCCCTTGACAGTTTTTCGAGATTTCGCTCTATCCTAAGCTAGAGGTCACGCCTTTGTTGCTGCCACTTGTACAACACATCTACTACGTTGTGATTCCATCTAGGTAGAGCTCTGCCAAGCAAATGGATGTACAACTTCTGATAACAGGTAACATATGGCAACATATGGAATGTGTGTCATGAATTAATCACCAAAACTCGAGGGGTTGAATGGGTAAGCTGTATAAGTGGCACAATGGACGTTGTGGTAACGCCTTCGACAGTATGCAAACAATACAAGCAATAAACACACACCGATTAAACGACATGAAAATCTCTCTCTCTCTCTCTCTCTCTCTCTATATATATATATATATATATATATATATATATATATATATATATATATATATATATATATATATATATATATATATTAGGGCTGCGGAAGTTAACGATTAACTATAGTATGTCCCGCAAAGAATGCCTTCATTCACGATCAATTATTTTGAAAACTGTCTGTTGCATCGTTATAAAATTTTTCCAGCCGTCTTATATTTACCCCCACCCAAGGAATATGTCTTTGATAGGTCCAAAAACAACTTAAATCATCGAAAGCGGCGACATTTCTTTGATGTTTTTCTGTCGAACTATTGATTTCTCGCTAACAAATTTTTGTTTACAGTAATGAAAGCCCCGCCAATTCAGATGACACACAAGGTGTATCCGGGTTCGTATGGGAGTCGGTGCAATGAAAGAAGTAGCTTAAAATCGACAGGGTCGGCTGCATTGCACCGGGTTTTTATCACATATGGCTCAGTTTCTTTCCGCAGCGCGGAAAGCGTCGCACAAAGCGCGAACTCCGTACCTCCAGCGACGACCCTCGGGAGTCTCCGAAAAAATGCACTTGTGAAATGAAGGACGCGGCCCGGAATCGAACATACAACCTTTGGAGCCCGAGTCAGACGGCTTGACCACTTCACTACGGAGAATCCTGAGAGGGGTGCAATGTGTAATATTAGTAAAGACAGAGAATTTACAGAGGCATGGGGTAAATAATTTGTAAATTGACAGGAAAGTAGAAGGAATATATTTCTTACCTTATTTTTCATTTCCTTCTTGTTTCTTCAGCTGCTGGTTAATAATGTGTACACAATTATTCGTGTTAGCTTTTTATATTGAGTTCCTGAAAGCTTCCAAATAGCTGTGCGTTAATGTGCGTATGGAGTGACCAGAAATGATACCGCAATTTAGTCATCATGTTTCCATTTTTAAAGATCTGTTCAGCTGTCTGTGTAGTTTGTTCACACGTACACATAGGTGACAGACCCGCTTTGAGTCTTCGTGAAAGATTGTCTACTCTGCTGTTTACCGTTCAGAGACGGAACATGATTACCTGTATTGCACTATGAAAATAGTTGTCAGTGTCTCTGTAGTGGGCTTTCTTCTTAACGACCAAGATGTTGGTCCTCTTTTCATTGAAGTTTATAGTTTGATTCGTATGCACGTGTGTTGTCCCCTAATTTGACAACGTGTTTGCTCTCACGTTTCTTGTTATGCCACAATATGTCAGTTTCCACCGCAATATTACTCACTGTTGCCATTGACATTATGCTGATGCTGTAATGTTTAGGGCCTGCAATTCGTCTGAATAGTTGGAGCAAAATATCCCAGTAAGTGTGTACGTAGATTAAGGTCTGCGATCTGCTCAGACCTTAATCTGTGTCGGACGATTCCAGTCGGTTGATGATTGCTCTCGGTTGCATAAAATTCAATCCATCCTTTCTCCAATAGTCCTCTTCCTCTTTCAACACATGGTCCTCAGATTTTTTCCAGTAACTTTTATCAATATTTAATAGCGCGGACTGGGTTAGTATCTTGATGTCAGACAATTTGAATGTAGTATTGGCAGCTGCCACTTGTCCTTTAATTTTAGCCCACACAAGTTCTATAGGGTTTAAATGAGAATGATACGGCGGAAGTCTCAAGCACCTATGGCCATGCTCTTCTATCAACTTGTCGATTTGAAATTTCTTGCTTTTTTGCGCCTGTTTTGCAAGGGACAACAACTGTTGCTTGAAATATGTTTCTGGAAATGGTATATTTTCTCTTCGGAGCCATATCTTTATTTCTTCCTTTGTGCTCAATGCCGTAGGTATTTTGTCTTCTTGTGCAACAACATTGTGATATGATGCATTGTCTATGATTAGACAAGACGGTCTATCAAGGGATGGAAGTACTGTATTCTCGAGCCAATCTCTAAATACATTACCATTCACCTCATTATGATAATCCCTATTGTCTGTATACTTTGATACGAACACGAGCCCAGCATTCTGTTGTAAGCCATTATGAGTACTACCAGCATAGGTTATGACCAAACGCTGTCCTTTACTACTGGGCACATAACGCTTTATCTTTCCATCCATTGATTGCCATTCCTTTTCACTTGTGTGGTGCGCATTGATCCACGTCTCATCCAAATACACTATGTCATAATTTTCTTTGCGCATTTCCCTTATTTCACGTAGGTATCTGCTTCTCAAGGCTCCTAAATGCGGTTGCTCGAAAAGAATATTTCTACTGCCCTTGTACTTTCAAAAAGTGAAGATAATGTCCTTATAATTTTCCACAAAGTTATTTTGGATAGCTCTATGTTATTGTTCTTTCTCAACCAAACCCTAAGTTTTCTTACAGTCACTGTTTCTTTGGCATCCAGCATTTTTATAATGCTGGATAATCCTGGATATCAAATCCAAAATTTTTACAATTTAGGAGTCTCCGTGGCGAAGTGTTCAAGCCTTTTGACTCGGTCTCCAAAGGTCGTGGGTTCGATTCCGGGCCGCATCCTTCGGTTCACGAGTTAAATTTTTCGGAGACTTCTGTGGGTCGTCGCTAGAGCTGCGGAGTTCGTGCTTTGTGCGATGCTTTCCGCGCTGCGGAAAGAGACCGAGCCATATGGGACAGAACCCGGTGCAATGAAGTCGACCCTGTCGAATTTTAAGCGACTTTTTAAAGCATTTTTATAATAGCTCGCCTTATGACATCTTTGTCAAAGCTATCTACAATAATCTTTCTACCTACCGTTTGGTTATTGCGTGGTGGTTTAATTCCAAATTCTTGCATCCATCGACGAATTGACCGTTTACTCAAACCCAATGCAAGAACTGTTCTTTTTTCGGAATTTGTAATAGTATACACAGTTTCGCATTCAATCCCATTGAAAAATATTCACACATTTCAATGTTAGCGATAAGTGGTAAGATGTTTAAAAAAAAAAAAACATATTAATCAGGTTTCATGAAATAACCCCCATTTTGAGACACCTCTGAACAGTCCTAGTTTAAAACAACGCGGGGAGTTGGCGGTGTCACAATGCGGGGTCCTGGGCTTATGTTCATATGTTTGGCTACTGACAAAATCCTCTACCAGGACAACACAACTCACGTGAAAGTACCAACAAGTCGTTCAGACTATGAGACGAACAGCAATGCCTTTATTGCTGGCAAATATCCAAATACAATCGTGAGTGGAGAGCAAGTTCTAGTCTCCAGTCTGTCACTCACTACTCTCGCTCTTGTAATGTTTCTACAACTCGTACATACATATGAAACTGAACTGTTAGGCCACTGAGAGTGATAACGCCTGCATTAGAGGTATCATGATGTCTAGGGACAAATACATTTGCCCATACCTCCTCACGTGCTCTAATGTGAGTGCGTTTGGACAATACCTACTGCTTGGTATCGTACTGACAAAGTATAATCCTACCTTGACATGTTTACACTGATGAAGGAATATAGACTTCTGTATTATCTGAACTCTAACTATGGAAGCTGGTATATCTATAGTGTCTAGAACTTGGAAATCCAATATCATCGACTGTATTGTGTGAAGGCTGCTGGTTGAATGCCCCAAAACTACCGTTGAGTAGTTATGCTACGTACCGTATGACGTGGCATTCGTTTATTCTAAGTGCAGCATTGTGCACCTTTCTAAAGCTTTCCTATTTCTAATTATTGATGCACTCACTCATCAAGTTAACTCATCTACGCTGTCATCAGCTATATGACAGGCGGCATAAGGCCAATCCCGTGAAAATATTCAACATTGAGCGCTGATTGTCTGGCTACGCTGTAATACATTTAAAATTATGAATTTCATCTCAGACTCGTAAATTATATACCGCATATAAACAAACTTTGAAATCTGCTGTGAAATCTCCAGAACAAAATTTTTTTTTGTTGTGTGGACATAATGATAAGGTTATATACTAAATCTCATAATTTTCCCTCAGTTGGTTACTGAGATATGGATGTTTATATTGAGGCAATCAAATGAGTACATACTATAGTCGATTAATCCTTACTTTTTTTAACGATTAATTTTTTTTTTAAAGATTAATCAAAAACTTTTCTCCCATCACTTATACAGATAAACCGGATGTCGAAAAATTGTCGGACATTTTAAATATAGTGCTGCAAACACAACCAAGTTGCAAAATTGTACTGAGTCACAATTGTGTAAGCTGCAGCAAGATGTACCAACAAGATGGAACAGTATTTTTATTGTGCTACAGAGTCTTCTACATGTCAGAGAAGCATTAACTGTCTGCATGTCAGATGAAAAGAAGCAATACTAAGGTCCAAAACTGTCAGATTCAGATTGGGAAAAGATTTCGAAATATGTCAAAGTTTTCGACTTATTCTGTCAGACCACGGTCCTGCTTGGCGGTCAAGATTATGTTTCATGTAGCTGTGTATTGCCACTGATATCATCGTTGACGAAGCATATAACTGTACACGATGATGATTCGGGCTACATAGCTAAATTTAAGGCAGCATCCTTTAATGACTTCGGTGAACGTGTCGCTTATATGACAAGTATTGAAATACTACAGACTGCAATAGCACTTGATTCCCGCTACAAGTACCTGAAGTGTTTGCCAAAAGATGCAAAAGAACGAACTTGGTCACGTATTGAACAACAAATAGTAGTTGATGCTCATGATGAGCAGATGGAGACTGCTGCAACGAATGATACTGACATTGACAATGAAACTATAAGTGAACCACATGAAAAGCATATTAAGCTAATGGAGTCTGACTCAGACACGGAAGATCATGTCGACAGCTCTTCTGATGAATTGCTACGTTATAAAATGGAGATGAAAGTTGCTGAATCGGTTGACCCCTACAATGGTGGAAATGTAATGAACATCGGTGTCCAAAATTGGCTTTCCTTGCTAAGACCATTCTGTGCATACCGGCTACCTCAGTTTCATGTGAACGATTGTTCAGCTCTGCTGGTTATATTGTTAATAAGACGCGCTCGTCACTTGAACCAAATACTGTCAGCATACTCGCCTGTTCGTATAGTTGGTTATTAGACGACATATGAACAAGACATTCATTCATTCATTCATTCATTCATTCATTCATTCATTCATTCATTCATTCATTCATTCATTCATTCATTCATTCATTCATTCATTCATTCGCATGTCCTTTGCATAACCTCGCTCCCATAACAACCTTCCGGAAAACTTCTCGATCACAAGCAAGATGTCCCGCGTCCGATACATCCATCTGGAGATCATCCGCCACATCCTGCAGCCATCTTCTCTTTGGTCTTCCTCATCCTCTCTTCCCAGGCATATACCCCTCCATTATTGTTCGCTCCAAACTTTTATGACGTGTCAAGTGACCAAAATATATCAATTTTCTTTGTTTTATTGTCTTTAATAGCCAATCCTCTTCAATATTCAGCCCTTGAAGTATGGATGCATTTGTTCCTTTCTTTACCCAAGATATTCTTAGAACAAGACAACCTAGTGTTATTTCGATTTTTGACAAATACGACTATTATGTGCGTTATGTGACTATAAATGTTTTGCTTTAATCGACATTAGCTATTAATTAATCGTTAATTTTTCAAACGTTAACTACTAAATTTAAATTAACCGGTCGCATCCCTAATATATATATATATATATATATATATATATATATATATATATATATATATATAAAATTCTCAATGGCACCTTGCCGTCTTTACAGACAATAGTTTGTAACACTGCGCTTCAAAAATGCTTAATAACTACAACCATGATGGTGGTGAATGTGACTAATAAGGCCAATTCGCGCTGTAAATGTTCGTCCACAGTGGATACATGTGAACACATGGTCATTTCCACCATCATACACCATCTTACGTCTCACACGCTCGGTGTGTGACTTATCTGCAATAATTTTCTCCTATGTTTTTATTCCATTTCTGATGTTTGCCCTCCATGCAACACGTTCAGCGGCGACTTGCTCCCAATGTGCATTATCAATGCCTGTATCAATCATGTCCCGCTTACACACATCTTTGTATTGTAGTAGAGGCCGACCCTGAGATCTCTTACACATCTGTAATTCACTAAAAAAAAGATGTCCTTTGGTATTCTACCATCATCCATCCTCTTAACATGTCCTATCCATCTAAGTCTACGAAGACTGAGCATGGAACCAACCGTCACACAACCTGATCTTTCCAATACTTCAGTATTTCTGATGTTGTCTTGCCACTTAATACCAAATATTCTTAGTACATACCGCATATGAAAGCTTTTAAACGTTTGTCTTGGTGTGAGTAAATTGTCCAGGCTTCACTCCTATAAAGGTTGTTTTGTTGCGTGAACTAAATTTCGGAGACAGAATGGCGTGGCTGGCTAGAAAACATCTAGAAACGGAACAACAACATCTAGAAACATCGAGACTTTGTAGGTAAACATCTGGTTGGGAAAGTGACTGCAGCTTCCAACAAGGATAAACTGCATGTTCCGTAGAGGACTTTTGTGGTGACATTCTGGCGGCAGCATTACGCACAGTGTGCCTGAGCGATGTCGCATATTGCGCCCTCAGTTCCTTACACCACTGCACATTACTACTTCAAAACACAATTTTCTACAAAAGTTTCCGCACAAGAGAGCATCAGAATGTTAGGCATGTGGCATCACTGCTAATAATAGAAGTGTCACACAATGATGGACAGGTCAGGTGTTCGAATCTTGTAAAACCATTGGTTGACCTAACAAGAAGAGCGTCGCCGCAAGGGCTGTTGAGAAGAAGAACGCCTTGATCTGGCACATACAATTGGAACTTCATGGAAGCTGGTTGTATTTTTCGTATGGAGCATCTAAAACCTGTATGTCCCTCGTCTGATTCATGTCAGATTGCCTCTGTATAACGGATACGTGGCTGATTTTTGTGTCAGGTAAAGCTTTGTGTATGTGAGTTGTGTGTATGAAGGTTCCAGCACGAAAGAAGAAATATTTTTCCATCTGAAGGTAGCCGCCACTTCTCTCCCTGCCCGGGCAATGGCTAAATTCCGCCATCACTGTCTAGTGAATATCTGACCCCATCTATCTTCAGTTTCCAAGAGAAGTGCTGTACAAACACTATATCTTAAGCTGTGAGAAGAGGCACGTCTAAGCCCAGATTGCTATTCTAAAATCTAAACCCTTATAGCTTTCTGATTGCATTCAGAGCAGGTTTAGTAAAGGACAAGCTATGATTTCTGTACCGACCGCTGCCCCCTTTTTAAATCCACAGCCAATCTTCAACTTAGTAAGGACAAGCTATGATTTCTGTGCCGACCGCTGCCCCCTTTTTAAATCCACAGCCAATCTTCAACACGCGAGAATGAGAGAAGGAGGAATTAAAGTGCTCTTCCTCTTGTCTTTATACGTCCGTGGTGTGAAGAAAGATTGTGTTATATGACTGATTAGCATAAATAACAGGTCCAGCGTTTTATACTGCTGTGATATATTCGAACGAGTTGTGAAATGATCACCACTGTATCTAGCACTCTGATCGACTGCAGTCAGGCTAACATCCCAGTCCAGGCACTCCAGGAACGAAGAAGAAGAAGATTGGTGTTAGAATGAGAGAATGAGATGTACTTTGTCATCTCATCTCTCCATCACTATGTATATATGTTGTGTTAATGAATGAGAGGCAGTGTGAATGTTCACAATGAATACTTCACCTACACCTCCATATTCTTACCAAAGACATGTTAATCATTATGAGTGAAACTATTCATTTTATGCTTCCTTACATTATTGCTTTGATTCAACCCGTGGAATGTTATTTTATCAAATCACCTCCCTGTTTGAAGAAATAAGTAAAGGAACAACATATAATATGATTTCATGCATAAACACTTCTAACTAGCATGGGAATTATCACCCCAGTGTTGGAAGAAGTAAGTAAAGGTAATGACAGGGGAAGTAAGAGAGAGACAAACCAGGAAAAGTAACTAGGCAAACTAAACATCTGAGACAGCTCTGATTGGTAACATGAATTTATATGAATGATATGCACAATCACCTTGCCATGTACCATTGCTATTCAGTATCATATCTTGCTGGGTGCATTCCATCATGAAATCACCATCACTCATCTAATAGCCTTGTCATTCTCTGTGTCTGTGTCCTCTGTGAGAACATCAGCTCAAACAGGTAGCTTGCCAGATGAATTGCTGATGCCTGATATCAGTACAAAGAAGAGACACTGTAGCTCTTAACTTGTAGGTACTTCCTGAGTCTTCTACTTTCTGTAACTTCTGTCTGTAGCCCTTTCCATTCTTGTCAACTGGAGACCTATCATCAGTTGAACATGACATGACATTGGCACCTTGCCGTCTTGACAGACGATAGTTTGTGCTTTAAAAAGGCATAATAACTTTTAACTATGGCGGTAGCGAGTGTGACTGATAAGGCCAATTTGCGCTGTAAATGTCCGTTCACAGTGGGTGCATGTGAACACGTGGTCATTTCCACCATCATGCACCATCTTACGTCTCAAACGCTTGGTGTGTGACTTTTCTGCAATAATTTTCTCCTTTGACTTTATTCCATTTCTGATATTTGCCCTCCATGCAACACGTTCAGCGGCGACTTGCTCCCAATGTGCATTATCAATGCCTGTATCAATCATGTCCCGCTTACACACATCTTTGTATCGTAGTAGAGGCCGACCCTGAGATCTCTTACCCATCTGTAATTCACCAAAAAAGATATCCTTTGGTATTCTACCATCATCCATCCGCCTAAGATGTCCTATCCATCTAAGTCTACGAAGACTGAGCATGGAATAAACTGTCACACAACCTGATCTTTCCAATACTTCAGTATTTGTGATTTTGTCTTGCCACTTAATACCAAGAATTCTTCGCAGACACCGCATATGAAAGCTGTTTAAATTGTTCTCTTGGTGTGAGTAAGTTGTCCAGGTTTCACTGCCATAGAGAAGAGTACTAAGGACACAGGCTTGATAGACAAGGACTTTTGTTTTGGCAGTAAGCTTCCTGTTCTCCCAGACTCTTTTTCTTAACCTGTTCATTGTTGTTGCTGCCTTACCAATCCGGATGATGATTTCCTGATCTAGGGATAATTTGCTATTTACCACCGATCCTAGATATGTAAAATGGTCTACTATCTCTAGTTCGGCGTCGTCAATAAAGATTGATGGTACCCGATGTGCACCTTGTGACATAATCTGTGTCTTCTTTTTGCTAATTGTTAAACCAAATTCAGAACAAGCATTGGAGAATGCAGATAGTAGACATTGCAATTCTTCCTCAGAGTGGGTCGTAACTGCAGCATCATCTGCAAAAAGCAACTCTCTGATCAGTACCCTCCTAATTTTGGTCTTAGCCTTCAATCTCTGAGCATTGTAGAGGCCGCCATCTGAGCGTGAGTGAATGTATATACCACCATCCTGATCACGAAATGCATATTTCAGTAGAAGTGAAAAGTATATTCCAAAGAGGGTGGGAGCTAGTACACAACCTTGCTTAACTCCACTCTTGATTTCAAATTCTTCAGAAGTTGCACCATCAAACTTGATTATACCCTTCATGCCTGTGTGGAACGATTCCACAATGGACAGAAGAGTTGGTGGGCAGCCAATCTTCTTTAGTGCCTTGAACAGACCCTCACGACTGACCAAATCAAATGTCTTTGTGAGGTCGATGAAGGCAATAAACAGTGGTTGATTCTGTTCACGGCATTTTTCTTGCATTTGTCGCAATGAGAATATCATATCAGTGGTAGACCGGTTCTGTCGAAAGCCACACTGTGATTCGGGATAGACTTGATCTCCTAGGACTTGAAGTCTGCGCAGAACAATTCTGGCAAATACTTTTCCAACAATACACAGAAGTGAGATACCCCTATAGTTGTTGCAGTCGCTCCGATCGCCCTTGTTCTTGTACAGTGTTATGATGCTTGAATCTTTGAAATCCTGTGGGACTTGTCCTTCACGCCAGCATAGCTCTATTAGCTGGTGGATCTGTATAGTGAGTGTGTCTTGCCCACTCCTGATAACCTCTATTGGAATCCCATCCTTACCTGGAGCCTTGCCAGATGCAAGTTCATTTATAGCACATTTAACTTCTGTTATGGTGGGAAGTGTGTCCAGGTGGTCAAGAGTTGGTAGAGCCTCTATGGCGTTGAGGGCATTATCCGCTAGTTTGGTCTCACTTGAGTAAAGCTCCAAATAGTGCTCTACCCATCTGTCCATCTGCTGTTTCTTATCAGTGATGAATTCTCCAGTCAAGGTTTTCAATGGTGCACTTCTTTTGATCACTGGACCACAGGCTTTCTTCATTCCTTCATACATGCTTCTTATGTCTCCCTTATCACTTGCGATTTGAATGGACTCACATAACTTTATCCAATAATCATTTGCACACTGCCTGGCAGCCTTTTGCACATCCTTCCTAGCTTGCCTTAGCTCACTCAGAGTGTTACGCGTTGGTCTTTCCTTGTTTCTTAAGAGAGCTTTCTTCTTCTTATCAATCAAGGGCTGCAGAGTCTCGCTGTTGGCCGCAAACCAGTCCTGCCTCTTATGATCCACAGTGCCGTAAACCTTTACGGCAGTTTTACAAAGAGTTTCCTTAAGTTTATTCCATTTATCATTTACTGTACAATTTTCTTATGTATCAATGAAAGCGTCTTCAAGTTGCTGTTGAAACTGAAAGCACTTTTCAGGATCATGAGTGTTAATAATATTAATCCTGGGGCTAGATTTGTGTTTAGCTGTGTAGATTCTCTTTGGTCTCAGTCTAACCCTTGCAATAACCAAAGAATGATCCGTATCACAGTCAGCACTGTGGTAACTACGAGTCAATGATATATGGTTCAGATGTTGTCTCCGTGTGATGATGAAGTCCAGCTGGTGCCAATGGCCGGATCTTGGATGTTTCCATGTGACCTTATGCATCTCTTTTGTTTTAAAAAAAGAGTTTGTAATACATAGGTCATTACTGGTGCAATGCTCCAGCAGCCTTTGCCCATTTTCATTCATGCGACCGATGTTGTATTTTCCAAGGCACACTGGCCATGAACTCGAGTCCTTGCCCACACGAGCATTGAAATCACCGAGCATATAAATGTAGTCGGATTTTGGAACTGCCTTGATCACAGAGTCTAACTCCTCATAGAACAAATCCTTCACATCATCAGAGGAATCGAGTGTCGGTGCATATGCAGTAATAATGGTGGCAAACCCACAAAAGGTTGCCAAGCGCAGGGATAATAGTCTTTCATTTCCCCCTGCTGGAATTTCAATCATTCCCAGTAGCGAATTCTTCACTGCAAAGCCCACACCGTGTTGCCTTTTTTCTGCCTGCCCTTTACCCTTCCAGAAAAAGGTGTAGTTGTTTTCCCTGAGTGACCCTTCCTCAGCGAGGCGAGTCTCCTGCAGGCCAGCAATATCAATGTTAAGACGATTGAGTTCGGCATCAATCACAGCCGTTTTTCTCACATCGTCAATATTGGTCAAGTCAGTGGAAAATCCTGGACACATGGTTCTCACGTTCCAGGTTGCAAGCCGTAGCTTGAGATTTCTATTTATATTTTTGTTTGTACCTGGTGCATTGGTTTTACAGCCTGCGATTCAGATTTTGTCCTAGCCCCAAGCACCCATTGAAGCAGGCAGGCTGTGGCGGATCAGCACCCAATTGGCTGGGGGCTGCCCAGCTTGAGGCGGGCGGTAGCTGATCAGTGACACCTATAGGTGTCTCCCACCGTCAGAGGCAACGCGTGGCGCCCCATGTCTACGCCAACTGACAAGGACTTATAACCCGTAACAGTTGCCTCTCGCTTTGATTCCGAGACCAGTTAACAAAGCCTGGGCTAAAATATAGAGATCATGTGTTGCCCATGCAGCATGATCCCTCTCTCGGCCTGCCTAGTTCACTCCAGAGGAAAGTTAACACCCCTACATCTGGAACAAGACAAGCTGCAGAAGCTGCCGGATCAGCAAAGCAATGCTCTAACTGTCCGCCTGTCGGAGCTTCGATCCTAGACCAGTCGCCAACCAAGGCTTAGGGCCTGGTCTGCCCTGCCATGACAATTTTGTCTTTAGCTTGCATTTCCTCGCACCAGGGTAAGGCTTGTACCCTCCCAATTGCGCTCTTCCGCCCGAAGCCGTTGGCACAATGTGGGGTGTCGGGTTTGGTAAGCGCCGCCCAACGTTCGGCGCTAACAGAAACCAGGTAGTACCGTCTACTGTTATACGGTAGCTCAGTCATATCTGACTAAGACCTGACTGCAGTTGAACATCAGTTGAACATATATAAATAGGATCACCATGTTTATTCATAATAGGTGAGGAGGACGGTGTTCGCAGATTATCGCAGATTATTGCAGATCATTGCAGATCCATTGCAGATCTTTAGCAGATTCATTGCAGATCCATTGTAGATCTATATGAGATTTTGCAGATCCATTGCAGATCTATCACAAACTTATAACAGATCCATTGCAGATCTATTATTACCAACTTATCACATGGATGGACAGACAGTTGAGTGAAGGAAGAACAAAAACAGAACCAATGCCAATTATTAGCTGGAGAACTAATTAGGGATTCTTACACTGCGTTAAGTGGTTAGTTACCCAGAATAGGTTACTGGAAAACAATTCACAGAGGAGCTGCCAACCTAATATTTCCCAGAGACTCTAGTGCATGGTGTTTCTAGGTATCTTTCCAAAAGCCAGCATGTCAGACCCAGTCCTATCTTACCATCAACATATCAAATGAATGAACTAGACTGTACTCAGTTGAACATATACTAACTTTAGAACAATCACATTCAATAGACTGAGAACAATTATCAAACAACTCCAAGTCTTATTTGTGTGTGGAGACTGTTTAATTTTACAAACCTTTTCATAATCCATGGAAATTCACATAACATCATGTGTAGCTCAGAGACATTTTAGGAGGATTTTGTGGTTAAGCAAAGTGGCTATCTGAACTGAATCATTCATGGATCAAATGGGAGTTAAATGATCCTTACAGGAAATAATAACATTATCTCTTGGTTTAAAGATTGATTTACATGATTCGGAATTGCTTCACGTGCTTTATTTCCACAGCATTTATTCAATAAACAGATTTTACTTTTACTTCCTCTTTTTGTCGGGTACATTGTGATATGACAAAAAATTTTAAATATGTGTTTAGTTAACTTTACTACATCACATATTTGTAGAACCTGGAACGACAGGTGGCTGGGTAACAACGAATAGACAGAAACGCCCTGTACTATTGTAAGCACCCAGGTTCCAGGTTACTCAGAAAAGAGAACTTAAAATTATATAAATTTTCTTGTACACATTTCACCTATAAGGAAAAATGGATACAGATGGGGGTTCACGAGCTGAATAAGTATCTCTTTTAGGGAAGGCAAAGTTTGGAGGGAAGTCATTAAAATTCCTGGAAAACCCCTAGATTTCCTGAGCTAATATGGGGCACTTTGGCTTCCAAAGACCCATCCCCTCCAGACGAAATTAGTCCCATCCTCTTAGCTTAACTTCATTACGGGGTAGGCCAAGGTGCATTCTCCTCCCAACATACCACAAGCGAGCCGTTGTTTGTCGAGACTTCTGTCTTTTCCACTTTTCACATGGGGCAGTTGGGACCATATTATGTGATATTCACTGGCATGGGAACGGAGCATAATGGGGACGACCCTTTGCTGTGATGTTGGAACCGCGACTAATGACTAATGACTAAGGACACAGGCTTGATAAACAAGGACTTTTGTTTTGGCAGTAAGCTTCCTGTTCTCCCAGACTATTTTTCTTAACCTGTTCATTGTTGTTGCTGCCTTACCAATCCTGATGTTCATTTCCTGATCTAGGAATAATTTGCTATTTACCTCTGATCCTAGATATGTAAAATGGTCTACTATATCTAGTTCAACGTCATCAATAAAGAGTGATGGTACCCCATGTGCACCTTGTGACATAATCTGTGTCTTCTTTTTTTCTAATTTTTAAACAAAATTCAGAACAAGCATTGGAGAATGCAGATAGTAGACATTGTAATTCTTCCTCAGAGTGCGTCGTAATTGCAGCATCATCTGCAAACAGCAATGAGCTACCTCCTTGTCTTTCCGACCATGAACCACAGGATCAAGATCTGGAGAGCTCGTGCATACTTAAAAATAAGTGCAGATGAGCAGCATCCTCTCGCCGCGAGCGAGATTTTGGTCGTGGCCTTCAGTCTCTGAGCATTGTAAAGGCCGCCACCTGAGCGTGAGTGAATGTATATACCACCATCCTGATCAAGAAAGGCACATTTAAGTAGAAGTGAAAAGTATATTCCAAAGAGGGTGGGAGCTAGTACACAACCTTGCTCAACTCCATTCTTGATTTCAAACTCTTCTAAAGTTGCACCATCAAACTTGATTATGCTCTTCGTGCCTGTGTGGAATGATTCCACAATGGACAGAAGAGTTGGTGGGCAGCCAATCTTCTTTACTGCCTTGAACAGACCCTCACGTCTGAACAAATCAAATGCCTTCGTCAGGTCGATGAAGGCAATAAACAGTGGTTGATTCTGTTCATTGCATTTTTCTTGCATTTGTCGCAGTGAGAATATCATATCAATGGTAGACCGGTTCTGTCGAAAGCCACACTGTGATTCGGAGTAGACTTGATCTCCTAGGACTTTACGTGCGCGCAGAACAATTCTGGCAAATACTTTCCCAACAATACACAGAAGTGAGATACCCCTATAGTTGTTACAGCCGCTCCGATCACCCTTGTTCTTGTACAATGTTATGATGCTTGAGTCTTTGAAATCCTGTGGGACTTGTTCTTCTCGCCAGCATAGCTCTATTAGCTGGTAGATCTGTAGAGTGAGTGTGTCTTGCCCACCCCTGATAACCTCTATTGGAATCCCATCCTTACCTGGAACCTTGCCAGATGTAAGCTCATTTATAGCACACTTAACTTCTGTTATGGTGGGAAGCGTGTACAGGTGGTCAAGAGTTGGCAGCGCCTCTATGGCGTTGAGGACATCATCCGCTAGTTTGGTCTCACTTGAGTAAAGCTCCATATAGTGCTCTACCCATCAATCCATCTGCTGTTTCTTATCAGTGATGATTTCTCCAGTCAAGGTTTTCAGTGGTGCACTTCTTTTGATCATTGGACTACAGGCTTTCTTTATCCCTTCATACATGCTTCTGATGTTTCCCTTATCACTTGCATGTTGAATGGACTCACATAACCAGATCCAAAAGGTAAGACCAGGATTGGAGTTATACGTCTCCATATCACAAAGCCTGGGCTAGTATATAGAAACCATGTGTTGCCCATGCAGCATGATCCCTCTCTCAGCCTACCATGTTCACTCCAGAGGTATGGTACCACCAATACATCTGAAACAAGACAAGCTGCAGAAGTTGCCGGATCAGCAAAGCAATGCTCTAACTGTCCGTCTGTCGGATCCTCGATCCTAGACCAGCTGCCAACCAAGATTTAGGGCCTGGTCTGTCCTGCCATGACATTTTGTCTGGTAGTACCGTCTACTGTCATTCGGTAGCTCAGTCATATCTGACAAAGACCTGACACCATATGTGTGTGTGTGTGTGTGCGTGCGTGCGTGCGTGCGTGTGTGTGTGTGTGTGTGTAAGTTATTAATCTGTTTCCTTGTTGTGGACTTGTTGTCCACTGTGTGGTTGAATACCGCCTGTATGGCTATCACAATATGTTATAACAGCTTTCTATATTGTTCTTGTGCAGAGTATCTTCTACCGCTGATTCAATCTAATGCAATGAGCAGCAAGCGCCTAAATGTGTTACATGTCCCAAAGCCTAGATTGGATCTATACAAAACATGTTTCGCCTATTCTGGTGCTCACTTATGGAATTATCCTCCTCCAGATCTGAAAACTCCAATGAGTCCCTACATATTTAACCGAAAACACTTTCAATACTTAATCCATACCGACTATGTGCCACCATAATTCATTTACTGGTATAATTGTTCATTATAATTGTTTAACTACAACTGTTCACTACATATGTGTGTGCGTGTAGGAGAGAGAGAGAGAGAGAGAGAGAGAGAGAGAGAGAGAGAGAGAGAGGGTGTCAGACAGAGTGATACAGTGAATGTGTGCGCGCGCACGTGCATGCGTGTGTGTAGAGAGAGTGATTGAGCGAGAAATGGTGAGGGAATGTGTCAGTGCATGCAAGCGTACGTGTGTGTGTGAGAGTGAGTGAGGGACTGTGTGCGTGCGTGCATGTGTATGTGTATGTGTAAGAGAGTGTGATTGAGAGAGAGAGAGTGTGTGTGTGTGAAGGATTGTAAGAGAGAGTGAGTAAGTGAGTGAATGAGTGAGGAGTGAATGACTGAGAGAGTGAGTGAGTGTGTGTGAGTGAATGAATGAGTGTTAGTGTGTGTGTGAGAGAGAGAGAGAGAGAGAAAGAGAGAGAGTAAAAGAGTGAGTGAGTGAGTGCGCTAGTGTAAGACAGAGTGAGTGAAACATTGAGTGATAGCGTGAGGGTGTGTGTCTGTCTGTGTATGAGTGAGAGAGATATTAAGAGAGTTAGAGATAAAGTGAATGAAGATGGAGAAAGTGAAAGAATGAGGGAAACAGTGAGTGTGTGTATGTGTGTGTGTGTGTGTGTGTGTGAGAGAGAGAGAGAGAAAGAGAGTTAGACAGTGGGAGAGTGGATGTGTTAGTGTTGTGTGTGTGTGTGCGCATGCGTGTGAGTGTGTGTATATTAAAGAATACAGAGAGAGAGAGAGAAAGAGAGAGAGAGAGAGAGAGAGAGAGAGAGAGAGAGAGAGAGAGAGAGTTGAGCAGACGCATGTCATGTAACACGCATGTCATGTAACACGCGAATCCATATGTTTGTGTATTCTCATCTGTCATATTATCAGTTGAATACCATTTGATTTTATCATGTATAATATAAACTTATGTACATTACTGTAGTTTGAGTGAGAGAGTCAGTGAGTGTGAATGAGAGACAGAATGAGTGAGCGTGAGAGTGAATGTGTGTGTGTGTGTGTGCCTTTTCTGTGTGTATCTGTGTGTGTGTGTGTGTGTGTGTGTGTGTTTGGGAGCATCACTATGTTTTACGTCACATGTGTATATGTATATATTTTTCTCCATGTTTAACATTTTTATGAGACTGCTCGCGAAAATTGTCAGTTTATGTGTGTAAGTAAAGTTTGGGAGTTTGTTCATACTAGCTTCAAATGCTCACGTGGGGCATTATGTATGTGTCTAGATGTGAGGATGTGTGAGTGTGTGTGGAGGCTGTGTGTGAGTATGGGGATATGTGTGTGTGGGGGAAGTGTGGGTGTTTGGGTGGGGGTATGCGTTTGGATGGGTTGGGGTGTGTGGGTGTTGGTGGGTAGTGAGATTTGTGGGTGTTGGTGGGATGTGTGGATGGATGTGTGGGGGTGAAAGTAGGGGAGGGGTGGGAATGGGTGTGGGGGAAGTGTGTATGGGTGGAGGATGTGTGTGTGGGACGGGTGCGGGGGATGTGTGTGTGGGTGGGGGATATGTGTGGGTGGGTGGAGATGTGTGGATGGTTTGAGGGAGGTATGTGTAGGTTGCTGAGTTGTGTGGGTAGGGGATGTATGTGGGTGGATTGGGGATGTAAGGGCAGGTGGGGAGGAGTGTATAGTGTGTGGGTTTGGGATATGTGTGTGGTGGGGGATGTGTGTATGGTGTGTGGATGGGGGTATGTTTGTGGTGGGTGGGTGAGGATATGTGTGTGGGTGGGGGATGGTGTGTGGTGTGTGGGTGGGGGATTGTGTGATAGGTGCGGGGATGTGTGTATGGGTGGGAGATATGTGTGGGTGAGTAGGGAATGTGTGATGGTTGGGGGAAGCATGTGTGAGTGGTGGGGTGTGTGGGTGGGGGATGTGTACGTGGATGGGGAATGTGTGGGTGGGGGGTGTTTGAGTGGCTTAGGGATGTGTAGGTGGGGGAGGGATCTGTATGTGTCGGGGCAGGATGCGTGAGTGGGTGGAGGATGTGTGTGGGTGGGGGTATGTGTGATTGAGAGATGTTTAGTTGGGGGTGGGTGGGTGCGTAGTGGAGGATGTTTGAGTTAGTGTGTGTTGGTGGATGGGTGGGGAATGTGTGTGTGGGGGGAGAGGTGTGTGGTGTGTTGGTTGGGGATATGTGTGTGGTGTATGGGTGGGGGTTGTGTGTGTGGGTGGGGGATTTGTGTGGTGTGTGGGTGGGGGTATGTGCGGGTTGGGTGGGTGAGGGTGCGGGTTGGGTGGGGGTATCTGTGTGGGTGTGGGTGGGGATATATTGTGGGTGTGGTTGGGGGATATGTGTGTGGTGTGTAGGTGGGGGGTGTGTGGTGGTATGTGGGTGTGGGATATGTGGATGAGGGATATGTGTGTGTGGTGCGTGGGTTGAGAGTATTGTATGGTAGGGGATGTTTGTGATGTGCGGATGGGAGATGTGTGTGGTGGGGGATGTGGGTTAGGGCATGTGTGGGTGGGTGAAGGATGTATGTGTGGGTGGTGGGGTGTGTGTGAGGGGATTGGGGATGTATAGGTGGTTAGGGAGATGTGTGTGTGTGTGTGTGGATAGGGAGATGTCAGTTGGTAGGGATGTGTGTGTATGGTTTGGGGATGTGTGAGTGGATGTGCGATGTGTGTGTTGGTGGGGAATGTGTGTGCGTGGATGGGAAATATGTGGTCGATCGATGTGTGGTTGGGGGATAGGTGGTTGGAGGTGTGGGTGGGGAGAGGATGTGTGGGTGGGGAGAGGATGTGTGGGTGGGGATGGGTGTGTAGGTTAGGGTGTATATGTGGGTGGGCTTGGAATGTGTGGGTTGGTGGGGATGTTTGTGTGGGTGGCGAGTGTGTTTGGGTTGGGGGAACGGGTGAGGGCAATGTGTGGGTGGTGGAAGTGCGGGAGGTGGATGGGTCGGTTGGTGGGGTATGTATGTGTCCCTGTGTGTGCGTGTTGGTAAGTGGGTGTGTGTGTGTGGGTGGGGTGATGTGTGGGTAGGTGGGATATAGGCCTCATAACATGGTAATTTGCCTTGTTTATGTTTACAACATTCATTTCACAATTTTTTATTTTTTTTCCTATGTGATTGTATAATGCTCTTGATGAACGAAAGATGAGTGATTGGAAGGGCCGAATGTAATACGGGCCTGCGTGCCCAATTTTTGACCCTTTTAAAATAAAGTTGATTTGATTTGATTTGATTTGATTTGTCTTATTACTTTTACTTGACGTCTGTGCATGCTAGTCAGTATAAATGTCTCTTCGCTGATAGTACCTTAGATCAAAAGAACAGTTTCAACACCAACGTAATTCCTATAACTGCAAGCTCTTGCTGTGGCCCATACGACCTGAACCCCAAGGCATCGAACTTAAAACTAGATCGTTTAACTGACTTTCAACCAACCAACCAACCAAGCAATAAACAATTCAATCAAACAATCAACCAACCAATCAACCACAAAATCAGCCAACCAGTCAACCAACCAATCAACCAATGAACCAACCAATCAACCAACTAACCGACCAACGAAGCGATCAACCAATCGACCAACCAACAAAGCACCCAAGCAACCAACCAACCAACAAAGCAACCAACCAACAAAGCAACCAACCAACCAACTAACTAACAAAGCAACCAACCAACAAAGTAACCAACCAATCAATCACATCAACCAACCAATCAACCAATCAAGAAAGCAAGCAACCAAGAAAGCAATCAACCAGTCAACCAATCAACCAACCTACAAAGCAACCCACCAACAAAGCAAGCAGTCGACCAACCAACAAAGCAACCAACCAACCAACCAGATGTCACACTGCTTAAACTGACTATATTGCATTGACTCCAGCTGAACATTGAGCAGAACGTTGAAACATCTACAGTTTTACAAATGGCAGCCCAGAGAGGATATTCACCTCACACAAACATGTTGCAGTGACGTCCAAAAAAGCCATTCTCCACAAAAACCCCACATCGTAACATCCACGCACCGGTCACATACAGTTTACTACATCCACTACATCCCACAACTTTCTTCACAGAACAATTACACCGCCGAAATTCCCAAAGATTCCCCGTGTTTGCCCTGCAGACTATGCAATACACTTTTGAATCTTAAAGACCTTTACGAATTCATCAATTCAACATGCCATTCAATTCTCACAGCCGCGAATCCAAGTAGTTTGAATACACAGTCATCTTGGCACTAAATTTCGTGTTAAGTTCACAGTACTTCCTGTCATAATTTATAAATGTGTATACATTTCCCCAGCCCGCCCCTCCTTACTCACGAAAGTTTTAACTAGAACAGGTTGTAACATGTTTATATGTCTTTCTGCACAAGTTAGTTACATCCGAGGTCGTTCCTCGCAGACTACATTTGAAGTCTTCTGTGATTATTTCTTATTTTATCAAGTGTCTTTCGTGACCATTTTCTCAACTGTGGCAAGTGCCTTTGGTGAATTGTTCGAGCTGTTAAAAAGGTGTGTATATTTGATAAAGCGTCTTTGGTGATTTCTTAGGTGTTTGAAAAAGGTGTGTATATTTCACCAAGTGTCTTTTATGATTTCTTAAGTTTTTGAAAAGACGTTTGTATACTTCATAAACTGTCTTTGGTTGAATCTTAGGTTTTTGAAAAAGTTGTTATATACTTCATTGTGTCTTTAGTGATTTCTTATTTTTTTGAAAAAGAGGTGTATACTTCATAATGTGTCTTTGGTGACTTCTTAGGTTTTTGTAAAAAGGTGTGTATGCTTCATAAAGTGTCTTTGGTATTTGTTATGTCTGCGTAAAAGGTGTATATATTTCATAAAGTGACTTTGGTGATTTGTTCGGCCAGTGAAAAAGGTGTGTATATTTCATAACGTGTTTTTCGTGATTTCTTAGGCCTGTGAAAAGGGTGTGTTTACTTCATGAAGTGTCTTTGGTGATGTGTAAAACTTTTGAAAAAGGTGTGTTTACTGTTGTATGGATGTGAAACGTGCAAAATGATCAGACATGCTGCAAAACATCCAATGGCAGTGGAAATGCGATTTCCTAGAAAATGCAAAGAATACCATGGACAAACAGAAAAACCAATGACCAAGATCTACAAGAAACAAAAGAAAACCGTAAACTTATTATAGAAATTAGACGTAGACAGTCAAAATTTTTTGGGCATGTTATGAGAAGAAATAAATTGGAGAACTTGGTGACAACTGGCAAGATCTAGGGGAAATGAACAAAGTAAAGGCCAGAGACAAATATCAGGATGGCTTTGTCACGTGACAGATTGGACACAAGAACACAGAGCTGATCCCAGATACTGTTAGCGGGGCAGAGAGGATAGGAGCATCGCTCTTAAACTTCCGGTGCTCTGATGGTGAGGTAGCGGGTTCAAGACCTTCACCGGTCAGCTGGACTAAAATGTTGACTTCTCATCCTTGATATGGTGATATAAATTATAAGTACCACAGAAGTCGGAGTAGGTTTTCCGGATTTCGAGGGATACTGGTATTAGGGAAAGCTGACCCTCATGCAAAAGTCAGTCCAATGCACTCTCTAGCAGTAGCAACTACTATATTGCGTTCACAAATGTTTGCCCTCATTTATGTTCAATTTTTTTTAAATGACAATTATCTGTTGCATCGTTATGAAACTTTTCCTGCCGTCTTATATTTACTCCCACGTAAGGAATATGTCCTTGATAGGTCCAAAGGCAACTGAAATCACGGAAAGCGGTAAAATTGCTTTGGTGTTTTGACGAAAATGTATTGAATTCACGTTACGAAACTTGTTTTACAGTAACCTCTGAACGACTTCCGTTCCACTATGTGATGTGCTTCTCATTAGGAAATTCTCGTGCATTCATTCAGTAGCATGTCTTTTGCAGAACCTCGCTCCCATAACAACCTTCCGGAAAACTTCTCGATAAGCAAGATGTCCCGCGTCCGATACACCCACCTGAAGATCATCCGCCACACCCTGCATCCATCTTCTCTTTGGCCTTCCTCTTCCTCTCTTCCCAGGCATATACCTCTCCATTATTGTTCTCTCCAAATTTTCATGACGTTTCAAGTGACCAAAATATTTCAATTTTCGTTGTTTTATCGCCTTTAATAGACAACCTTCTTGAATATTCAGCTCTAGAAGTATGGATGCATTTGTTATTTTCTTTACCCACGATATTCTTAGAACTCGTCTATAACATGTATATTCAAAGGCTGTTCAGCTTGTTTAATAAGTGTTCAAGTCTCACAGGCGTATGTTGCAATGAGAAAGATGCATGCTCTTAAAAATCTTATTTTTGTAGTTCTGTCTGTCCCATTCCATAATGTATTCAGTTGTTTTAGTCTTTGAAGAACAATAGATAGTCGTCGTTTAATTTCTTTCATTGTGTCACCGTTGTTGGTAATCAATGACCCAAGATATTCAAAATGTTCCACCACCTCCAATTTTTCCTCATTAACATATATTTCTTTCTCAATATTGATTTTATCTGTACGCATTATCTTTGTTTTTGCTATGTTAAAATATAAGTTGTCATTTCCACAATTCAGTTGGGTTGAGGCTATTAGGTTTTCTATACCATTCTGTGTTGTGGATAGCAATACTGTATCATCAGCATACCGAATCTCTGGTATGTCATGACCACCGATATTTAGGGCATCATATAGCTCCCTGTTTATATCATCTCTTACATTTCTCATTTTATTTTCGGCGTACAGGTTAAACAAATAGGGGGACAGCACACATCCCTGACGGACTCCTTACTTGATGTCAAACGAATCTGATGTCTCGCCATCTATTCTAACCGCTGCTTGTTGGCCTAAATAGAGCATTCTTATGAGTTGTATTACATGTGGTGGAAAGCCCATATTCCTCATGATTTCCCAAAGTTTCTGATGTTGTACACAGTCAAATGCCATTGAATAATCCATAAAACATGAGAATAGGTTTACATTAAATTCTCTGCACTTCTCTATTATTAAACGCATATTGAGAATGTGATCTCTTGTTCCTCTTCCTTGTCTAAATCCAGCTTGAACCACGTTAATTTCTTCTGCCATTTTCTTACGAAGTCCTCCCATTATGATTTTTAGTAGAATTTTACTTGCATGACTGATCAGGGCAACAGTTCTATAGCTGGTGCATAATTTCAGGTTGCCCTTTTTTTTTTTTTGGTATTGGAATGAAGATAGTTCTCTTCCAATCTTTTGGCCATATACCATATTTCCATATCTTTTAACATAATGCGTGGTAGATTTGTATGTTTGTATGCTTTCTTCTCCTCCCGCTTTTATTAGCTCAGCTGGTATCTCATCACATCCACGCGATTTACCATTCTTCAGGTTCTTTATTGTCGATGCAATTTCATCTAATGAGGGTTCAGGTTCTCTCTCTGCTGTCGTTGGCTCATGTATCTCATTCATATCCTCACTGTCACTCATATCATACATTCCACTGCAGTACTCCTGCCATCTTTCTAGAATTTGTCTAGATTCTGTTAAGGTATTTCCCATCTTGTCACAGATAACATGCAATTGAGGTTGAACATTTCTTGTCAATAACTTCATTTCTTTGAACATTTCGTAATCTCTTCCAGTCTTATGATATTGCTCTATTCTGGTATAACAATCTTGTATATTTTTGATTTTTGTCCTTTCTTGTGTTCTTTCTTATTTCTCGGGTTAAAGATTTATACTTCATCCTGCTGTTATCGGATTCACCCCCTTTCTGTTTCAGTTCCCTTCGTTTTTTTATTAATTCTAACGTGTCTAATGTAATCCATGGCTTAAGTTGCTTTTTCTTGGTCGGAATTAAATCTTTGGCTGCAGTTAGCAAGGTATCTCTAGCTTGTACTGCCAGTTCATCAGGTGTCATTTCCTCTTGTACAGACATCAAGACCCTAAAACGACTCCTAACTTCGACGGAGTATGCATCTGGTATTTTTGTGAGATCAAAACGAAGTGGCCTTGGTCCTCGGGTAAGCTTTTTGAGTTTTAATTTCAGATATGCTTCTAATAACTGATGATCTGTATCACAGTCTGCACTTCGTAGGGTTTTTGCAGATGTTATGCTTGATCTCCATCTTCTTTATATTAAAATATAATCTATCTGATGTTTGGTAATACTGTCCGGGGACTTCCATGTGAAGAGTCTTCTTGGGTGTTGTTTAAAAAGTGTGTTGGCTATCATTAACTCATTTTCTGTGCAAAATTCAATTAATTTGTCGCCCGCATCATTTCTGTTTCCCAGTCCAAATTTTCCTAAAACGTGTCTCTCACCTTCAGCTCTTCCTGTACCTACTTTTGCATTAAAATCCCCCATTATTATTGCTATATCATTATGACCAATCATATTTAATGTGTCTTGTAGTGTGTTGTAAATATCTTCAATTTCATCCTCCTCTGCTGTTGAAGTAGGTGCATATATCTGTAATAGTGTTGTGTTTTTTTGGACGGCCTTTAAGTCTAATAGTGAGGATTTTATCACTAACTGGGTTATATCCCAGTTAAGCTTTTGCAGATGTTTTATCTAAACAAAATGCCACTCCACTCTGGCCTCCGACGTCTCTACCAGAATAAATGAAAAGACTTCCATTTTCAGTTGTAAATTGTCCCTTGCCTTTCCAGCGATGTTAAATGATTCCTAAAATTTGAATATTTAACCTCTCAATCTCATCACATACTACTTTAAGCTTCCCCTCATACAGACTTCTCACATTCCACGTTCCTATTCTCACTCTTTTTCTTAGTCTGACACAGGGGATTTCCTTGGTAACACAGTCACGATTAACTCCGTCATCGCGATTACTAGTACTGGTCCCCGTGTCACACTCTTCCCCGGTGTTATCTGATCTGCCTGGCCTGGGGGTCTCGCCACAAGATCTCTTTCTTATTATGTTTTCTGTCATAGTTGTTATGGTTTCTTGGCAAGTTTTGCAGAAGGTAGTTTGCCATTACTTTCCTTCTGGGCAGTGACTGTACTAGTCGGTGGCCATAGCCATTGTCTCTACTGATGAGATCGTCTGCCTATCTCCGCAGAGTGCAAGACCATAACCAACAACAATCTGTCGGTGGCTCTCACACTCCATGCACCACCTGCTTCCATGGCTTCACGTAACCCTGATTGGGGGGGGGGGGGCTAAACGGGTACTCCACATTGCCAAAGGGTGTCCCGTAGACTAACGGAGGAAAGGAGGCGTCTTACATCTCCTTTGATAGGGGATACCCCTACCCCGCTAACCGTAATTCCCGTGCACGGAGAATATTAATTAATGAACACTGATGTTTCTATGTGAAGATGTAATACATTTCATAATATGCACTTCATCACTTAGCCGTAAATTATATATCGCATATAAAGAAACATTGGGATCTGCTGTGCAATCTCCAGAACAAAACTTTTTTGTTGGGTGTACATAATGATAATGTTATGTGTTAAATCTCACCATTTTCCCTCAGTTGGTTACTGAGTTATGGATATGTATACGAGGGCAAACAATTGTGAACGCACTATAGTAGTTGAGAGCACATGTATAGACTACACTTGAGTTCAAAGCGAATGAAAGAACATTTACATTAGTGCTGCGGAAATTATCGATTAATTAATCGATTAATCGTTAATTTTTATTAACGATTAAATTTTTATTATAACGATTAATCAAAAACTTTTCTCCCATCACTTATGTAAATGAACCACAAGTCTAAAAGTAACAACATGGCAGCGGAGAAATATAAACAAATTTCCGGACGATTACATGAACATTTTGGTTTTAAAGTGTTGACTGATGGAAATATTGAAAATGCTGAAAAGGTTTATTGTGTTCATTGTGATAAATCGTTGCCTACCATGGTAATAACACCTCGCTTACTTACCACCTCCAAAACAAACATCCACTACAGTATCAGAAACTTCAGCTTTGACGGTCTATTGCAGCATCGTCACCTACTTCGAAGCAGGCTACTTTGTGTCACTTTTGTCTTTCGTCTGATCGTCCAGTGAGTGCTGCATTAAAACATGATATTCAAGTATCATTTGCAAACTGGATTGCTAGTAGTGGCAGGCCAATATCAATAGTAGATGACGACAGCCTTCAGCAAGTATTACGCACAGCATTGCAAAATGCTTAGTATAAGCTACCTTCCCGCCGCACTATTGACAAGCTGTTGTCTGCTAAGTATAACAGCAAGATTCAAAGTGTTAAAGATTCTCTGAAAACGGCAAAGTGAATTGCGCTGACATCTGATTTTTGTACATCTCAAGGCAACGAAAGCTATTGTGGAATTACTGGCCATTAGATTGTCGATGACTGGAAATTGAAAAATGTTGTTCTTGAATGCGTGAATGTTGTTGAACGTCATTATTCTGACACTGTTGCCCAGTTATATAAACAGTTTCCAATAGGCTGGGATATAACGAACAGAATTCGGGCTCTAGTTATTGACAATGCAAGAAATATGGTTTCATCTGTGTTAAGACCCGTTTTGCACATATTCCTTGTTAGCTCATAGCCTACAAATAAGCATATTATGGATTTAAAGCCGCTGATACCGAACATTGTTTGGCAAATGTCGAAAAATTGTCGGACATTTTAAACATAGTGCTGCAAACACAACCGAGTTGCAAAATTGTAATGAATCACCACTGTGTAATCTGCAGCAAGATGTACCAACAAGATGGAACAGTATTTTTATTATGCTGCAGAGTCCTCTACAGGCCAGAGAAGCATTAACTGTCTACATGTCAGATAAAAGAAGCAATACAAAGGTCCAAAACTGTCAGATTCAGTTTGGGAGACGATTTTGACATATGTCAAAGTTTTGGACTTATTCTGTCAGACCACGGTCCTGCTTGGCGGTCAAGATTATGTTTCATCTAGCTGTATATTGCCACTGCTATCATCGCTGACAAAGCATATGACTGTACACGATGATGATCATGGCTGCAATTTAAGGCAGCATCTATTAATGACTTCTGTGAACGTGCAGCTAAAATGACAAGTATTAAAATACTACAGATTGCAGCAGCACTTGATCCACGCCACAAGTATCTGAAGTGTTTGTCAAAAGATGCAAAAGAACTAACTTGGTCACGTACTGAACAACAAATAGCAGCTGATGTTCATGATGAGCAGATGGAGACTGCTCCAACAAATGATACTGACAATGACAATGAAACTATATGTGAACCACATGAAAAGCATATTAAGCTAATGGAGTCTGACTCAGACACAGAAGATCATGTCGACAGCTCTTCTGATGAATTACTGCGCTATAAAATGTAGAAGAAAGTTGCTAAATCGGGTAATCTTCTACAATTTTGAAAACTTAATGAAAGTCGATACCTAAAATTGGCATTCCTTGCCAAGACTATTCTGTGCATACCGGCTACCTCAGTTCCATGTGAACGATTGTTCAACTCTGCTGGTTATAATGTTAATAAGATGCGCTCGTCACTTGAAGCAAATATTGTCAACATACTCGCCTGTTTGCATAGTTGATTATTAGATGACGTATGAACAAGACAATCCAATGTTGTTTCGATTTTCGACGAATACAACTATAATGTGAGTTATGTAACTAAATTTTTTGTTTTAATCAAAATTAACTATTAATTAATCGTTAATTTTTCAAAAATTAACTATTAAATTTAAATTAATCGTTTTTTTTTTTTTTGTTGCTTATCCTTTACAGGACATTGCTGTCAACACCAGCATCTTTCAGCTGTATGTATAAATTAATCGTTACAAGTCCTAATTTAGATACAAAGTAAGATGGCCAAGCATGACCGGCCACTCTTATCCACATAAATTCATATCCTAACTAAACTACGTTCCAAGATATTTTCACTCCTGAGTCAGGTACACAGAAATACTCAATAACAAACACACAACCTCAATTAGGATTGTGAGAATGTTTTTTTTTTTTTTTAATTCTCCCCAGTTCTCCCTAAAACGTCAAGACCTTTCTTATTCGTTCTCTTTTTCATTCTTCACTATTGCCAACTTCCCTTTAGGGTAACTTGCAGGCCACATCAAACCGGTTCAATGAAAAGAGCGACTCGAAATCTGGGTCTCGCATTTTCATCTTCCCGGTTGTTGTCCTGATAGGCAGGCCTAGAGCTGTTGGGTTACTGTTTGGAGTACCTGTATTCAACCCTTCGCCTTAGGATGTATGTGAGATTTGTGGTATTAATTACGATTCCATTTGTTTTCTTTTACCTCTTTCTGATATAGTTAAATGTTTACTCAAAAATGCTTTAGTCCATATTAAGTAAACATGCTTTGTGTCTAGTCTATTGGTATAGTTAATGTTTAGTCTATTGGATATTGTCAGTGTTTAGTCTATTGTTACTGTTAAGTGTTTAGTTTGTTGGTACTGTAAAGTGTTTAGTCTGTTTGGTACTGTTAAGTGTTTAGTCTACTGGTATTGTTACTGTTGTTGATATATTGTTAGGAGAACTATCTTACTATTCAAGATTTTTTGTGCAGCTTATAAGGAGAAATAGCATTTAAAACGTAGAGAAAGCTGGCAAAATTGATCGGAGAAGAGCAATAGGAAGACAGAGAGATAAATATATGAATGGTGTGGCCACAGGGCGCAGACAGGATAAGAACACTGAGCTGATCTCCTCCGAAGTCGGAGAGTGTCTGCCTGTACGGCGAGGAACCACCAGTCTGCACACCAATAAGCCAGACATGGGACAACGGATACTCACGCAAAACTCAGGTCCTGTATGACATCACACTGATGTTGGACAACAGGATGCCTTCATCCGACATACAGGACTTTGCGTTGGAGCTCAAGCCAACGAACACAAGCAAGCAAGCAAGCACTGAGCTGATCCACGGTTCTGGTGAGGTTATGGGATGAACCATGACTGCCTGCGTTTATCGGCATGGCACAATATGATTCCACAAACCGTTTCCGCTGTGATACAGCTCATAAATAAACACACAGGTATTGACTGACACTCATAGAAGTAGAAGCAAGAAGTAGAGACTAGAGAACACACCAGACAACATACAAATTTAAAGTTATGGTTACCGACCGGGATTTGAACCTGCCACCTCCAAATGGCGCAAAGCCACATCCCCCAAATGGTATCTAGTTGGTCATGCATCGAAGAACACTTCTTCAGGCGCTGTCGCCATTTGGAGGTGACAGGTTCAAGTCCCTGTCGGTAACTATTCCTTTTAATTTGTATGTTGTCTAGTGTGTCTAAACGGAAGGGGTTACGAATGCAATTCGCAATCCCGCATACCGCGCAGCTGCGGGTGATGTGAAAGCAGACCGCCTTGCGTTGGTTTCCCACATAGAGCTACGAATGCCGGTCGTTCAGAAAGTAATGGCAAACTACTGAGTGTCTTAAAGGTCGAGATGATCGACTTCATTGCCCAGGTTTTATCCCATAGGGCCAGGAATCGAACCCACAACCTTCAGAGCGCGAGGCAGGCGGCTTGACTACTTCGTCACGGAGCCTCCCAAAGTAAATTTGCCTAGAAATCACGAACAATCACAAAATGCTAGGACTGACTGCGATTTCCTGTAAAGGATATGCAACTAACTTAACTAGCGTGTTTTGTGTCTCTTTCCTCTAGATCTACGAATGCATGTGTCAATACATGTGTGTTTACCTTATGGGCGGTATTAGTGGCCTCAAAGATTTCCCATATTGAGGTTTCGGATTCGGTATAAGCCGGTAGGGAAGAATGTGATCAACCTTGACCCCGTGACACGAGTCAACTTAGCCTCGATCTATACACGCCTGTTCAAGCGCGACAGGTCAAGGGTCACAAACGTGCTCACACTTCTATACAGAGAGGCCCACAAAGCCGGACGCCACGGCACTAAACGTTTTCCCCTCGCTACAGGGTTGACTAACCTAGGCCGGGTAGTTCCCATGTCGTACACGCGACTGATTCCCATTACGGCTGCATATTGTCACATAGCCGGTAGAGCCGTATTCCTTTTATTCGTTCCACTTTAGAGGTGTTCATAGCTGGGCGTGACGAGATGCGTGATTGGAACGGCCCAACTATATTTTCAAAAGGTCACAAACTGGGCATGCAGGCCCGTCTTACATTCTGCCCTTTCATTCACTCGTCTTGCGCACATCAGTGATATGTTATTTCGCACATCAGTGATATGTTATTTCGCACATCAGTGATATGTTATTTCGCACATCAGTGATATGTTATTTCGCACATCAGTGATATGTTATTTCGCACATCAGTGATATGTTATTTCGCACATCAGTGATATGTTATTTCGCACATCAGTGATATGTTATTTCGCACATCAGTGATATGTTATTTCGCACATCAGTGATATGTTAATTCGCACATCAGTGATATGTTATTTCGCACATCAGTGATATGTTATTTCGCACATCAGTGATATGTTATTTCGCACATCAGTGATATGTTATTTCGCACATCAGTGATATGTTATTTCGCACATCAGTGATATGTTATTTCGCACATCAGTTATATGTTATTTCGCACATCAGTGATATGTTATTTCGCACATCAGTGATATGTTATTTCGCACATCAGTGATATGTTATTTCGCACATCAGTGATATGTTATTTCGCACATCAGTGATATGTTATTTCGCACATCAGTGATATGTTATTTCGCACATCAGTGATATGTTATTTCGCACATCAGTGATATGTTATTTCGCACATCAGTGATATGTTATTTCGCACATCAGTGATATGTTATTTCGCACATCAGTGATATGTTATTTCGCACATCAGTGATATGTTATTTCGCACATCAGTGATATGTTATTTCGCACATCAGTGATATGTTATTTCGCACATCAGTGATATGTTATTTCGCACATCAGTGATATGTTATTTCGCACATCAGTGATATGTTATTTCGCACATCAGTGATATGTTATTTCGCACATCAGTGATATGTTATTTCGCACATCAGTGATATGTTATTTCGCACATCAGTGATATGTTATTTCGCACATCAGTGATATGTTATTTCGCACATCAGTGATATGTTATTTCGCACATCAGTGATATGTTATTTCGCACATCAGTGATATGTTATTTCGCACATCAGTGATATGTTATTTCGCACATCAGTGATATGTTATTTCGCACATCAGTGATATGTTATTTCGCACATCAGTGATATGTTATTTTGCACATCAGTGATATGTTATTTCGCACATCAGTGATATGTTATTTCGCACATCAGTGATATGTTATTTCGCACATCAGTGATATGTTATTGCGCACATCAGTGATATGTTATTTCGCACATCAGTGATATGTTATTTCGCACATCAGTGATATGTTATTTCGCACATCAGTGATATGTTATTTCGCACATCAGTGATATGTTATCTTGTTTCGCATGTTACATTCACATAGACAAATATCCTGGTAATATGAATGCTGTAAAACAAATATTCCCACGAGTCGGATATTATGTCAGGTGGCCAGTTCCCTTGCTCGTCGCTTTTCATTCAGAGGCTATTCCCCGAAAATTATTAAAACCGTTTGGGATCCAGTTTTGTGGGGGTGAGTCGACCTCAGTACCCGATTGATTCGACAAAATAATCCCAATGGGGGAATAGAGGGCAAAATAGGATAATTGGGATTGAACTCACACCCCACTATCTTGATAGGCAAGTGCACTAAGCACTTATAGTTCACATGATATTGTAGTATCATACTTCTTATATACATGATATTGTAGTATCATACTTGTTATATACATAATATTATAGTAGCATACTTGTTATATACATGATATTATAGTATCATACTTGTTATATACATGATATTGTAGTATCATACTTGTTATATACATGATATTGTAGTATCATACTTGTTATATACTTGATATTGTAGTATCATACTTGTTATATACATGTTATTGTAATAGCATAATTGTTATATACATGATATTGTAGTATCATACTTGTTATATACATGATATTGTAGTATTATACTTGTTATATACATGATATTGTAGTATCATACTTGTTATATACATATTGTAGTATCATACTTGTTATATAGATATTGTAGTATCAGACTTGTTATATACGTGGTATTGTAGTATCATACTTGTTATATACGTGGTATTGTAGTATCATACTTGTTATATACATGATATTGCAGTATCATACTTGTTATATACATGATATTGTAGTATCATACTTGTTATATACATTATATTGTAATATCATACTTGTTATATACATTATATTGTAGTATCATACTTGTTATATACATATTGTAGTATCATACTTGGTATATACGTGGTATTGTAGTATCATACTTGTTATATACATGATATTGCAGTATCATACTTGTTATATACATGATACTGTAGTATCATACTTGTTATATACATGATATTGTAGTATCATACTTGTTATACACATGATATTATAGTATCATACTTGTTATATACATATTGTAGTATCATACTTGTTATATACATGATATTGTAGTATCATACTTGTTATATACGTGATATTGTAGTTTCATACTTGTTATATACATGATATTGCAGTATCATACTTGTTATATACATGATATTGTATTATCATACTTGTTTTGTAATGATATATAAGTGTCATACATGTTATATACATGATATTGTAGTATCATACTTGTTATATTCATGATATTGTAGTATCATACATGTTATATACATGATATTGTAGTATCATACTTGTTATATTCATGATAATGCAGTATCATATATGTTATATACATGGTATTGTGGTATCATAATTGTTATATACATGATATTGTAGTATCATGCGTGTTATATACATGGTATTGATTGATTGATTGATTTAGGAATCGACATCACAGCATTCGGGGCATTCCCATAAGTGCTCCGTCCCCATCCTAAGCAGCCAGAGAAGAGTAAAAACACTAATAGTGTTGTGTTGTTTATACATGGTATTTGTGGTAGCATACTTTTTATGTACATGATATTATAGTATCATACTATTTATATATATATATATGACATTGTAGTATAAAGACTGATAATGATGTGGGTCAATATCAGCTTATTAAGAGAGGTGTGAGACAGGGATGTGTAATGTCTCCAGATCTTTTTTCTCTATACAGTGAATATATTTTCAGAAATGTAGAAGATATAAATGGAATTATCATCGGAGGACGAAACATCAATAACATTAGATACACAGATGATACAGTATTGATTGCAGGCAATGAGCAGGATCTGCAACAATTAGTAGATGCGGTTGTTGTACACAGTGAACAACTAGCGTTAAAATTAAATTGTAAAGAGACACAGATTAGGGTCGTCACTAGGATGAACGAAGTACCCACAATGTAATATACAAGTAAATGGCAATATTCTTCAACAAGTGAATAGGTACAATTATCTCGGAACAGTTATTACGTCTTATGGGGGATGCATTGAAGAGATTAGAACAAGAATTGACATGGCGAAAGTAGCCTGTTAGCAAGATGAACAACATACTGACCAATACAATTATGTCAATTGTAACGAGAAAAAGAGTGTTGAGGTGCTACATACAGCCTGTACTTTTGTATGGATGTGAAGTTTGGACAATGAGCAGTCAAGCTCAAAAATATCTTATGGCTTTGGAATTGTGGTTTTTGAGGAGAGTGCACAGAATACCATGGACAGACAAAACACCAATGACCAAGTGCTAAAAAAAAAAAAAAATGAAAATCATAAATTGATTAGAGAAATTAGACGTAGATAGTCATAATTTGTGACCACGTGACATGGACGAGACAAGAATACTGAGCTGATCCACGACTCTGGTGATCAAGTGAAATGGCGAGTCATGACCGCCCACGCTTTCCGGCATGGCACATGATGGATGGATTGTAGTATCATACTTGTTAGAGACATGATATTGTAGTATCATACTTGTTATAGACATGATATTATAGTATCATCCATCCATCCATCATGTGCCATGCCGGTAAGCGTGGGCGGTCATGTTCTGCCATCTCAATCGATCACCAGAGTCGTGGATCAGCTCCGTGTTTCTGTCTCGACTATGCCACAAGGCCAAGACATCCAGGTACTTGCTTCTAGGTCTTCCCCTTGGTCTGTTCCCCTCGATCTTAGCAGTTGTCACAAGTTCTCCAGATCATTTCTTCTTATAACTTGCCAAAAAAATTTTGACTGTCTACGTCTAATGTCTCTTATCAGTTTACGATCTTCATTTGTTTCTTGGAGAACTTGTTCATTGGTCTTTCTGGCTGTCCATGGTATTCTTTGCATTTTAATCAGAAACCACATTTCTACAGCCATCAGATGTTTTTCAGCCTGACTGCTCATTGTCCAAGCTTCACATCCATATAAGAGCACAGGTCCTATGTAGTATCTCAACACTCTTTTTCTCGTTTCAATTGACATCTTTTTATTGGTCAGTATGTTTTTCATCTTGCTAAAGGCTACTTTTGCCATGTTCTAATGTTTTCTACTTTTGCCATGTTTCTTGTTCTAATCTCTTCAAGGCATCTTCCATCAGATGTTATTACTGTTCCGAGACAATTGTACCTATTCACTTGCCGAAGAATATTCCCATTTACTTGTATATTACATTGTGGTATTTCGTTCTTTCTAGTAACGACCATAATCTGTGTCTTTTTATAATTTAATTTGTTAGTTGTTCACTGTGTGTAACAACCTCATCTACTAAATTTTGCAGGTCCTGTTCATTGTCTGCAATCAAGACTGTATCATCTGCATATCTAATGTTATTGATGCATCGTCCCCCAATGTTGATTCCTTCCATATCTTCAATATTTCTGAAAATACTTTCACTGTACAGGGAAAACAGATCTGGAGACATTACACATCCCTGTCTCACACGTCTCTTAATAGGCCGATATTGGCTTACTTCATTATCAACTCTTATGGCAGCTTGTTTCCAATATATGTTTTTTACAAGTCTAAGATCTTTTCCATCAATATGTAGATCCTCAAGCATGCTTATCATGTTGACATGTCTCACTTTATCGAAAGCCTTTGTGTAGTCAATAAAGTTAAGGTGTAGATCTTTGTTTACTTCTATAGTACGTTCGACTACGGTTCTCAGCATATACACAGCATTTACTGTACCCTTGCCTTCTACAAACCAACATTGTTCTTCTCCTATTTCAGGTTGTATTTTCCTCCTAACTCTTTGCATGATAATTCTTAGCAAAATCTTCGTGATGTGACTCATTATACTAATTGTTCGATGTTGATCACATTCCAAGGATCCGGATTTCTTTGGGATTGCAATAAATACAGAATTTCATAACTCCTGAGGTATATTTCCTGTATTATATATTGTATTAAGCAGACTGGTAACTTTATTTATTCCATAGTCTTCTAAAGCATTAATCATTTCTGTTGTGACGCTGTCTGAACCGGGGGTCTTGCCAGATTTCATATGGTTAAGAGCATTCTGAACCTCCATCTTTAAAATTACTGGTCCTTCATTATTATTTTGAACATCATACTGTTCGTCTCTGTTATCGTCATAAAGGTTTGTCACGTAATCTGACCATACATGTAAGATCTGATCTTTTTTCTATTATGACTCTTCCATCTTTTGTCTGTAGGCAGCCTGCTGATGTACTTGTTCTTTGATTAGTAAGCTCCTGAATTCTTTTGTGCATTAGTTTCGCATTTTTACTGTTGTGTTGTTCTTCAATTTCTCTGCAATTTTTCTCAAGCCATGTTTCTTTTGCCTCCTTACATAAGGTTCTGACTTTTCTGTGAATTTCTTCATATTTGGCAGGATTATTTTTGTTCTGTCTTCTTGTTTCCATTAGTTGTAAAATTTCTTCAGTCATCCATGTCTTAAGGCCCACTTTCTTTACTTTTGGAATAGTTCTTTCTGCTGCACAACTGATTGAATTCTTCAGCATTTCCCATTGATCATCTACATCTTGAAATAGGATCTCTAGATCAGACAATAAATCAAATTTGTTCTTTACTTCTATGTTAACATTATCTTGTATTTCTTTGTCAGTTTTCAATTTGCACAAGTCATATTTAGGGTTTCCTGCTGTATACTTGACTTTCTTTAACTTTATCCTCTATGTGCCTATAATTAATCTGTGATCACTGTAACAGTCTGCATTTGGAACTGTTTTTACGACTGTTAACGCATTTTGAAACCTTTTGCTAATCAGGATGTAATCTATCTGGTTTTTAATCCTGCTGTCTGGACTCCTCCATGTCCATAATCTTCTAGGATGCTGTTTAAACCAGGTGTTTCCTACAACCGTTTCTTGTTCTTTTGCCCATTCTACAAGTCTGTATCCTCTTTCATTTCTCTCTCCCAAACCATGGTTGCCTACACTGCATCCATCGCTTTGCTTTCCTATTTTTGCGTTGAAATCACCCATTATGATATTTATTTCTGATTTTTTACAGTTCTTCACAGCAGACTCCATGTCATTATAAAATTCCTCTATACTTTCTTCACTAGATTCACTTGTTGGGGCATATACTTGAATGACATTTATTTTAAAAGGTCTTCCGTTTAATTTTACTAATAGAACTCTGTCTGACACAGCCTGATATCCCTTGACAGAATTTGATGTTTGCTTATCTAATATAATGGCTACACCTCTTTGCTGTTCTTCTCCCCCAGAGTAAATAATCTTACAATCCTCTCATGTCCTTATCTCTGCTCCTTTCAATCTCGTTAACCAAATATTCCTAATATCTTAAGCTTCTCTCTTTCCATTTCTTTTTTGATGTTTTCTAATTTTCCATCTGCATTCATTGTTCTAACATTCCAAGTTCCTACTTTCAGTGATATTAATCTTTTGCACCTAGTAGCCTGTTGACGGTCTGGAGTCACCTGGTGCGCATGAATATCCCTACCGGGCGAGGCTGCTCCTATGGAGCACCCATTTACGCCGTTTCTCTGATTATCGATGAGTCCACACAACATGATTTTCTTGGCATCTATAAAGAAGGTAGTTTGTCATTCCTTTCCTTCCTAGCAGTGACCATACTGGTCAGTGACCGTAGCCAATGTCTCCTCAAAAGAAAGATCCTCTCCCTACCGTCGTGAAGGTGGAGACCATAACCTACAACTATCTGTCGGCTGCTCTCCATCTTCATCCACCACCTGCACCCATGGCTTCACGTAACCTTGATCTGGTGGATAAACGGGTACTCCACCTTGCCCAAGGATGTCCTGTAGCTAGCGGAGGGAAAGAGGTGCCTTACTTCTCCTTCGATAGGGGATACCCCTACACCGCTACCCGTATCATACTTGTTGTAAACATGATAGTATAGTATCATACTTATTGTATACATGATATTGTAGTATCATACTTGTTATATACATGATATTGTAGTATCATACTTGTTATATACATGATGTTGTAGTACCATACTTGTTATATACATGATATTGTAATAGCATACTTGTTATATACATCATATTGTAGTTTCATACTTGTTATATACATGATATTGTAGTATCATACTTGTTATATACATGATATTGTAGTACCATACTTGTTATATACATCATATTGTAGTTTCATACTTGTTATATACATGATATTGTAGTATCATACTTGTTATATTCATGATATTGTAATATCATACTTGTTATATACATGATATTGTAGTATCATACTTGTTATATACATGATATTGTAGTATCATACTTGTTATATTCATGATATTGTAATATCATACTTGTTATATTCATGATATTGTAATATCATACTTGTTATATACATGATATTGTAGTATCATACTTGTTATATACATGATATTGTAGTATCATACTTGTTATATACATGATATTGTAGTACCATACTTGTTATATACATGATATTGTAATATCATACTTGTTATATATATCATATTGTAGTATCATACTTGTTATATATATATATATATATATATATATATATATATATATATATATATATATATATATATATATATATATATATATATATATATATGATATTGTGGTATCATACTTGTTACATACATGATATTGTGGTATCATACTTGTTATATACACGATATTGTGGTGCATACTTGTTATATACATGGTATTGTAATAGCATAATTATTATATACATGATATTGTAGTATCATACTTGTAATATACATGGTATTTGTGGTAGCATACTTTTTATGTACATGATATTATAGTACTATTTATATACATGATATTGTAGTATAAAGACTAATAATGATGTGGGTCAATATCGGCCTATTAAGGGAGGTGTGAGACAGGGATGTGTAATGTCTCCAGATCTTTTTTCTCTATACAGTGAAAATATTTTCAGAAATGTAGAAGATGTAAATGGAATTATCATCGGAGGACGAAACATCAATAACATTAGATACACAGATGATACAGTATTGATTGCAGGCAATGAGCAGGATCTGCAACAATTAGTAGATGCGGTTGTTGTACACAGTGAACAACTAGCGTTAGAATTAAATTGTAAAGAGACACAGATTATGGTCGTCACTAGGATGAACGAAGTACCCACAATGTAATATACAAGTAAATGGCAATATTCTTCAACAAGTGAATAGGTACAATTATCTCGGAACAGTTATTACGTCTTATGGGGGATGCCTTGAAGAGATTAGAACAAGAATCGACATGGCGAAAGTAGCCTGTTAGCAAGATGAACAACATACTGACCAATACAATTATGTCAATTGTAACGAGAAAAAGAGTGTTGAGGTGCTACATACAGCCTGTACTTTTGTATGGATGTGAAGTTTGGACAATGAGCAGTCAAGCTCAAAAATATCTTATGGCTTTGGAATTGTGATTTTGAGGAGAGTGCACAGAATACCATGGACAGACAAAACACCAATGACCAAGTGCTAAAAAAAATAAAATGAAAATCATAAATTGATTAGAGAAATTAGACGTAGAGAGTCATAATTTTTTGGTCACGTTATGAGAAGAAATAAACTTGAGAACTTGGTGACAATGGGGAAGAGAACAAGGGGAAGACAGAGATGTAAATACATGGTTCGCTTGACCACGTGACATGGACGAGACAAGAATACTGAGCTGATCCACGACTCTGGTGATCAAGTGAAATGGCGAGTCATGACCGCCCACGCTTTCCGGCATGGCACATGATGGATGGATTGTGGTATCATACTTGTTAGAGACATGATATTGTAGTATCATACTTGTTATAGACATGATATTATAGTATCATCCATCCATCCATCATGTGCCATGCCGGTAAGCGTGGGCGGTCATGTTCTGCCATCTCAATCGATCACCAGAGTCGTGGATCAGCTCCGTGTTTCTGTCTCGACTATGCCACAAGGCCAAGACATCCAGGTACTTGCTTCTAGGTCTTCCCCTTGGTCTGTTCCCCTCGATCTTAGCAGTTGTCACCAAGTTCTCCAGATCATTTCTTCTTATAACTTGCCAAAAATATTGTGACTGTCTACGTCTAATGTCTCTTATCAGTTTACGATCTTCATTTGTTTCTTGGAGAACTTGTTCATTGGTCTTTCTGGCTGTCCATGGTATTCTTTGCATTTTAATCAGAAACCACATTTCTACAGCCATCAGATGTTTTTCAGCCTGACTGCTCATTGTCCAAGCTTCACATCCATATAAGAGCACAGGTTCTATGTAGTATCTCAACACTCTTTTTCTCGTTTCAATTGACATCTTTTTATTGGTTAGTATGTTTTTCATCTTGCTAAAAGCTACTTTTGCCATGTTCTAATGTTTTCTACTTTTGCCATGTTTCTTGTTCTAATCTCTTCAAGGCATCTTCCATCAGATGTTATTACTGTTCCGAGACAATTGTACCTATTCACTTGCCGAAGAATATTCCCATTTACTTGTATATTATATTGTGGTATTTCGTTCTTTCTAGTAACGACCATAATCTGTGTCTTTTTACAATTTAATTTGTTAGTTGTTCACTGTGTGTAACAACCGCATCTACTAAATTTTGCAGGTCCTGTTCATTGTCTGCAATCAAGACTGTATCATCTGCATATCTAATGTTATTGATGCATCGTCCCCCAATGTTGATTCCTTCCATATCTTCAATATTTCTGAAAATACTTTCACTGTACAGGGAAAACAGATCTGGAGACATTACACATCCCTGTCTCACACCTCTCTTAATAGGCTGATATTGGCTTACTTCATTATCAACTCTTATGGCAGCTTGTTTCCAATATATGTTTTTTACAAGTCTAAGATCTTTTCCATCAATATGTAGATCCTCAAGCATGCTTATCATGTTGACATGTCTCACTTTATCGAAAGCCTTTGTGTAGTCAATAAAGCAAAGGTGTACATCTTTGTTTACTTCTATAGAACGTTCGACTACGGTTCTCAGCATATACACAGAATTTACTGTACCCTTGCCTTCTACAAACCCACATTGTTCTTCTCCTATTTCAGGTTGTATTTTCCTCCTAACTCTTTGCATGATAATTCTTAGCAAAATCTTAGTGATGTGGCTCATTATACTAATTGTTCGATGTTGATCACATTCCAAGGATCCGGATTTCTTTGGGATTGCAATAAATACAGAATTACATAACTCCTGATGTATATTTCCAGTATTATATATTGTATTAAGCAGACTGGTAACTTTATCTATTCCATAGTCTTCTAAAGCATTAATCATTTCTGTTGTGACGCTGTCTGAACCGGGGGTCTTGCCAGATTTCATATGGTTAAGAGCATTCTGAATCTCCATCTTCAAAATTACTGGTCCTTCATTATTATTTTGAACATCATACTGTTCGTCTCTGTTATCGTCATAAAGGTTTGTCACGTAATCTGACCATACATGTAAGATCTGATCTTTTTTCTATTATGACTCTTCCATCTTTTGTCTGTAGGCAGCCTGCTGATGTACTTGTTCTTTGATTAGTAAGCTCCTGAATTCTTTTGTGCATTAGTTTCGCATTTTTACTGTTGTGTTGTTCTTCAATTTCTCTGCAATTTTTCTCAAGCCATGTTTCTTTTGCCTCCTTACATAAGGTTCTGACTTTTCTGTGAATTTCTTCATATTTGGCAGGATTATTTTTGTTCCGTCTTCTTGTTTCCATTAGTTGTAAAATTTCTTCAGTCATCCATGTCTTAAGGCCCACGTTCTTTACTTTTGGAATAGTTCTTTCTGCTGCACAACTGATTGAATTCTTCAGCATTTCCCATTGATCATCTACATCTTGAAATAGGATCTCTAGATCAGACAATAAATCAAATTTGTTCTTTACTTCTATGTTAAAATTATCTTGTATTTCTTTGTCAGTTTTCAATTTGCACAAGTCATATTTAGGGTTTCCTGCTGTATACTTGACTTTCTTTAACTTTATCCTCAATGTGCCTATAATTAATCTGTGATCACTGTAACAGTCTGCATTTGGAACTGTTTTTACGACTGTTAACGCATTTTGAAACTTTTTGCTAATCAGGATGTAATCTATCTGGTTTTTAATCCTGCTGTCTGGACTCCTCCATGTCCATAATCTTCTAGGATGCTGTTTAAACCAGGTGTTTCCTACAACCGTTTCTTGTTCTTTTGCCCATTCTACAAGTCTGTATCCTCTTTCATTTCTCTCTCCCAAACCATGGTTGCCTACACTGCATCCATCGCTTTGCTTTCCTATTTTTGCGTTGAAATCACCCATTATGATATTTATTTCTGATATTTCTTCAAAGAAGACTCCATGTCATTATAAAATTCCTCTATACTTTCTTCACTAGATTCACTTGTTGGGGCATATACTTGAATGACATTTATTTTAAAAGGTCTTCCGTTTAATTTTACTAATAGAACTCTGTCTGACACAGCCTGATATCCCTTGACAGAATTTGATGTTTGCTTATCTAATATAATGGCTACACCTCTTTGCTGTTCTTCTCCCCCAGAGTAAATAATCTTACAATCCTCTCCTGTCCTTATCCCTGCTCCTTTCCATCTCGTTAACCAAATATTCCTAATATCTTAAGCTTCTCTCTTTCCATTTCTTTTTTGATGTTTTCTAATTTTCCATCTGCATTCATTGTTCTAACATTCCAAGTTCCTACTTTCAGTGATATTAATCTTTTGCACCTAGTAGCCTGTTGACGGTCTGGAGTCACCTGGTGCGCATGAATATCCCTACCGGGCGAGGCTGCTCCTATGGAGCACCCATTTACCCCGTTTCTCTGATTATCGATGAGTCCACACAACATGATTTTCTTGGCATCTATAAAGAAGGTAGTTTGTCATTGCTTTCCTTCCTAGCAGTGACCATACTGGTCAGTGACCGTAGCCATTGTCTCCTCAAAAGAGAGATCCTCTGCCTACCGTTGTGAAGGTGGAGACCATAACCTACAACTATCTGTCGGCTGCTCTCCATCTTCATCCACCACCTGCACCCATGGCTTCACGTAACCCTGATCTGGGGGATAAACGGGTACTCCACCTTGCCCAAGGGTGTCCCGTAGGCTAGCGGAGGGAAGGAGGTGCCTTACTTCTCCTTCGATAGGGGATACCCCTACACCGCTACCCGTATCATACTTGTTGTAAACATTATAGTATAGTATCATACTTATTATATACATGATATTGTAGTATCATACTTGTTATATACATGATATTGTAGTATCATACTTGTTATATACATGATATTGTAGTATCATACTTGTTATATACATGATATTATAGTACCATACTTGTTATATACATGATATTGTAATATCAAACTTGTTATATACATCATATTGTAGTTTCATACTTGTTATATATATATATATATATGATATTGTAGTATCATACTTGTTATATATATGGTATTGTGGTATCATACTTGTTACATAATGGTATTGTGGTATCATACTTGTTATAAACATGGTATTGTAATAGCATAATTATTATATACATGATATTGTAGTATCATACTTGTTATATACATGGTATTGTAATAGCATACTTGTTATATACATGATATTGTAGTATCATACTTGTTATATACATGATATTGTAGTATCATACTTGTTATATACATGATATTATAGTATCATACTATTTTTATACATGATATTGTAGTATAAAGACTAATAATGATGTGGGTCAATATCAGCCTATTAAGAGAGGTGTGAGACAGGGATGTATAATGTCTCCAGATCTTTTTTCTCTATTCAGTGAAAATATTTTCAGAAATGTAGAAGATGTAAATGGAATTATCATCGGAGGACGAAACATCAATAACATTAGATACACAGATGATACAGTATTGATTGCAGGCAATGAGCAGGATCTGCAACAATTAGTAGATGCGGTTGTTGCACACAGTGAACAACTGGGGTTAGAATTAAATTGTAAAGAGACACAGATTATGGTCGTCACTAGGATGAACGAAGTACCCACAATGTAATATACAAGTAAATGGCAATATTCTTCAACAAGTGAATAGGTACAATTATCTCGGAACAGTTATTACGTCTTATGGGGGATGCCTTGAAGAGATTAGAACAAGAATCGACATGGCGAAAGTAGCCTGTTAGCAAAATGAACAACATACTGACCAATACAATTATGTCAATTGTAACGAGAAAAAGAGTGTTGAGGTGCTACATACAGCCTGTACTTTTGTATGGATGTGAAGTTTGGGCAATGTGCAGTCAAGCTCAAAAATATCTTATGGCTTTGGAATTGTGGTTTTTGAGGAGAGTGCACAGAATACCATGGACAGACAAAAAACCATTGACTAAGTACTCAAAAAACAAAAACAAAATGAAAATCGTAAATTGATTAGAGAAATTAGACGTAGAGAGTCAACATATTTTGGTCACGTTATGAGAAGAAATAAACTTGAGAACTTGGTGACAATGGGACAAGGTCGTGGGGAAGTGAACAAGGGGAAGACAGAGAAGTAAATACATGGATCGCTTGACCACGTGACATGGACGAGACAAGAATACTGAGCTGATCCACGACTCTGGTGAGCGAGTGAAATGGCGAGTCATGACCGCCCACGTTTTCCGGCATGGCACATGGTGGATGGATTGTAGTATCATACTTGTTATAGACATGATATTGTAGTATCATACTTGTTATAGGCATGATATTATAGTATCATACTTGTTGTATACATGATAGTAAGCAATCATACTTATTATATACATGATATTGTAGTATCATACTTATTATATACATGATATTGTAGTATCATACTCGTTATATACATGATATTGTAGTATCATACTTATTATATACATGATATTGTAGTATCATACTTTTTATATACATGATATTGTAGTGTCATACTTGTTGTATATATGATATTGTAGTATCACACTCGTTATATACATGATATTGTAGTATCATACTTATTATATACATGATATTGTAGTATCATACTTGTTATAGACATGACATTGTAGTGTCATACTTGTTATATACATGATATTGTAGTATCATATATATATATATATATATATATATATATATATATATATATATATATATATATATATATATATATATATATATATACATGATATTGTAATGTCATACTTGTTATATGCATGATATTGTAGTATCATACTTGTTATATACATGATATTGTAGAGTCATACTTGTTATATACATGATATTGTAGTATCATACTTGTTATATACATGATATTGTAGAGTCATACTTGTTATATACATGATATTGTAGTATCATACTAGTTATATACATGATATTGTAGTATCATACTTGTTGTATACATGATATTGTAGTATCATACTTGTTATATACATGATATTGTAGTATCATACTTGTTGTATACATGATATTGTAGTGTCATACTTGTTATTTACATGATATTGTAGTACCATACTTGCTATATACTTGATATTGTAGGATCATAATTATTAACCACGTGATATTTGGCAAACTAATAAACGTAAAATTGCCTACTAAATCAATCTGGGGTTAGGGTTGAGCGCAACGCCCTGCAAATGGTATGCGACATATTATTTGTTGTATGTTGTATTATTATTTACACGGCATAGTTATTATCGTTAACCACAATATGTTTCTATTATCCTGCTTATTCTTTTTCTTATAGTCCATGCCATACTGCGTAAGTGAGCATATCTGTCCACAGCCTTCTGTTTCCTGTACTGGCTAATCTTCATATAATCCATGTTGTATGGCGTTGATGATCATGTCTGACTACAACCTTCAGTCTCATATACGGCCAATAATTTCTGATACTGATGTTCTTCCGTCCCATGATGTTGTCAAAATATCCAGCATCTTCTCTGTCGGTCTTCACCTACAACTTTTCCTCTTCAGTTTTCCCGTGGACACAACATAATTCAATTTACTCGTTGTCACGACATACTCAAACGCTCTCGCTGTCACAACATTCTCCAACTTTCCCGTGGTCATCACATACTAGAACTTTCCCGTTATCACGACATACTCCAACTTTCACGTTATCACGACATTCTCCAACTTTCCCGTTATCACGATATACTCCAACTTTCACGTTATCACGACATACTCCAACTTTCACGTTATCACGACATTCTCCAACTTTCCCGTTATCACGACATTCTCCAACTTTCCCGTTATCACGATATACTCCAACTTTCACGTTATCACGACATACTCCAACTTTCACGTTATCACGACATTCTCCAACTTTCCCGTTATCACGACATTCTCCAACTTTCCCGTTATCACGACATATTACAACTTTCCCATTGTCGCGACCTAATTCAACTTTCCTGTTGTCTACATGAAATTTACAATGTCCCTCAACCCTCCACTGATGAACTGTCTTCTCCAGGTTGGCAACGATGGCCATCCCCGGTGGCCTACACGTGATGTACCTGATCGGACTGTTGTGTTTAAGTGTCGGCCTCTTCCTCCAACTGATTGCTCTGGCTAGTTCCCAGTGGTCGCTGAAGGAAGGAACCCCAACCCACTACTACGGCCTGTGGGACCAGTGTGCTGGAGAGGTTTGTAAGGAGCACACTGAGGATTTCGTCACAGGTCAGTCCTAGTCTGTTATACAAGAGTTTAAAGGAGGATCGACTTCATTGCACCTGATTTTATCACAGGTGGCCTGGCCTCTTTCCACAGGGTGGCTTGTAGAAATCACCACACGGAACACGAACCCACTAGCTCCAGCGACGACTCCCAGGAGTTTTCGAGAAAACGGCATTCGTGAACTGAATGTTTTAGTCCGGAATGGAACCCATAACCTTCGGAGCGCAAGGCAGGCGACGTAATAATTTGGCCACAGAGACTCCGTGTCTGTTATAATTCATTGTTTATAGCGCTTACAAGCGTGATATTTACTCTACAGGACTGTCTAGTGCAGTGATATATAAAGATCGCACAAGCGTGATATTTAACTCTACAGGACTGCCTGCTGCAGTGATATCGACCATGGACAAATGATGTGATGATAATGATGATGATTATGATGGTGATGATGATGATGATGATGATGATGATGATGATGATGATGATGATGATGATGATGATGATGATTATGATGATGATGATGATGATGATGATGATGATGATGATGATGATGATGATGATGATGATGATGATGATGATGATGATGATTATGATGATGATGAAGAAGCAAATTATTATTACAATCAGTCATGAACAAATTGGACACATCACACATTTGATTACGTTGCCTCCATAAATAACAAATGAGATGGCTACAAATAAGTTGGAAGGATATTTGCCGAGGCAATGCGGGCGGTAAACAGCACCAAGAGCTTGCAGCAAAACAACAGCAAACAAATACAAGTGAACAGCTGGAGAACATGTGGCAACATACATATGTGGATCCTGTACCTTTCCACAAACACTAATGAAGAAAATTGAGTTATTCTTAAAATAATGCGGGGAAAGAAGAAAACTAATGATGACATGCTACCAGGTCTGAACCACTTGACTACTTCGCCACGAAGACTCCACTTTCAAGCGACTTTTTACCAGGTCTGAACGTTAAAGACGTTCATAAAGAGTGTCAAGTCTTAGAAGTGAAATACTGTTGCCGTACTACACGTGACAGCTGTTTAGAAAATAACAACAGTAATGGAAGGCATGGCTACTGGGAGAAGAGGATGCAGTTTACGAAGACGAGGCTAACATGAGGACATTAAAGACTCCATGACATATAAATGGGAGGACATTAAAGACTCCACGACATATAAATGTGTGGACATTAAAGACTCCATGACATATAAATGTACGAGTCGTAAAATCCTCTTTCAGACGGGCCATGATGTGAGTCACGTGCAGCCAACCGACTGCTGGATGATGATGATGAATATATTTATATAGTTAGTCCTATGGCAAATACTGCCATTGATGGGGGAAATGAGAGCCTTTCGCATATTCTAAGTCAAGGTCTAACCAGGTACGGTGGTCAGTTTATTTCCTCTTCGCCATTCATCCTCAGACAAGTTATAGATCGCTCTGAAAATTATGAAGCGTCTATTTTATGATTTACTTAAAGTTAAATATTGAGCACAACCCACTACTGGCAACGCTGATCGTATTCTGGCATGAACCTAAGGCCTATCCACGTCAATATGGAACGTGGACGTGGATAGGCCTTAGGTTCATGCCAGAATACGATCAGCGTTGTCAGTAGTGGGTTGTGCTCAATATTTAAATTTCAAATCCAGAAACAACCAAATAATCAATTACTGAATGTTGTTTAGGTCTCTCAATAACTTCGCATTAATGATTTTCTCACATCATTTTGGCCCTTTCATTCTGTCCAGGCACCAGTTAAAGACTTGAATATGTAATCTTCAGCCTCCCAGACTCTGCTAAATAGTTTGTGCAGTAATTTAATTTATGTGTTATATTGGCTTTAATCTCTTATACTAGGATACCATCTGGACTTCCCCCATCCCTAAAATGTTTACGTTTTTCTAATTTCATGTTTAGATGGTTTCGCACAGTTTGAATCAACTCAACTGTTCAGGGTAGATATATGGGTATGCTTAGGGATTAAATGGTTAAAGAGTTCCTCGAAGTTTTCAGCTGTCTTTTAAAGTGATCTTTAATGTTGATTAGAACTCTTCCACTGCTATTGTTTTATAAGTTGCATGGTTAGTTTTAAGTTTCAAGTTAAACTGTGCGAAACAATATATAGAGGAAATCCTACAAGAAAGCTGAAAAGAAAAATGAAAACCGTAAACTGATTAGAAAAAAATTAGACGTAGGCAGTTGTTTTGGACACGCTAGGAAGAGAAATAAAGAGAAAAACTGTGTCCATATTTCCCCAAGATATCTTCCAAACCAGCGTTCAGATCAGCCATCAACATTCTGATATTACAGTTTCTCAGATTACAAGTTTCATGTAACGTTCCTCCTTGACTAACTAATTGTTATTGTTTTTGGTGCCTAATACGGAACCATATTAATGTTTACTTTCTGTTGTGAGGTTCTAAATAATGCTGTTATTAATCTATCACTCATTGTTAGCCCTTCTATAAGTGCTTTTTCTGTCTCTTTAGAAAATATTAGTACCACTCATTGCTTACCCTTCAATAAGTGCTTTCTCTGCCTCTTTAGAGAATATTAGGACCACTCATTCACCGAAAGGCATCTCCCTCTGAATGCTGTGACTAGCACTGTTTCACCTGTACTTATAAACTTTTCTCCTGTTCTAATCTATTTTGTTTCGCATAATCTCAGAATGATAAAATCGTATAATATTTTATTTAGCCATTTATTATAATGTCTCCCACAATCATATCTGATTTCTCCAATTATTATACTGTTTTCCCACAATAATATTTGATTTCTCCAATTATTACAGTTTTCCCACAATCATATTTGATCTATCCAATTATTATACTGTCTATTCTTCAACAAGTGAATCGGTCCAATTATCTCGGAACAGTCATAACATCTGATAGGAGATGTCTTGAAGAGATTAGAACAGGAATCGCCATGGCGAAAGTAGCCTTTAGCAAGATGAAAAACATTCTGACCAATTAAAAGATGTCAATTGAAACGAGAAAAAGAGTGTTGAGGGGATACATAGAGCCTGTTCTTTTGTATGGATATGAAACTTGGACAATGAGCAGTCAAGCTGAAAAACATCTGATGGCTGCAGAAATGTGGTTTCTGAGAAAAATGCAAAGAATACCATGGATAGACAGAAAAACCAATGACCAAGTACTACAGGAGACAAATGACAATCGTAAATTGATTAGAGAAATTAGACGTAGACAGTCAACATTTTTTGGACATGTTATGAGAAGGAATGTATTGGAGGAAGTGACAACTGGAAAGATCGAAGGAACAGACCAAGAGGAAGACCGAGAGGAAAATACCTGGATGGCTTGGCCACATGGCATAAAGGAGACAGGAACACTGGGCTGATCCACGACTCTGGAGATCGAGTGAAATGGCGAGTCATGACCGCCCACGCTTTCCGGCATGGCACATGATTGATTGAATAATCATACTTGATTTCTCCAATTAATATACAGTTCTTCCACAATTATACTAGCTGAAACATTGCAGATACCAAATCTAGAGATGTACCTAGATGAAAGAAGGTCAGTTGGCCATCCAGACTCACTACGGCTTTATACGCCTGAAGTCAGTCTTCCATCTAGAAGAAAGGCCTCCTTTCATTCAAATTGGCCGAGTTGTGTTTTATTAATTTTCTTTGGACTTGTTCATTGCTATTGGATTTTGCAGCTAAATGTTTCTACTTTGGATACAACCAGTCCCTCCGCGAACAATCCTTAGTCGTCCTTTATGACATACATCGTAGGTGGCACTGTTAGTATTCTCTATTTCCCATATGGCTTTGGTAACAGACGTGCGAGAGTCTACAATAGACAAGAGGGTAACTGAAAGTTAACGAGGATTTCAATGTCTATATTTGTCTTCTCAGAGACAAATAACATGTATTTATCGTGCATGCTTTAATTAACATTTTGTGACAACCGGAAAGATTTACGACAAGAGATATAGAGGAAAACGGCAGGAGAAGATGCATGGTAACCTTGTGTTATAGCACGGAAGGGAGTCAACACAGGAATTAATCCATGCCGTCGGAGATTGTACTTGATCGCCCCCGCCAACCGGTAAGGCACTGGATGATGATGATGATGATGATGATGATGATGATGATGATGATGATGATGATGATGATGATGATGATGATGATGGTGATGATGATGATGATGATGATGATGATGATGATGATGATGATGATGATGATTTAATTAGCGGAAGCTGTGGTATAACGGCTAGAATGTTTGGCTGACAAAAGCATGTGAGCATTCCATCAGTGGTTCTATACCAGCTCTCATCATTGGTTACGGGAGATGGGGGATAGAGACTGACCACCTATTCATCCGTGCACTCAGGCCTACAAACTGTCGCTGTGCTACCATCCATCCATCATCCATCATGTGCCATGCCGGTAAGCGTGGGCGGTCATGTTCTGCCATCTCACCCGATCACCAGAATCGTGGATCAGCTCCGTGTTTCTGTCTCGACCATGCCACAAGGCCAAGCCATCCAGGTACTTGCTTCTAGGTCTTCCCCTTGGTCTGTTCCCCTCGATCTTACCAGTTGTCACCAAATTCTCCAATCCATTTCTTCTCATAACATGCCCAAAAAATTTTGACAGTCTACGTCTAATTTCTCTAATCAATTTACGATCTTCATTTGTTTCTTGAAGGACTTGTTCATTGGTCTTTCTGGCTGTCCATGGTATTCTTTGCATTTTCCTCAGAAACCACATCTCTACAGCCATCAGATGTTTTTCAGCCTGACTGCTCATTGTCCACGCTTCACATCCATACAAAAGTACAGGTTCAATGTAGCATCTCAACACTCTTTTTCTCGTTTCAATTGACATCTTTTTATTGGTCAATATGTTTTTCATCTTGCTAAAGGCTACTTTTGCCATGGCGATTCTTGTTCAAATCTCTTCAAGGCATCTCCCATCAGATGTTATTACTGTTCCGAGATAATTGTACCTGCTCACTGTGGCATAACGCAGCCAACATTATTCATTTTATCAACACATGCCGCAAAAAGAGGAAACAACATTAAAAGAAATTGACTTCACAAACGCAATTGGAGATTGGGACTTAAAACTTAACATCAAAACTGGAACTGAACAAGTGACAAATGACGTGGATTCTTGGAAAGATTTCATCAGACCAAGCTCAGAAAACCATTGGATAGGAAAACCACATGACCGCCTTCGCGCCAGTGCATAATTAACATATATTACTATTTCATCAGAAATGTTAATAAGCCCGCACTTTTGTCTGAACTCGCTCCATGGACGGATGTGAGAAGATTGTGTGACCAAAAATTCAATGGGCAAGGCAAAAGTCTGGATCCGAGGTACGTTTGTTAGCCCTTGATTAGACTAAGAACCCGATGTATCAAGTATCAAGTAATGTAAACCCATGTTTGTGATGTCAATGGAAATGTATGATTATTAATTAAAACCTCTGAAATGTAAAAATGCTCGACTGTAGATTCTAACGACGCAAAGCCATTCCCGGGCAGAATATTCTCTTCGATGAAACTACAATCTCTGATATTCTTAGAGATAATTATTAACTTTAAGAAGTGCATTCCACTACTACATTCTATTCTAAACAACTGTGAGAAGTGATGATTCTAAAGCAATCTTGTGCATTTCACCAGAAACATTGTAAAAGATGCTATCACTCTCTACAGCTGAAATGACAGTTCGTGTACTAGAACAAGTGCCTTGTTCTAAAACAGACTTATCTATGCCTATTTACAATCTAGAAAGCTGAAAGTGAAATCAATCTTTCCTTTCTCCTTTATCTATAGAATTAATAGGGTTTGGCGGAATAAATATTTATATTTATGTCAAATTTAATTAGATAAGAGCACTTATGAACTGCAACACATGAGAAAGTTGTGCTTCGCGGAACACCATCACGCGCAGTGAACTTAACTCATTACTCAATATAACTTAAAACACAACACCACTCATCACCACACAACCCAACACTCAACATCACAACAACAACAGGTAATGGAAGAGAGTTATTAGACACAAGAAGAAGAAGTAGTTAATTGGGAAAACACAGAGAATTATTTATACACATTGTAAACACCATTTAGTGGAAGAAATGTTCTAAATGTATGTCATTTATTTACATGCATCTTGACATATTCTCACTCTTGTCAATGTCTTACTGTACACGTTCACTGACCCCGGTCAAATGAGAACTTACATACAGCAGGAACAAGTTGATACAAGGCGTACACCGTGTGATAATCTCTGACCACCCCAACTTAACGCAACACTAGCTCAGAGAGAAAAGGAGGGGAGGGGAACTAGTTCCTACTTCAGGAATTTAGATTTCTTCCGACCTACTTCTTATTATTGTATTGGTAGGAATGTATATATTTATGCGAATATTCATCAGTGATCTTGGTGGCTACATACCAACAACCACCCAACACATCAGCAAATTAACCACCTAAATCAGACCTGAGGGAGGGAAGCCGAGAGAAAGAGATGAACCACAAGTGAGAGGGAGGATGACTTCGCTATGAGCAGAGCATGGGGAGGCCTTCAGAGGAGCTATACGGGCAGACCTGAAGTGGATCCATCAGTCAATGGACCCTGGCTTACCTAATCCTCCAGTCACCAGGTTACTTTTCTCATAGGTAGAACCACACCCAATTACAGGAACACTGATATGTTTATGGTTGAGACACCACTATCATACTTAATATGTACAACATCAAAATGTTTACTATGTTTTCACACTTGTTGACATCTCATATATTGATGCTTGTTATTGATTGTCTGGGACAATGGTCCAATGTGCAACTGTTCTATTACTTTGTGTAAATCACAATAGAGATGTATGTACTGACCAGAAGGCTCAGGCCAGTCAATAAATGATTAACATGAATTGACCTTCTGTTAATTTGGCAAGTTCAAACCTATCTGTACCAACAACTTCTTTGTACATCATGTTGTCAAAATCTAATGTGATTGTTTGTGTTTGATTGTTAAAGATAAATTAACTCATAATGACTTACTGAATGGGGAAATAAAAAGACTCTACATCTATCAACTGCTCAACATCCATGTTTTCTTCATCTAAATCAGGCTGAGAAACTTCTTCAGACTTTCCTCAGATTTGATCAACTAAAAGGGGGCTCCAGAGCTATCAGAATCATTGGAGAAGGGGCAGATTCCCAGTTAGTAAATTACCATTCTTACCAGGGCCATAATCTATATCTCCTAGACAATACTTAATAGAACGAGGCCTGCAGATAACTCAAGGTTCATATTCTGGGGTTATTGAAGATAGAAGAGGATGGGGCTCTACATCTTTTGTTTGAGATGGGGCATGCACTACAGTGATCTCCCACTCCCTTCAAAAATATATGACTTATTGGGGGCTCGTCCGGGATGGTTCCCATATGTTAACCTTTAAACAATTATATAAAAATACATGAACACAATTATCTTAGATTTTGAACATTGTCATTTTCTAGAATGTTTAACAGATACCATGTGGGGTATTGATTGACAGCCACATGATATGAATGACATTTATAGATAAATAAGAGTAGGTGACTGATTTTACTCCTGGAGAAGGGGGCCATGTTCAAATAGGCTTATACTTCAGAGAGAGTTGCTCCAGGTGAAATATATAGTGTGTATCTACTCTACCAACACTACTTCTCTTTCAGAGAAGGTGTTCCTTTACTGTGGAGTCTGAACTTAACAGCATTTCATCAACCACCGGAAAATCTTATCCGTTGGGAAAACTCTGTCTAATTTCAGATTCTTTTCTTTACTAGGAATTAATTGTGGTTACTTCAGTGCCTGCTGCCTTTGGCTTTTCCAGCATTGACAGACAGACATAACATAGGGTGTTTTTAATATTGCACATGCTCTGTTGTATCTTTGCAGATCAGGGACTGACAAACTTACGCGGATCAGACTAACTGCAATTATATTGATAGGCAGAGCAAAGCAATAAATTATAGACATGGCGGAAACTGCAAAGTTTAGAGCCCAAATAACAGAAACAGGTAGGGAGTGCGGGTTAGATGGCCTTGAGCTAGCTAACTATGTTTCGGATGCGTTCGACAAAAGAGAGACTGCAGGCTGAATTGGCTCTCAAAGAAAAACAACTTCAGGCTGAATTGGCTGAGAAAGAAAAACAGCTTCAGGCTGAATTGGCTGAGAGGGACAAACAGTTTCAAGCAGAATTGGAGGAGAAAGAGAAACGATTTCAAGCAGAATTGGAGGAGAAAGAGAAACGATTTCAAGCAGAATTGGAGGAGAAAGAGAAACGACTACAGGCTGAAATGGAAGATAAGGAGAGAGAGCGTCAACACCAACTGGAGTTGAGGAGAATGGAGATTGAAGTGGAGATCCGGAGAATAGAGAAAGGGAGTGGTCCTACACCCTCAACCTCATCAGGATCGCCAGTGACAGAACCACCTCACGTCTCTCAACTTAATTCAGGAGCTATGTCATTTCCTCTGGAACCCTTTAATGAACAGACTGACCACATCGAAGGATTTTTATCACGCTTCGAGGCAATGGCTGTCAGCTGTGGGCTTGAAGAGAGTAGATGGGCGACGAAGTTGGCGCAGGCCTTAAGATCCACGGCGTATGAAGTGTTCTCAAGACTCACTAGAGAGGAACAACAGAACTACACAACACTCAAGACGGCACTCTTGAGCCGATTCGAAGTGGACGCCGAATCTTATAAACTCAGGTTCAAAGCCGCAAGGAAGGAACCGGGTGAGAGCTACGCACAACTAGTGGAAAGACTGAAGTCATACATACAAAGATGGACTTGCTTGGGAGGATTTGAGGAAAATTATGAAGGACTCCGTGAAATGATTATCATTGATCAGATCAAGGGGAAAATGCAGAACGAAATGAAGGCATTCCTAACCCAAAACGGGGCTGACCGCCTGGAAACTATAATCATCCTGGCAGAGAGATTTGAGAAATCTCAAAAGGAGATGGGAGGAAAGGGACGTTCGAACAACACCCCCTCTCAAAACAAAACTCCACAGCCAAAAGAGGGTGAAAACACTGTAGCCACCAAGAAAAAGGGGAATTCCCAGAAAAACACTCAACACTCAGTCCAAACAGCGCCGAGGGAGGACAAACCATTCTGTACCCATTGCAAGATTAGAGGTCACACATTTCAGAGTTGCAGAAAGAAGCCACCTCCACACACAGCGGCATGTTTGGCCAACCGAAAAGAGAGAAAAGTGAGCACTGGTGAAACGTCCAAACAGACACCTCATCAAGACACATCATCTCGTATTCCGGTTGTGGAATCCATCTTACTAAATGGATTCAAAACGACCTGTTTATATGATACTGGATTATCATATGACTGCGTTGATTCATCATCCTTAGTTCACCCTGAACAGGTGACAGAGGAAATAGTGGAATTGCAGGGACCACTGAAGAGTTCAACAAATATGTCTCTTCCAGTGGCAAAAGTGAACATAGTCTCGCGGTATGTCACTGGGACGATCAAGGCAGCAATCTTGGACGATCCGATATATCCTGTAATCCTCGGCTGTAGATTTATCGTTCTATGAGAACCTGTTCAACCTGTGGCGATGGCGACCATGACCACTCGATCACAGGCAACAAAAACTCCAGAAACAACTACGCCAATCCCTCGAACGGAGGAACTGAAGAGGGCACAAGAAGCCGACAGCACCTTGGAACCCTGTTTCAGAAAACTGCCAAAATCACATTTACCTCTACGTAAAGGTGATCTGTTCATGAAGTCAGCACTTCTTTACAGAAAAGCAGGACGAGCTGGACAAGAGTTTAATCAACTTGTTGTACCAACTCAATACAGGACTCAGATCTTAGAGATGGGTCACAGTCTACCATTCAGTGGGCACATGGGTATCAACGCTACTACACAGCGGATTACCACTCACTACTTTTGGCCAGGGATGAATTCAGACATACAACGGTTTGTAAAATCATGCCCACAGTGTCAGAAAGTATCACCAAAACACCGGACACCACCGGCAATGTTGGGTGAATCGCCAATCACTGGAATTCCATTTGAGAAAGTGGCAGTAGACATAATCGGACCTCTCTCAGCAACGAAGAGGCGAAACCGATTCATATTAACGCTTGTGGACACAACAACCATGTGGGCCGAAGCAGTTCCTATGCCCAGCTGTGACTCCAAACACGTCGCTGATGCATTATTAGGAATATTCACCCGTCTAGGATTCCCACAAAGGATCTTGACGGACAACGGTTCACAGTTTCGTGGTAAGCTCATGGAAGAGACCTTCAGACTTTTTCATGCACGCCATATCTTCAGTTCGCCATATCACCCTCAGTCAAATGGACTTGTGGAAAGGTGGAACGGGACATTGATTAGTATCCTGCGCAAAATTGCCCAGGAGAAGACAGAGGATTGGGACTTGTATTTACCCGCAGCTTTATTCGCTTACAGGGAAGTACCCCATCACTCAACAGGTTTTGCTCCAGCCACACTGTTGTTTGGACGACCAATCAAAGGACCCCTTGAGGCGTTACTGTGAACATGGACTGATAATACTACAGATGATACAGTCGTGACTGCATCTACATATGTTGCCGAGTTGAAAAATCGTTTACAACACAGTTGGAAACAAGCGAATGTCAATCTACGTCAAGCCAGACGAAGAATTGCTCGTAACTTCAACCGCAAGGCAAAGGATAGAGAGTTAGAGGTAGGAGAGAAGGTGATGTTGCTGCTTCCAACCAGTCAGAATAAGCTGCAAATAGGATGGAGAGGACCTTATGTAGTGACGGAGAAGATCTCACGTACCAACTACAGAATTTCAGTCAAAGGCAAGATGAAAGTATTTCACATAAACCTCTTGAAGAAATATCATGAAAGACCCTCAACCACCGAACCTGCACATCTGATGGCCATGAGTGTGGCTACTGAAGTCGAAGAAGGATCAACAATGGGAGTCGAGTGCCAACTGCAAGCCAAAGAGACCTTTAAGGATGTGGAAATCAATCCCAACTTAACAAAGGATCAGCAAAAGCAGATTAGGGAACTTATGGCAAAATATGCAGAAGTACTTACTGATAAGCCAGGAAGAACTGATTTGGAGGAATTTGACATGAAGTTGAATGACACAGTGCCTGTGCGAGTCAAGACTTACCCAGTTCCTTATGCAAAGCAAAAGACTTTAGATGAAGAAATACAACAGCTGCTCACCGCAGGAATAATCTCACCATCTGAATCACCTTACAGTGCTAGCGTCGTATTATTGAGAAAGCCAAGTGGAGAACATAGATTGTGCATCGATTATCGACAGCTCAATGCTATAACTGAATTCCAAGCAGAACCTCTGCCTGATCAGAATAAACTCTTCACAGCACTCAACCGAGCTAAGTACTTTACTAGGATTGATCTCAGTAAGGGATATTACCAGATTCCTGTAAAACCGGAAGTTAGACCATGGTTAGCTTTCAGCACGCCTGGAGGACACTATGAGTTCAACGTTCTTCCATTCGGATTAGGTAATGCTCCCAGCGTCTTTACACGTATGATGAGAAAATTACTTGACCCACTACAGCATCCAGACATCAGTCACTTCATGGATGACATCCTGATCGCAACTGAAACATTTGAAGAGCATGTAGAAACCCTGCATCTTTTGTTCAGGCGCCTCAGAGAAACTGGATTGACGGCTAGACCAAAGAAGTGTCAGATAGGATTCCAAGAATTGGACTTTCTAGGTCATAAGATATCTCATGGACTGATAACTCCACAAGAGGGAAATGTGGACAAACTCCAGAGAGCACCTCGTCCAAAAACAAAGAAGGATGTAAGATCATTTGTATCCTTATGTGGATTCTATCAAAAATACATCAAGGACTTCAATACTCTGTCAGCACCTTTAACGGATCTTACCAAAAAGGGGAAACCAGAGAAAGTCACTTGGTCAGCTGACTGTGAGAGAGCTTTCACAGCATTAAAGCAGGCATTAACTGCTCATCCAGTCTTACATCTACCAGACCTCGACCAACCATTCGTGCTGCGCACCGATGCCAGTAACATAGGAATTGGGGCAACGCTGTTGCAGAGAAAGGGAGATGTACCATCAGAGCTATTCCCTGTAGCCTATGCTAGCAGGAAATTGAATGCAGCAGAGAGAAATTACAGTACTATCGAGAGAGAATGTCTTGCGCTCGTATGGAGTGTACAGAAATTTCAAGCATACCTATATGGCAGACACTTCACAGTGCAATGTGACCATCAACCACTCATGTTTCTCGCAGCATCTAAGACTCTGAATGCCCGACTTATGAGGTGGTCGCTGCTTCTTCAACCTTACTCGTTCCAGGTTGAGTATGTTCCTGGGAAAATGAATGTGGCAGCGGACTTCCTGAGTCGACACCCTGTGCCTGATGAACCAGGTCAATCAGATGCAGAAGAGAATACAAGGGAGGAAAAATAGGAACAACTTGATAACTGAAAATGTTGGAAACATAGTTCCATACCATAGAACAATCTGGAGTGGGGCCATGTGGCATAACGCAGCCAACATTATTCATTTTATCAACACATGCCGCAAAAAGAGGAAACAACATTAAAAGAAATTGACTTCACAAACGCAATTGGAGATTGGGACTTAAAACTTAACATCAAAACTGGAACTGAACAAGTGACAAATGACGTGGATTCTTGGAAAGATTTCATCAGACCAAGCTCAGAAAACCATTGGATAGGAAAACCACATGACCGCCTTCGCGCCAGTGCATAATTAACATATATTACTATTTCATCAGAAATGTTAATAAGCCCGCACTTTTGTCTGAACTCGCTCCATGGACGGATGTGAGAAGATTGTGTGACCAAAAATTCAATGGGCAAGGCAAAAGTCTGGATCCGAGGTACGTTTGTTAGCCCTTGATTAGACTAAGAACCCGATGTATCAAGTATCAAGTAATGTAAACCCATGTTTGTGATGTCAATGGAAATGTATGATTATTAATTAAAACCTCTGAAATGTAAAAATGCTCGACTGTAGATTCTAACGACGCAAAGCCATTCCCGGGCAGAATATTCTCTTCGATGAAACTACAATCTCTGATATTCTTAGAGATAATTATTAACTTTAAGAAGTGCATTCCACTACTACATTCTATTCTAAACAACTGTGAGAAGTGATGATTCTAAAGCAATCTTGTGCATTTCACCAGAAACATTGTAAAAGATGCTATCACTCTCTACAGCTGAAATGACAGTTCGTGTACTAGAACAAGTGCCTTGTTCTAAAACAGACTTATCTATGCCTATTTACAATCTAGAAAGCTGAAAGTGAAATCAATCTTTCCTTTCTCCTTTATCTATAGAATTAATAGGGTTTGGCGGAATAAATATTTATATTTATGTCAAATTTAATTAGATAAGAGCACTTATGAACTGCAACACATGAGAAAGTTGTGCTTCGCGGAACACCATCACGCGCAGTGAACTTAACTCATTACTCAATATAACTTAAAACACAACACCACTCATCACCACACAACCCAACACTCAACATCACAACAACAACAGGTAATGGAAGAGAGTTATTAGACACAAGAAGAAGAAGTAGTTAATTGGGAAAACACAGAGAATTATTTATACACATTGTAAACACCATTTAGTGGAAGAAATGTTCTAAATGTATGTCATTTATTTACATGCATCTTGACATATTCTCACTCTTGTCAATGTCTTACTGTACACGTTCACTGACCCCGGTCAAATGAGAACTTACATACAGCAGGAACAAGTTGATACAAGGCGTACACCGTGTGATAATCTCTGACCACCCCAACTTAACCCAACACTAGCTCAGAGAGAAAAGGAGGGGAGGGGAACTAGTTCCTACTTCAGGAATTTAGATTTCTTCCGACCTACTTCTTATTATTGTATTGGTAGGAATGTATATATTTATGCGAATATTCATCAGTGATCTTGGTGGCTACATACCAACAACCACCCAACACATCAGCAAATTAACCACCTAAATCAGACCTGAGGGAGGGAAGCCGAGAGAAAGAGATGAACCACAAGTGAAAGGGAGGATGACTTCGCTATGAGCAGAGCATGGGGAGGCCTTCAGAGGAGCTATACGGGCAGACCTGAAGTGGATCCATCAGTCAATGGACCCTGGCTTACCTAATCCTCCAGTCACCAGGTTACTTTTCTCATAGGTAGAACCCACACCCAATTACAGGAACACTGATATGTTTATGGTTGAGACACCATTATCATACTTAATATGTACAACATCAAAATGTTTACTATGTTTTCACACTTGTTGACATCTCATATATTGATGCTTGTTATTGATTGTCTGGGACAATGGTCCAATGTGCAACTGTTCTATTACTTTGTGTAAATCACAATAGAGATGTATGTACTGACCAGAAGGCTCAGGCCAGTCAATAAATGATTAACATGAATTGACCTTCTGTTAATTTGTCAAGTTCAAACCTATCTGTACCAACAACTTCTTTGTACATCATGCTGTCAAAATCTAATGTGATTGTTTGTGTTTGATTGTTAAAGATAAATTAACTCATAATGACTTACTGAATGGGGAAATAAAAAGACTCTACATCTATCAACTGCTCAACATCCATGTTTTCTTCATCTAAATCAGGCTGAGAAACTTCTCCAGACTTTCCTCAGATTTGATCAACTAAAAGGGGGCTCCAGAGCTATCAGAATCATTGGAGAAGGGGCAGATTCCCAGTTAGTAAATTACCATTCTTACCAGGGCCATAATCTATATCTCCTAGACAATACTTAATAGAACGAGGCCTGCAGATAACTCAAGGTTCATATTCTGGGGTTATTGAAGATAGAAGAGGATGGGGCTCTACATCTTTTGTTAGAGATGGGGCATGCACTACAGTGATCTCCCACTCCCTTCAAAAATATATGACACTCACTTGTTGAAGAATATTCCCATTTACTTGTATATTACATTGTGGTATTTCGTCCTTCCTAGTGACGACCATAATCTGTGTCTTTTTACAATTTAATTCTAACCCTAGTTGTTCACTGTGTGTAACAATCGCATCTACTAAATTTTGCAGGTCCTGTTCATTGCCTGCAATCAAGACTGTATCATCTGCATATCTAATGTTATTGATGCATCGTCCCCCAATGTTGATTCCTTCCATATCTTCAATATTTCTGAAAATACTTTCACTGTACAGGGAAAACAGATCTGGAGACATTACACATCCCTGTCTCACACCCCTTTTAATAGGCTGATATTGGCTTACTTCATTATCAACTCTTATGGCAGCTTGTTGTTTCCAATATATGTTTTTTAGAAGTCTAAGATCTTTTCCATCAATTTGTAGATCTTCAAGCATCCTTATCATGTTGATATGTCTCACTTTATCAAAAGCCTTTGTGTAGTCAATAAAGCAAAGGTGTAGATCTTTGTTTACTTCTATAGAACGTTCGATTATGTTTCTCAGTATATACACAGCATTTACTGTACCCTTGCCTTTCACAAACCCACATTGTTCTTCTCCTATTTCAGGTTGTATTTTCCTCCTAACTCTTTGCATGATAATTCTTAGCAAAATCTTCGTGATGTGACTCATTATACTTATTGTTCGATGTTGATCACATTCCAAGGCTCCTGATTTCTTTGGGATTGCAATAAATACAGAATTACATAACTCCTGAGGTATATTTCCAGTATCATATATTGTATTAAGCAGACTGGTAACTTGATCTATTCCATATTCTTCTAAAGCATTAATCATTTCTGTTGTGACGCTGTCTGAACCGGGGGTCTCGCCAGATTTCATATGGTTAAGAGCATTCTGAACCTCCATCTTCAAAATTGCTGGTCCTTCATTATTATTTTGAACATCATACTGTTCGTCTCTGTTATCGTCATACAGGTTTTTCACGTAATCTGGCCATTCGTGTATTATCTGATCTTTTTCTATTATGACTCTTCCATCTTTTGTCTTTAGGCAGCCTGCTGATGTACGTGTTCTTTGATTAGTAAGCTCCTGAATTCTTTTGTGCATTAGTTTCGCATTTTTACTGTTGTGTTGTTTTTCAATTTCTCTGCAATATTTCTCAAGTCATGTTTCTTTTGCCTCCTTACATAAGGTTCTCACTTTTCTGTGAATTTCTTCATATTTGGCAGGATTATTTTGGTTCTGTCTTCTTGTTTCCATTAGTTGTAAAATTTCTTCAGTCATCCATGTCTTACGGCCCACTTTCTTTACTTTTGGAATAGTTTTTTCTGCTGCGCAACTGATTGAATTCTTCATCGTTTCCCATTGATCATCTACATCTTGAAACAGGATCTCTAGATCAGACAATATATCAAATTTGTTCTTTACTTCTATGTTAAAATTATCTTGTATTTCTTTGTCAGTTTTCAATTTGCACAAGTCATATTTAGGGTTTCCTGCTGTATACTTTACTTTCTTTAACTTTACCCTCAATGTGCCTGTAATTAATCTGTGATCACTGTAACAGTCTGCATTTGGAACTGTTTTTACGACTGTTAACGCATTTCGAAACCTTTTGCTAATCAGGATGTAATCTATCTGGTTTTTAATCCTGCTGTCTGGACTCCTCCATGTCCATAATCTTCTAGGATGCTGTTTAAACCAGGTGTTTCCTACAACCATTTCTTGTTCTTTTGCCCATTCTACAAGTCTGTATCCTCTTTCATTTCTCTCTCCCAAACCATGGTTGCCTACACTGCATCCATCGCCTTGCTGTCCTATTTTTGCGTTGAAATCACCCATTATGATATTTATTTCTGATTATTTTTTGCAGTTCTTCAAAGCAGACTCCATGTCATTATAAAATTCCTCTATGCTTTCTTCACTGCTTTCACTTGTTGGGGCATATACTTGAATGACATTTATTTTAAAAGGTCTTCCGTTTAATTTTACTAATAGGACTCTGTCTGACACAGCATGATATCCTTTGACAGAATTTGATGTTTGCTTATCTAATATAATGGCTACACCTCTTTGCTGTTCTTCTCCCCCAGAGTAAATAATCTTACAATCCTCTCCTGTCCTTATCCCTGCTCCTTTCCATCTCGTTTCCGATATTCCTAATATGTTAATCTTCTCTCTTCATTTCTTTTTTGATGTTTTCTAACTTTCCATCTGCATTCATTGTTCTAACGTTCCAAGTTCCTACTTTCAATGATATTAATCTGTTGCACCTAGTAGCCTGTTGACGGTCTGGAGTCACCTGGTGCGCATGACTATCCTATGGAGCACCCATTTACGCCGTTTCTCTGATTATCGATGATTTCACACGTAGTGCTACACGTAGTGCCAAACACTATCGCGGCTGACAACCGGGCTCAGTCTTTAATACTTAGCCTCAGAATTACTATCACTGAAAAACACAGAGCGGAGTTCTCTCGCTAACTCCGCTATCATTCAATTTCCCAGACCGGCGACTGTCCCTATCAATGTTTTCCACTGTCTTTTAACCCTTCTTTGCAGCCCTCACCGGGGAATGCCCTTTAACCCCGTGAACTTGTTTATGTTGTAGCATTGCTACCTAGGGCGATCATCTCGCCGGTTAGTTCCGGATAAACACGTTACACTACACCCTTCTCAAAAGAAAACATAGTTTTCCAATTATGGGAGAGTAATGTTTCTTCCATGTGGGCACCAGTAACTTTGCGTGCCTATTAGTCCTTCTATCATCCCTATCCATAACAGAAAACACAAGATTCAACATGTTCCTACTCATAACATTATGGCAAAAATATTAAGATATAACATTCACATTAGATAGTTAACACTGTGTAACGTTACACCAAAAATGTTCATTGCTGAGGTGCTATACCACCCCGGCAGTCTTATCTGGGATGATTCCTGAACGATGAGCAGTGTCACATTTACTTAACCATTTCACACACTAATTCCATAGTCATTGTTTTGTTGGTCTTTGCCCATGGTGATTTCTGGACAGCAGGTCTACCATGGTGTTTATTTTCCCCACCCCGTATGGGCATCGGATATAAAATGCATACTCCTGCAGCAATATTCTCATCGATGAATGTGTGAGATCTTCCTTACTGCTGTCTGCATGAATTTGAGTGATTGTGATCGGTTTGTCTGACGACGTGACTGTTCTTATATACCGGTCTCTGTGCTCTAACGGTATCCTGCCTTGGTTGCTTATAGTCTTGTCATCTGACACATCATTAGTGATACTATTATTCGTCCCTTCAAAGCCACCCCTCTCGATCGTTAATCGCTTATGTTCTGGATTACCATACATCTGACAATCATTTTCAAGAGTGCTGTCTTGTCTTTGGCAGTCACTAGGGCTTTGCTTGGGATCAGTCTTCTCTTTTTCAGCGGTGCTATTATTCGTCCCTGTTTGGTTGTCAACTTCAAGTGCCTCTTCTTCTTCAGCTATAGTATCTAATCTAGGTTTTCTTCTGGTAACTACCTCGTTACTGCTTACACCATATTTGTGGTACCAATGAACTACTTCCTCTACTGTACACTCTTTAACTCGTGGCACATTTCCAATTATCAGATCTTCCATTGGTGAGTCCAGAACACACGCTGACACTCTTCCTGTGATATATGGCGTTGTCACTGTGATCACGGCCAATGGGTAAAATTCTACTGTACCATTAAACGTTATACATCTAACCTTTTTCCCTGTGTAAGTCGAGGGATGTACTAGACTTTTTCTAACCCCGATGGACGTACAACCCGAATCCCTAAGTGTCACTGCTTCACTACCATTAACAAACCCATGATGCAGCTTCAAACTTCCTCCTGCATGCACTGCTGATCCTGCTTGAAATGTGTGACCACCCATTAAGACAGGCTGCCTGTCTTTATCAAAAAGAGGTTTGCAACCACTACAACTCTCATTATTGATTGTCTCAATCAGTTGCGCTGCATTTCAGTGCTCAGTTTCCCTCATCGTACATTGATAGCGGAAGTGCCCTGTCCCGCCACATTTTAAACAAATCATGTCCTTCCTCCTATTATTTGTTGGCCCACTGGATGGTTGTACATCACGCTGTGGTGTCTTGTGTCTCCAGTTCCCACAATTAAAACATCCGGAATAACTATTCGGACGCCTCTTAAAATTTCCTCTGTAGTCTGGGTAACGTCCTGATCTGCCAAAATGATTGCCACAGAAACCCTTGTCTTTAGGTCCTTGTTACTCATACCTCTGTGCTGCGTCCACACTTTTCGACCTTGGTCTAATAACTGGATTCTGATCCTGTTTACTATAGGCTGCACAGACTATTTCCTCATCAACTTGTCTACCAATAGAACTGTTCGGATGTGCGGTCATGTAGTTTTGCCCTAACTGGGACATTGTGTTTATGTCCTTTGGTTTACGTTCTTGAAAGAAGGCCACTAAGTCTGTATTACATGACGATAATACCTTGTCTCTTAGCATCAAATCCACTAACCGTTTAAAATCGGCTCCTACTTCTGCTAATTCTCGCCATTTGTTGAACAGATTTTTCACCGTATTAACAAAGGCTGTAAAGTCCTGATTTTTTTCCTGGCACAAATTGTCTGACACTTAAACTTCTCTTTCTCAATTTCCACCGCATTTGTTTGTTTTAACTTTTCAAGTTCTAGTTGCATTTCAATGACCTGTGTCTCTTTCTCTTCGTGTAGCCGCTTGACTTCAGCTAACATTTCTTCCTGTAAACGCTGGGCTTCAGCTAACTTTTCTTCCTGTAAACGCTGGGCTTCAGCTAACTATTCTTCCTGTAAACGCTGCGCTTCAGCTAACTTTTCTTCCAGTAAGCGCCTTGCCTCGCGTTCACTCTGTCTCTCCTCTCTTTCCCAGTGATGAAATTCTTTCAATTTTGCTTCTGCAAACCCCTGTAGTTCTCTCCCACTTAGGCCTAGTCGTTCACCCGTACATTAAAGTAGGCATTGTTGTAATTGTGTACACGTTCCGTTAGTCAGCTGTAAATATAAAGACACTGCTGCTAGTCTTTGTGTACCTTCCCTAAGTACACCGCCACTCACTCTGTACGTAATTTCGTAGTACTAACAATATCACTCTGTACTCACACAGTCCCTCTGTAAGCACTAGGTGGTGAGGGGGAAGGGAATATTACCTATACTCCCACGAGTATGTAACAAATAGTTGTAGAAAGTTCCTGGAAATAGTGTTAGACATACATATAAATACCCAAATGGATGATAAACAATAAATGACACCTATTAAACGCCAGACGCATAGGCTGGTGACACGCAGACGGATGATTACATAGAAATAAAAACCACTGACATGGACATGCCCATGTAAGACAATACCGTGCGCGCAATATGAGCTGACAGGGACCACTATACAGTAGTATCACGAAGGATCACAATAATAACATATATGCGAAGAAACCAAATATCATATGTAAATATAATGAAAAGAAGAAGGAAAAAAAAAACAATCTAACATCAATAATATACACAGATTTGACATTAGACACCAAGGCACGGATATTATTCCAAGGCAGACACTGCCCCAAGGCGCTCACCTCGCCGGTTAGTTCCGGATAAACACGTTACAAGAGCCATACAGCACAACTGGTCTAATCAGTGTTTTGTATATTGTGGTCTTGGTGTTACGAGATAGCGCATTTGATTTTAGCAGATGTTGTAGTGCATAGTATATGTTATTTCCAGAGTTGATTATAGCTTGTATTTCTTCCCTTATTGTGTTGGAGCAGTTGAAGATTGTACCCAAGTATTTGTATGTTTCCGTTCTTTTAAAGGTCATATTATCTATTTGTATGTGGCCAGAGTTTTTAGCCGTTCCTTCTCTTGAAATTACCATATATTCTGTCTTGTCTTGGTTGATAACCAGTCCCATTTGTTAAGCTTTTTTCTTTAAGTGAGTCAATATTTGCAATGTCTTTTGTTCATTTTCCCCTATAATATCTATATCTTCTGCATAACCAAGCAGTTTGGATGTTCCTCCAATAGCACATTCCTCCTTTACGTTCCTTACAACTTTCTCTAGAGTCAGATTGAAAAGGAGCGGCGACAGTGCATCACCCTGTTTCAAGCCAGATGTTATTTGGAAAGAGTCTGATTTCCTACCTTTATATATTACTATATTATAAGTATCTTCCATGCTTAGTCTGGTCATGTTGATTAACTTTCTTAGTACTCCAAATTCCTGCATAGCATTCCATAGACTATTCCTATGGACACTATCATAAGCCTTTTAAAATCCTGCTCTTGGTTGCTTTAATTCCTCACTTCCATGTATTGGGCATTTCTTTTGCCACTGGTTACTCAACCACAAACCAGGGACGGACAGACTGCGGGCGACATCCACTCAGAAAGCTTTCACTTTAGGGTTCCACGTAATGGATTCGCTAGCCAAGCGTTTCATTTCTTTTAAACGAAACATCTTCCACCTTTGTCTACGTTCACACTATAAGTATAGATATAGACTTTCATCTTAACCATTGCGTGCGACTGGGGTGCTTTTTTCACCTTTAGTAACCGCTCACGAGGTAGGCTACACGTGCTGCCGGCTCAATACCTTACCTCTATGCATCAGTGAGCGAGTAACTTTCAGGTCCTCTGATCCAGAGATCCCTCATATCCCCCAGCTGAGAGCCTTCGAACAGGTATCTAAACTAAGCATGTAGTGTGCTCAGCATCTCACCTCCATTTTGCAGTATGTCAGTATCACATCCGAGGGCTTATAGCTTAGAGGCGTTCAGCTATATCCCTCAGCTGAGATCCTTAAAGTATGTCCGGACCAAGAATTTCTGCCTTCGTATGCCTGACTTGAACTTTTGACTGCTACCCTCAGTCTACCAGGTTGTGTCTCTCTTAGTCTGGCCCCTAACAAAAGTCATGTTTGACATATAGTTGTGCTTCCCCGTCGGCTTAGCTCAAGGGGTCATTGGGACACGCAAGCCCCCCTCCCCCTCTACCCCACCCACGGCGACAAGGTGGAGACACATCGGGGGTTAGAGTTTCATTTTACCAGTTCCACAATTACATTCATCGGTATCGCCTATCTTTAGTTTATTGAACAAGTGGTATTTCAGCCTGTTATGTCCTGTGCGGAGTCTGAAGATTGCTACTTGTTTACTTCGGTCGAGTTTGTAATATGCATCATCTTTCTGGTGGCCTGGATGCTCTGATTTCCATATGGTTCAATAAGTGCTTTTTATAAACCTCTTTGCCTCATTATAGGTAATGTCTATGTCAGGCCGAGGTAGTCGTCCGCCCTCTTTTGCCAGTCTGTCAGCCTCTTCATTTCCAGGCATACTGCAATGTGATGGGATCTACTGTATTAAAACTTCTTTTTTTTTTTTTTATTTCTGACATAGTCCATGGAGTGCTGATCTTAGTTATGCTAGTTCTGTGCTGTTTTTTGTTCTTTAGTATTGAGACAGCTGACTTTGCATCTGTGAATAATGCTATTTACTTCTCTTTATTTTTCTCCACCAAGAGCATTTCTGCTGCAGTTTTCAAAGCTTCTACCCCTGCTTTGAAGATATTTGAAAATTGTCCAGTTGCCACTAACTGTTTTTTCACTCCATTTTTTAAATTTAGGAGAATTCCTCCTCCATTTTCTATTGAATTTTTGGCGGATCCATCTGTATATGCATGGGTCAATTTGCTGCTTGGGTAATGTTCTTTTATGTAGTTTAGGGCTATTTTTCTTCTTTCTGTTTCATTTTGAGTGCTCTTTTTTCTCGATACCTGGAATGTTTTCTATCATCTCAAGCAGTTGCTGCTGTCTCCAAGCTGGGAACTTGTGTGCATTGTAAATGGGTTTGACTGTTGATATGTTAAGTATAGGATCTGCCCTAATCTTTCGTTTTATGGTTTCTACAAAGTTGCTACGCTTCAGTCTTCCCTTTCCAAAACCATTAAACCTGTTATACATAGGGTGGTCTGTCAATCTTCTAAATTTTTCTGCTTGTTGCTGGGCTCTACTATCTCTTCTATCTTGCATTGGTTGTAAACAAGTGATCTTTTCTAGTTCATTAATTGGCGTTGTCTTTAGGCTTCCAGTTATGATCCGCATTCCTTGATTTTTGACTCTACTTATTTTCTTAAAGTTTGAATTAGCTGCTGTTGCCCAAGCTGAGATGCCATATTCCAGTACTGGACTCACCCGTCCAGTATATAACTTCTTGAAAACTTTCTCATCTGCTCCCCACGTTGTACCAGCAAGCTTTTTCATGATTGCCATTCTTTGCCTTACTCTTGTTCGATGTCAGGCGACGATCAAAGGTGATTCCTAGATAGTTTGGATTTTCTTCATGGCGCAATATTTTTCCATTCAATACCAGATTGAGTTTTATTTATTTGAGAGGGAGAACACTGTGGATGTTGTTTTCTCTTGACTTATCTTCACTAACCATGATTTTGACCCGTCCTCTAGTGCTAATAAGGCTTGCTGTATTCTGCTGTTAGCTGTACTAGTATATTCTTCAGATGTCCATATGGCTAGGTCATCTGCAAAGGAGAATGTGTGTGGTCTGGCTGGAAAATTTTCCGTGATGTCATTTATAGACGCTAGGCATCCTATATTTACTGAGCTATATAGGTTATTTGATCTTCAGTGGATCTGTACTTTCTGAATCCTGCTTGGTGTGGTGTTAAGAGTTGGTTTTCTTCCAGATGCCATGTTAGCCTGCCATTGATAATGCGTTCCATTAATTTTCCTACACAGCTAAGTAGACTCAGTAGGTCGATAGCCACTTGGTTCTTCCAGGTCTTTTCCTTTCTTTGGGACTGGTATTAGTATAGCTTCCTTCCATGCATGTGGGACTATTCCTCACTTCCAGCTGTAATTTAGGACTGCTAGTAGTTTCTTTTTTGCTTTAGTACCTAGTCCTATTAGCATTTCATTTGTGATTCCATCCTTTCCTGGTGATTTCATCTTTATTGGGGTATTCATTGCTTGTTCCATTTCTTCCTTTTTAAGATTTGCCATCATATATTCTGCTGCTGTCTCTGTATTACTATGATGTGTCTGTTTATGTTTCATTGCTTTATTATGTTCGGTTGTAATATCAATGTGGTTTGCACTAGCGTAATGTTCCATTTGCAGCCATTTTTCCTGAAAGCAAGGCATTTGCTTGTTTAATAGTTATTTGTTTGTTTCTGGGTCCTTCATTGTTCATTGCTTTTACTAGTTTCCATAGTTTGTTTCCATCGCTGTCAAAGTTCATGTTTTCTGTTTTCTTCCCTCCAACAATCTCTAGTTGTATGATTTACTGTTATTTTCAATTTCGCTGAGATGGCTTTGAGAGAGATGTTCGCTTCAGTTGTTTGTTCTCTCTCTCTGCTGTCTTCCTGACATCTTCAACTTTACGTTGAGGTGTATCTCTTGGATGCATGCCACATCTATTCTATCTTTATGAAGACGATGTGTTAGGGGGGAACTTTTTTGTTAGAAACTCCTTCGGCATTCCACTGTAGTATGTTGAGTGTCCAGGGTGTTTGGTCAATAGCTCTTAACTTACTCCTCTGTGCCTTGACTCCACATCACAAGGGAAGGTGACCACCAGTAGTAATGGGTGGACCCCCTCGAGGCTGGGGGACCGGCATCTATCACTGCCTGATGGGACTTCACGGGATTAGCACCATACTGATTCCTTTTAATCTGTGGCATCATGGATTGATCAAGTTACGTTGCACTGCTTTGTCAAGCCTGTGGCTCAGTACATCGAATCTCGACAAGCATTTCTCGAGTGTGCTTTCCCTAGCCTTTGACTGTCCTCTGTCTACCTGCAAGGCAGCAGGTGTGTGTGTGTCTCTTGGTCTGATCCCTCACCCTTGACCTGTCCGACATGGGAGACCCTACCAATGGCTGTGCTACCGTCGGCATAGCTCTTGGGGTCATTGGAACACACAAGCCCTCTACCACGTCAAGGTGGACACACGGCAGAGAGGATAATAATGACGATAATGATGATGATGATGATGATGATGATGATGATGATGATGATGATGATGATGATGATGATGATGATGATGATGATGATGATGATAATGAAACTCTGTTCTCTCTTGGGTTGAGACTACCATAAATAAAAATGTTGCATTTTCTTTGCGACCTACTCCAAGTTGATTTCAAAGCAAGTTTACGTGCAGTAGTTTGTCATTGCTTTCTAAACGACGTTTAAGTCCGACCCAATGCCGATGTAGGAGTTGAACCGCCTACCTCGAAATCAGCGCTTGGGATGTTTAAGCGCGAAGCTATTATCCTTTCGGCCACGTCCTGGTCTAACTACCATATGTTTTCCATTGTGCTCAGATATTGAAGATGTTCTGAAAGAAACGTTTTGTTGTGAATCTCCAGCTAGCTTGAAAACGTGTCAAGCGTCAGCCATTTTAGGGATGGTTATAGGCAGCTTCACGCTGATTCTGGGTATTGTCTTCGCATGTATGAACATCCTGAAGAAGGATCCATGGAAGCGTGTGCCGATGGTGGCCATGATCTGCTCGGCTGTCTCCTGTAAGTAGTTACATGTTTTCTTGTATTGTTTTCGCTGGTTTTAAATTGGTGCTCAGTTCACGTGGTATTTCTGCTAGAGCATCCAAGTACATTTTAAATATCTAGGGGCATCAGATGGAAAATGCACAACAGAGATCAAGAGCAGAATAGGGCTAGCAAAGGCTGCATTTCAGAAAATGAAGAATATCATATGCAATAAGTCACTGTCATTGAATGTAAGTGCTGAAGAGCTATATAGAACCTGTTTTGCTGTATGGCTGTGGGTACTGGAATATAAATAAACAAATTAGGAAGAGATTGGAAGCAACAGAGATGTGGTTCCTGAGACGAATGTTGTGAATTCCTTGGACTGCCAGAGTAACTAACGACGATTGCCCGAAAGAGGCTAATGAAACTAAAACATTATATATAACAATAAGAAAGAGACAAACATCTTTGGTGATGTGATGAGAAGAGGCGTTGGAGAACATCGTGACAGCTGGAAGGATCGGGGGAAGAGAGGCAGAGGCAGACCAAGAGAAATGATGCTGGATGGATTGAGACGGTGGCATGGAGGAATATCATCAGCAGAGTTGACCGAGAACACTATATGTAGAGACATGAACGCCTACGTCAGCTGACATCTCACTTTATGAAGATGATGATTCAAGCAAATGGGAACATTCTTCAACAAGTGAATCGATACAACGGTCTTTACATCTGATGGGAGGAGTCTTTAGAGATTAGTTAATCGGTACAACTATCTCGGAACAGTTGTAACATCCGATGGGAGGGGTCTTTAGAGATTAGTTAATCGGTACAACTATCTCGGAAAAGGTGTAACACCTGATGGGAGGGGTCTTTAGAGATTAGTTAATCGGTACAACTATCTCGGAAAAGGTGTAACACCTGATGGGAGGGGTCTTTAGAGATTAGTTAATCGGTACAACTATTTCGGAACAGTTGTAACATCTGATGGGTGGAGTCTTGAGAGATTAGTTAATCGGTACAACTATCTCGGAACAGTTGTAACACCTGATTGGAGAGGTCTTTAGAGATTAGTTAATCGGTACAGCTTTCTCGGAACAGTTGTAACATCTGATGGGTGGAGTCTTTAGAGATTAGTTACCTCGGAACAGTTGTATCATCCGATGGGAGGGGTCTTTGGAGATTAGTTAATCGGTACAACTATCTCGGAACCGTGTTAACATCTGATGAGATGAGTCTTTAGAGATTAGTTAATCGGTACAACTATCTCGGAACACTTGTAACATCCGATGGAAAGAGTCTTGAAGAGACTAGAACAAGAATCGCTATGGCAAATGTTACCGTTTGCAAGTTGGAAAACATACTGACCAATAAAAAATAGTGAAACGCAATACGAAAAAGAGTGTTGTGGTGTTATATAGACTCTGTACTGTTAAATGGATGTGAAACATGGACACTAAGCAGACAAGCTGAGAAACATCTAACGGCAGTGGACATGTGGTTTCTGAGGAGCATGCAAAGAATACCATTGACGAATCAGGACATGAGAAAGTTCCTGGAAAAAGTACTTTAAGTTGAAGAAGTAAAGCACCTCTCTAGACGTCTTAATGTGCTTTGGACATAAAGCGCTAGGCTCATATTTGTATAGACCAATGGGCGCACGGTTGGTGATCTCATCTGTGTCGTACAGGTCGCCTCCACTACCCAAGGATTTCCTGCTACCAATTTTAGGTTGGGAGACCCGGAAGCCCATATCAATTTTTAAAAATTCAAATTCGTCCCCATGCGGATGGGACCCGTACTCATTGGGTCGAAAGTTAGCTAGTTGCATATCCTTTACCGGACGTCGCAGGCAACCCCAGTATTTGTTGGCCGTTTGTGATTTCTTGTCAAGGTTATGTTCAGTAGTTTGCCATTGATTTCTGAACAACTGGCACTCATACTTTGTATGGAATCCAACGCAAGGCGGTCTGCTTCTAAATCGCCCGCATCTGTGCTTAAAACGCGGTGTGCGAGATTGCGAATTGCATTCCCAAACCCCTGAGGAGCGGCTGTCCGAAAGGCTAGAATGGCCGATTCCCCTTTTGTAGAACCGGGTTCGAATCTTCTGTAAGGCGCGGTTTCTTTTTTTTTTATTTGTCATTGGCAAAAAGAAAACGCTATATCTGTTCGCAGCGACTGCACTAGACAGGCGGCCTTAATTCCTTAGGCTCAAGACTCCCCCCTGCCATACACTGCAAGGTACTATATTGGCAGTCAATGACAATGACAGACATATATCATTGTGTAATACTTATGTGTGTAAGAACTATTTTGTAACATATTTTGTGAGATATTTTGTGACATATTGTAAATCTCTCCAACAGTTGTGGCCATCAACATATGTGTAGTCACTTGGTCGGGTGGGATGCCCCTGCGCCACGAGGTCAGGAACGGATACTCCTTGGTGGTCAGCATTCTGGCGTCCTTGCTCATCGCTGCTGGAGGGATGCAGCTGTTTCTGTGTTCTAGGTAGCTCTGTGTGCACTGGTCAACCATCGCATTACTAGAAGCTGGTTTTTATGAGAGAGGCTGGTTTTTGTGAATGAGGCTGCGTTTTGTGAGTGAGTTGGTTTTTGTGAATGAGGCTGGTTTTGTGAGTGAGGCTGGTTTTTGTGAGTGAGGCTGGTTTCTGTGAGTGAGGCTGGTTTTTGTGTGTGAGGCTGGTTTTTGTGTGTGAGGCTGGTTTTTGTGAGTGAGGCTGGTTTTTGTGTGTGAGGCTGGTTTTTGTGTGTGAGGCTGGTTTTTGTGAGTGAGGCTAGTTTTTTGTTAAACTGAGGCTGGGTTTTGTGACTGCGGCTGTTTTTTTTTGTTTTTTTTTTTTGTGAGGGAGGCTGGTTTTGTGAGTGAGGCTGGTTTTGTGAGGGAGGCTGGTTTTGTGAGGGAATCTGGTTTTTGTGAATGTTGCTGGTTTTTGGCTGCCCGTTGTGTATAGCTTAATGATTTTAGTGGAACTGCAGTAAAGTATAAATGTCTACAATATAAAAACACGAAGTAATGCAGCGTTACACAAATAAAAGAACACGGAGTCGTTTAGTTTTACATAAATACAAAACTCTGAGTAATTTAGCTTTATACAAATGCAAGAACACAGAATCATTCAGCTTTACATAATGCAAATACAAGTAAACGAAGAAAAGCAGCTTTACAGAACTAACGGTTGGCCATATAACCGTCGACATTCATGTAAAACTCACAGTCTGGGATGTTCATGTGAAATTCACAGTCTGGGATATTCATGTGAGATTCACAGTCTGGGATGTTCATGTGGGATTCACAGTCTGGGATGTGCATGTGGGATTCACAGTCTGGGATGTTCATGTGGGATTCACAGTCTGGGATGTTCATCTGAGATTCACAGTCTGGGATATTCATGTGAGATTCACAGTCTGGGATGTTCATGTGAGATTCAGTCTGGGATGTTGAGATAAGTAACACATATTTGTTAAAATGTTCTTTTCATTGTTCTCATTTGTTTTCTGTCCATTCTTCTCATCCAGTTCTCATGTGTTTTCTGTCCATTCTTCTCATCCAGTTCTCATGTGTTTTCTGTCCATTCTTCTCATCCAGTTCTCATGTGTTTTCTGTCCATTCTTCTCATCCAGTTCTCATGTGTTTTCTGTCCATTCTTCTCATCCAGTTCTTGTGCCTTAATGTAGACACTGCATTGTCTCCCCCGTGTTTATATATTGTACTTTGTATTTGTTTTCTGATGAAGGCTGGTCGCCGCAACGTCCTTTATTTTTGTTAATTGTGTTCTCTAAACCTGCATTACTCCGTATTATTTTATTGTGTTTGTATTGCTTAATCCAGTGTTTGATACTGCCATTTTATACTGTGAGTGACTGACTGTCTGTAGGAGTCACGGAATACATTGTTGTATAATGAAATTCCTGTTTCCCTAAAAGTGGTTTCACCATTGTTAAGTTTGGTCTTCCCTACGAGTACAAGGTCATCATAGCAAATAGCACGACCAAGCATCATGACTAGCCTTTAACAACAAACACGGGAAGTTTACAATGTTACTATTCCTTATGTCCCATCTGCAGCCCTGTAATACAAGGACGAGTTTTTGCCTTGACCTAATATGTATATATTTCTGATAGATACATGTGTTCTATTTGCATCTGTGAGCTCATAAAAATGTCACTATTACTGTGTTTACACCTTCTTGTAACGATTTGCACATGTATGAAGATATAAATGCATATAGATGTGTGTATACCACTGCACGAATGGTAAGATGTTTACAAGTTTTCAAATGAATACATTTCACGGGCAGAAACAGCCGGTCGCCTTGGATTGATTCTGTCTGCAGGGAGAACACCTGACACAAACGCAGGCCTATGTCTGATACATTCACCGTTGAGGTGTATAGCTGTGTGTCAGGCATATCCCTCGACAGATGACAGAAGAAGATAGTAGAAGAAGAAGAAGAAGAAGAAGAAGAAGAAGAAGAAGAAGAAGAAGAAGAAGAAGAAGAAGAAGAAGAAGAAGAAGAAGAAGAAGAAGAAGAAGAAGAAGAAGAAGAAGAAGAAGAAGCAGCAGCAGCAGCAGCGGAAGCAGGAGGAAGCAGGAGGAAGCAGGAGGAAGCAGGAGGAAGCAGGAGGAAGCAGGAGGAAGGAAGAAAAAGAAATGAATGCAAGCATGAAAGAAAGTGTGAGCTGTGCATTCAAATTAAACTGACATGCCCTAAACTGAACATTAGCGTACTGTCAGATTTTGTCCATGTATCGGTAACATATAATTACAGTTAATTGCATGTCCTTTACTAGGTAATTTTAGTTCAGTAAAGTGCCGATGTTTTCTGAACAACCGATGCATCATATCATTGAAATCAACGCAAAACAGTCTGTCTCCTAAACGCGTCCTAAACGCTTGATTTTTCTTCTTCTTCTTTTTGTTCGCTTGAAATATATCTATCTATAATTGCAATGTTGTCTCTTGTATGAATTTGACTGTCTTTTTTTAAGTTCACTCAGCGGTCCATAGAGTTTATCTTCCACTGTCGTCTCTCTAGGCCAAAAGGTTTGCCTAGATTTTGACCTCTCGACTCAGAGTGTCGGGGAATCGTGAAATGCTGAAACCACAAGCATGGAGGCACATGTCTATATTATACATCCCAGCTGCGAGAAACTAGCATCGAATTCAGCGCAGAAGCATCAGTCTTTCTTATCGATATGCTGGCTTTCAATAGTCGAGCATCTCTAACTCTAAATACAGCTGTTGTCACAGAATGGAAGTCAGACCTCCATGCAATGTTTAGCGTGGCTGAGAAGTTTAACGCCTTTAAATTTTCTCTTTTGACTGCAGCGTAAAGAATTCGCTCCACACGCCTGTCAGTTGGACTCAAATGTTGACTTCTCGCCCTTGACGTTGAGACGTGAATTACAAATACCTTATAAGTCGGAGAGGGTCCGCCTGATGACAAGAAACACTGGTAACAGGGAAGGCTAACCCTCAATCAAACATCAGTCTAGCGGTAGCAGCAATGACATCCATCCATCCATCGTGTGCCATAAAGGGAAGCGTGGGCGATCATAATTCACCATTTCACTCGATCACCAGAGTCGTGAATCAGTTTAGTGTTCCTGTCTTGACCATACCACGTGGTCAAGCCATCCAGGTATTTACTTCTCTGTCTTCCCCATATTCTCTTCCCCTCGACCTTTCTAGTGGTCACCAAGTTCTCTCATTTATTTCTTCTCATAACATGTCCAAAATATTTTGACTGTCTACGTCTAATGTCTCTAATTAGTTTGCGATCTTCATTTGTTTCTTGTAGGACTTGGTCGTTGGTTTTTCTATCTGTCCATGATATTCTTTGCATTTTCCTCAGAAACCACATTTCCACAGCCATCAGATGTTTTTCAGCTTGACTGCTTATTGTCCACGCTTCACATCCATACAAAAGTACAGGCCCTATACAGCACCTCAACACTCTTTTTCTCGTTGCAATTGACATCTTTTTATTGGTCAGTATGTTTTTCATCTTGCAATGACTATGGTCGAGTTTAAAGCGATAAAAAGGTTTTTAAAAAATCCTCTATGCCATTGCAAGTTTATTGCCCATGTATTGGAAACACGAGTCAGAGAAACACAGTTTGAGAGAAGGGGGACAAGAAGACAATGATGTTGATGATATCTCTGATGACAATGATGATGATGATGATGATGAAGATGAAGATGATGATGATGATGATGATGATGATGATGATGATGATGATGATGATATGACGAAACACCTATGAACTCAATAAAGGGAAGTAAGTTAAGCCAAATGTCATATGAATTTAAGCCGTTTGTTTCCCTTTAATAAAAGCCTTACCAGGGGAATAAAAATGATTTGATCATAAATCTACAAGCCAGAACTGACTCATTCCGACACACGGACAGCTGACTGCTAGGACCGCAGGACCATGTAATAGCGACATGTCCACACTGTAGACAAGTGCACTGCTACAAGTAACTGACTGTTTCTGTTTGTTTATTCAACATACTCTCCACTCAACACCTGATATCCACGGTCATTACGTATTGCCAGTATTCTCTTGGTGGCACTGTTATAATGCGAGGAGTGAATGTATCACCCAGAAAACGAGAAGTAGATTGTGAGCTTTACTAAAACACGACTACAAGAGACAAATTCGACGTTGCGGCCAAAGCCTTCGTCAGCACAGGACAAACAAATACAAACCGATACAAACCTACATAAATACACTATGACAATATTAAACTAATTAAAGGTACTTATCTGAATCTGTATCCTTGCTTGGAAAGACTGACACGCGTAGGGCTGTCAGTGGATTAATAGACCGGATGTATCGAGGAGTGACAGCCAGATTACGCCACAAGTGAATACATTAGTTTACATGGAAGCTTGAGCCAGAGATCGTCCAGGCATGTGACTTGTAGACACCCAAACTAATCCAGTAGATATGTTGAGCCAATCCTGATGCACGGACGCGAATTATTAGCAGACAAGTGAGGAATTATATGGAAGCTGCGGAGATGTGGTTTTATAGAAGAGTGTTCTTCTGTCGTATCCTGCAGCATTGCCCATGTTCTCCACACACTATCCTTCTTTCTTCTGTCGTATCCTTCAGCTTTGCTCATGTTCTCCCCATACTATCCATCTTTCTTCTGTCGTATCCAGCAGCTCTGCCCATGTTCTCCCCATAGTATTCTTTCTTCTGTCGTATCCTGCAGCTCCGCCCATGTCTCCCCACGGTATTCTCTCTTCTGCTGTTTCTACAGCTCTGCCTATGTTCTCCTTACACTATTCTTTTTTCTTCTGCTGTATCCTGCAGCTTTGCCCATGTTCTCCCCACACTATTCTTCTTTCTTCTATCGTATCTTGCAGCTCTGCCCATGTTCTCCACACGGTATTCTTCTTTCTTCTGCTGTAACCTGCAGCTCTGCCCAAGTTCTCCCCATGGTATTCTTCTTTCTTGTGTCGTATCCTGCAGCTTTGCCCATGTTCTCCCCACACTATTCTTCTTTCTTCTATCGTATCTTGCAGCTCTGCCCATGTTCTCCACACGGTATTCTTCTTTCTTCTGCTGTAACCTGCAGCTCTGCCCAAGTTCTCCCCATGGTATTCTTCTTTCTTGTGTCGTATCCTGCAGCTCTGCCCATGTTCTTCCCATGGTATTCTTCTTTCTTCTGTCGTATCCTGCAGCTCTGCCCATGTTCTTCCCATGGTATTATTCTTTTTTCTTTCGTATCCTGCCGCTCTGCCTATGTCTCCCCACGGTATTCTTGTTTCTTCTGTCGTATCATGCAGCTCTGCCTATGTCTCCACACGGTATTCTTCTTTCTTCTGTCGCATCCTGCAGCTTTGCCCATGTTCTCCCCGCACTATTTTTCTTTCTTCTGTCGTATCCTGCAGCTCTGCCTATGTCTTCCCACGGTATTCTCTCTTCTGCTGTTTCTACAGCTCTGCCTATGTTCTCCTTATACTATTCTTCTTTCTTCTGCTGTATCCTATGGCTCTGCCCATGTTCTCTCCACACTATTCTTCTTTCTTCTATCGTATCTTGCAGCTCTGCCCATGTTCTCCACACGGTATTCTTCTTTCTTCTGCTGTAACCTGCAGCTCTGCCCAAGTTCTCCCCATGGTATTCTTCTTTCTTGTGTCGTATCCTGCAGCTTTGCCCATGTTCTCCCCACACTATTCTTCTTTCTTCTATCGTATCTTGCAGCTCTGCCCATGTTCTCCACACGGTATTCTTCTTTCTTCTGCTGTAACCTGCAGCTCTGCCCAAGTTCTCCCCATGGTATTCTTCTTTCTTGTGTCGTATCCTGCAGCTCTGCCCATGTTCTTCCCATGGTATTCTTCTTTCTTCTGTCGTATCCTGCAGCTCTGCCCATGTTCTTCCCATGGTATTATTCTTTTTTCTTTCGTATCCTGCCGCTCTGCCTATGTCTCCCCACGGTATTCTTGTTTCTTCTGTCGTATCATGCAGCTCTGCCTATGTCTCCACACGGTATTCTTCTTTCTTCTGTCGCATCCTGCAGCTTTGCCCATGTTCTCCCCGCACTATTTTTCTTTCTTCTGTCGTATCCTGCAGCTCTGCCTATGTCTTCCCACGGTATTCTCTCTTCTGCTGTTTCTACAGCTCTGCCTATGTTCTCCTTATACTATTCTTCTTTCTTCTGCTGTATCCTATGGCTCTGCCCATGTTCTCTCCACACTATTCTTCTTTCTTCTATCGTATCTTGCAGCTCTGCCCATGTTCTCCACACGGTATTCTTCTTTCTTCTGCTGTATCCTATGTCTCTGCCCATGTTCTCGACACGGTATTATTCTTTCTTCTGCTGTATCCTATGGCTCTGCCCATGTTCTCCACACGGTATTCTCCTTTCTTCTATCGTATCCTGCAGCTCTGCACATGGTCTCTCCATTGTATTATTCTTAATTCTTTCATCTGTTATCTCCTTAATGGAGGAAGAGGTCCTCGACCAACCCCCTCCAGCCCTCCTATTATTAACATATACCACATGCAGCTCCGTCCATGTCATCCAGTATCATTCATTTCTGTTTCTACGTCTCTTCTCTATGAATTTTAGGTTGCAATCTGGACGCCTTGTGGCTTTCTCTACAAGCGTCATGTCTCCTCTAGCAGATCCTCATGTCCTCTTGGTTTGCTTGGTCATTCTTTTTTTTTCTTTATCTTTGGACATGTTCATGATTGGCTTAATTTTTCAGCTGATGTTTTTCTGCTGAATAGGGAAGCCAGCCCTCCTCCCAACTCTCCTGCGTCGCTTCCTACGCCCTTCATGGCAGGTACAATGTGATACTACTCTTTGTGGTCTCCATGGTTATGTTGTTAAGCCGCCTACCTCGCGCTCCGAAGGTTGTGGGTTTGATTCGGGACTACGTAATTCGGTTCACGGGTGCAGTTTTCTCGGAGACTCCTGTGGGTCGTCGCTGGGAGTACAGAGAAGGACGAGGTCCGGAATTGAACCCACAATCTTCAGAGCCTGAGTCAAACGGCTTGACCACTTAGCCACGGAGACTCCCAACTTTCTCCGTGTCTTTGAGAACCCCCACTATGTCTCCGTATGTTTGAAAACCCCCACTGTGTCTCGGTGGTTATGAGTTCCCCCACTATTGCTCCGTGTGTTCGAGGTCCCCCATTATATCTCCGTGTGTTTGAGGACCCCCACTATTTCTCCGTGGTATGAGTCCCCCCCCCCCCCCAATATTTCCACGTGTGTTTGAGGTCCCCCACTGTGTCTCGGTGGTTATGAGTTCCCCCACTATGCTCCGTGTGTTCGAGGTCCCCCACTATTGCTCCGTGTGTTCGAGGTCCCCCATTATATCTCCGTGTTTTTGAGGACCCCCACTATTTCTCCGTGTGTTTGAGGTTCCCCTCCCCCCACTATTGCTCCGTGTGTTCGAGGGCCCCCACTATGTCTCCGTGTGTTTGAGGACCCCCACTATTTCTCCGTGTGTTTGAGGTTCCCCTCCCCCCACTATTTCTCCGTGTGTTTGAGGTCACCCACTATTTCGTTCGCACTGTGCGCTCCAGACAAGGGAGTGTCTAGTTATACTATCAATAGGTCTTCTCAATATCTGTCCTATCCTGACTACACCAATTCTGCACCCGACATGTTTAATGGCCCACTTTTATGTCTTGAAATTAAAGCCGATCTTCAAACGCGCACAAAGTCAACATTGCCGTATTGTATTTCTGCATGATCCAAAACAAGCCAGCGATCCATTCAAATACAATATCGATTACAGTTGAGTTAAGTCAAGACCCGACATCACTGCCCTCAGGTCATTCCCATACCTGCTCCGTCCTCATCTGCAGCAGCCATTTTTGCACTTTTGATACATCCTGTTTGATTTGGCCAAGGCACAAGTATGTCCTGGTATAGGATGATATTCACATGTTCTAGAATGTCAGCATCTCCCCCCCCCCCAACCCCCATTTTGATCTAAGGTATTCTAAGGATGTTTCTGTCATATTTAAGCGCAAAAGCCTAGATTTGTTACTCAATCAGTCAGTCAGTCAGTCAGTAGCTAGTTAATCAGTCAATCAGTCAGTTAGTCAGTCATTCAGTTAGTAGATATTTAATCAGATAGTCAGTCAGTCAGTCAGTCAGCCACTTAGTTGGTTAGTTAACTGGTTAGTTAGTTAGTTAGTTAGTTAGTTAGTTAGTTCGTCCGTTGGTTTGATCGTTAGTTCGTTTGTGTTTTGGTTAGTTAGTTATATGCATATAGTCACATGCATTAGCGCCTGGCCGCTTGTAGTGCCGGTTTTGTGCTGGTTAACGAGAACCCTCGTTCTCCCGATGTCCCTCTCTTGTCTGTCCGTACCAATTCTTACTCCCGATGTTCCTCTCTTGTCTGTCCTTGTCAATTCTCACTCCCGATATTCCTCTATTGTCCGTCCGTGCCAGTTCCTACACCCGAGTCTCTCTTTCTGGACAACGATGTGCATTCACCGGCGTCAATTTCTCTGCTCTCCACGTCTCTCTAATAACGTAGGTTTTCTTGCTAACTGATTCAGTGTCAAGCAAAATAAAAACTAGATTTAGACCAAACAAAACTGCATTGGCAGGGGGGGGGGGGTGTAAAAAAGAGGAGCAGAGTGCTGTTATCCGTTTTTGTTATCAGTGAAGGGGTGAAACCTGTATAAATTCATCGGCGAATGAAGGTCCTGTATGGAGATGCATGCCTGTCAGTCCAGCAAGTGTATGAGTGGAGTAGGCAGTTTCAAAATAGCGGAACTTCTGTGACAGACAGTTCACGACCGGGTCAGGCACACCGAGTATTGACCCCCTGAGAAATGTTTTCTACAGGAATCCAAGCACTTTATCGGCTCTGAAGGACTTGCATTCAACGCAATGATGACTACATTGAAAAATGATACATTTGGTGTTACTTTCTTAGAATATATATTCACACACACACACACACACAGAAACAGACACACACACGCACACACACTCACACACACAGACACACACACACACAACACACACAGACATTTAAGGTGTTCATTTGAAGGCCCTGTGTGGTAGCAGACATAATGTATTGTACATTAATTAAAGGGGGTTTTATGGGGAAAACAACTGTATATAAGCCAATGGAAGAACACGACGTCGATTCACATTATTAATCTTCACATGTCACTTAATCAGTTAAAGGACTGAGAAATGAGCCGGAAGACTAGTCTTGCCTTTGGTGTACGAGAACATTGTCTTGCCTTTGGCCTAGTTGTTAGCTGAAAGTTCCCTTCCTTAGATCTGGCCGATGCTCGACGCTCAGAGGAAAGGCGAGACGGACATATAATCAGATTGCTACTGGAACTATTAGTGTTGGAACTCTTCGCTGGCTGCTGAGGATGGGGACGGAGCGCTTATGGGAATGTCCCGAATGCTGTGATGTCGGTTCCTAAATCAATCAATCATTCAATCAATTAATCAATTAGTTGTTTGTTCGCTGTCTATTTGATTAACAAACGCAAGGCGGTTGTCAAGGCAAAGATTGATTGCGCAATCCACGGGAATATACTACCACTTCTTCGATTAAGTTCTCATGTTACCAGTTCTCTTCGATCCAGTAGCATGGGGTAGGTGGTGAGTCGAGGGAGAGCTGTCTGAGACTTAAGTATCCAACATAATGATTCAACTCAAGAAATTTCCCTTCTTTCTTCTCCTCTTGTTCTTTGTTCTGTGATGTTTGCATTTTGCCCATGCCTTTATAATGCATATCTTTTATATTGTTGCTGTTCTTTGTTAGCCTTGAATGATGTGTGAATGAAATAATGTATGAAAGAGAGTGATAGAAGGGCAGAATGTTAGACGGGCCTGCGTGCCCAATTCTTAACCCTTTGAAAATAAAGTTTGTTCGTTCGTACGTTCGTTCGTTCGTTCCTCCTTGGGGATTAGGCCTTTCAGTCCGCTATGTCTTTTACCAACAACCGCGGCGTACCCCCCCCCCCTTTTTTTCTACGTGTGACATCCTCATATTGTGCATCTACCTGTAAATCCCTACTCCGTGTCTTCTTTTGGTCTCCTACCATTTCGTAGAGTAGTGGCAAGACACTCGCCTGACAACCCCAAGGTAAGGGGTTCGATTCACAGCTGGACGAATTCCGATTTGTCAAAATTGACCTGTGCTCCCATTTCTAGCCAGAAATAGGTACCAGAAATGTAATGAACAGTAAAGGGGATCGGCGTATTACTGGCCATATAACACAATGAGTACTGACTGGCATATAAACATGCGGATCTAGCACTATATGAATTATTCGCCTTAAGACGTGAAAAGAGTTCTTTACTATTGAACATTTTACTATTTCGTTTACCATGTATGTTCTTGCCAAGGCAGTATCTAGTTATAATATCCAAATGTTGTCTCAATGTGTGTCTACTTCAGGGCCATGTATTTTCCTCACTTCATGGCTTTTGACTAGTTTTCTCCATGAGTTCTTCATCGATTATTCTGTCCTAGAATTTCATTCCCACTATTCTGCGCACACAAACATCGGGTTTACAAGGCAAACGGATCGACATCATTACAACGGGTTTACCCCATATGGCTCGGTGTCTTTGAGCAGAGTGACCTGCCGAAAGCGTCGCACAAAGCACAACTCCGTAGCCCTAGCGACGACCGCCTGAAGGTTCCGAGAAAATTGCACTCGTGAACCGAACGACGTAGCAAGGAATCGAACCCACAACATTCGGAATGCGAGGTAGACGGGGAAACCAATTGGCCACGAAGACTCGAGGCGAAGACATCAATTAGTGAATTTTTGTATTTAATTAGTCATTATGTTAATTGTTGTCCATAATATTAGATTCGTACAGCAGTAACGATTTATGATTGAACTTCACTATTCTAAGTTTGGTGCTAAATTTAATGTCTTTTGACTGCCGCACATTGCCTGGTGCTATGAAATGTCCTCTTGCTGTGTGTATTCTTATTTAAAAATGTGTGTCTGTGACCCATCTTTGTCTTTTATTGCTTTCCAAATAAATGAATACTTTCCCTCTTGTAATGAGGTTTTACTAATAAAGAACGGATTGTAATTTGCTTTGTTTTACGTCTATGAATTAGTAAACCTATTTGTGGTGACATCTCTTCAAGCTTGATTACTTTGTGTACCACCTGCAAGCCACTTGATACACCAAATTCTAGAATGTACCATCTCCAAGTTACGCCGCTTGTTACAACCAAATTCTAGAAAGTACCGCCTCCAAGCTACGTCGCTTGTTACAACCACATTCTAGACTACCATCTCCAAGCTACGTCGCTTGTTACAGCCACATTCTAGAAAGTGCCATCTCCACGCTACGTCGCTTGTTACAACCACATTCTAGACTACCATCTCCACGCTACGTCGCTTGTTACAACCTCATTCTAGACTACCATCTCCACGCTACACCGCTTGTTACAACCACATTCTAGACTACCATCTCCAAGCTACGTCGCTTGTTACAACCACATTCTAGACTACCATCTCGACGCTACACCGCTTGTTACAACCACATTCTAGACTACCATCTCCACGCTACGCCGCTTGTTACAACCACATTCTAGACTACCATCTCCACGCTACACCGCTTGTTACAACCACATTCTAGACTACCATCTCCACGCTACACCGCTTGTTACAACCACATTCTAGACTACCATCTCCAAGCTACGTCGCTTGCTACAACCACATTCTAGAAAGTACCATCTCCACGCTACGCCGCTTGTTACAACCACATTCTAGACTACCATCTCCACGCTACACTGCTTGTTACAACCACATTCTAGACTACCATCTCCACGCTACGTCGCTTGTTACAACCACATTCTAAAATGCATATATTTATCCTATCCACTTATTACCACCAACTTTCAGAATGTAGGTACTGCCCCCAAGCTACCCTTGTGGGTACTGTCGATATTATATGGTTGACTCTTTGATTGCACATAACCTTCGCACTTGACTTTCCCCTCATAAACACCCCTCCCTCCCCACCAAATCCCTACTATATCCATGGTGACACAAAATCAACAATGAGCCTGCAAAAACCGCGCATACCAAAGGGCTGCACTACTGCAGACCACAGGAAGCAACCCACACTGGAAAACTGATATGTGCTCGCTAAAATATGATGCAAATTAAAGAATATTTGCACTTCGGCTTGCCATAGTTCGGAATTTTGGGTGTGCCTTTGTGTCTAAGAGTTGAGGATTCATAGACCAGTGAAATGTAGGTTCATAGACCAGTGACATGCGGGCTCATAGACCACTGAAATACTTAAACTTGAGTTCATAGACCACTGAAATGTCTTTTTTACGTGCCAACTTAACAATCCGAGATCGAGTAAGAAATACTGTTATTAGAAAGACAGTAGGATCAACACCTTGTGCCACATTTATTGAAAGACAGAAGATCAAGTGGTTTGGCCATCCCGTTAGAATGCAACATCAGCAACTACCATCACTGGCCTTACATCAAAGATCATCTGCGTGGAGACGGGACGCAGAGGTGTTTCCAAGGCACCAGGGCCGGGTTATATACTGGCCAAGACCTATTGACGCGTCTTCGTCGAGCGTCCTGGGCAACAGGTCCCTTCGGGGTCCTGGCTAAGGTCAGTAGGATCGCCAATTCCTCCGAAGTCGGAGAGTGTCTGCCTGTACGGCGAGGAACCACCAGTCTGCACACCAATAAGCCAGACATGGGACAACGGATACTCACGCAAACCTCAAGTCCTGTATGACATCACACTGATGTTGGACAACAGGATGCCTTCATCCGACATACAAGACTTCGCGTTGGAGCTCAAGCCAACGAACACAAGCAAGCAAGCATCTGCGTGGAGACCACGAGGACGTCCATGAAGAAAATGGATTGACGACATAAGACATTGTACAACCACATGGAATGACACTATCCAGTGCCGCCCACCGGGCGCTGGAGTGCAAATTATTCCTCCCCACGACGCTTGACGACAGAAGTGGATGATGATGATGATGATGATGATGATGATGATGATGAATGCGCATTGGCCGGTCTCCATGGCGAAGGTGTTATGGACTCGGTTCGTAAACCCGCTAACCCGCGTTCGAAACACAGCTGCGCGTGATTTGGCAGCAGACCGCATTGCGCTGGGTTTTAACGAGTTGGTATAGGAGCCGATCGTTCAGAAAGCAATGGCAAACAGCTGAACGTAAACTTACCAAGACATCAAAAACAGCAGTAAAATGCTGGTGTTTACAGCAATGTCCTGTAAAAAGAATATTTAAAACCAAAAAAATGCGCATTGAGCATATTGTGCTCCAGCCATATTTCATAGCCCAACCGGAACTCGGTGGGTCACGTGGTCAGTGTCATGGCGACCGCCTATACTGGCACCTACTTATGGCTGGGTTGACCTGGACGCCCAAGTTTCTCGCTCGCTCGCTCGCTTTGAACTGGATCATAGTCCATACACAATACTTCTACGAGTAGTAGCACTGGGCTGAATTGTGCGTGTGGATTCCATCCATCATGTGCCATGCCGGAAAGCGTGGGCGGTCATGACTCGCCATTTCACTCGATCACCAGAGTCGTGGATCAGCTCAGTGTTCCTGTCTCGTCCATGCCATGTGGCCAAGCCATCCAGGTATTTACTTCTCGGTCTTCCCCTTGGTCTGTTCCCTTCGATCTTGTCAGTTGTCACCAAGTTCTCCAATTCATTTCTTCTCATAACATATCCAAATAGTTTTGACTGTCTACGTTTAATTTCTCTAATCAATTTACGATTTTCATTTGTTTCCTGTAGTACTTGGTCATTTGTTTTTCTGTCTGATTTGTTTGTGTCTGGACTAACTTTCCCTATTACCAGTGTCCCTCGCCATTAGGAGAACTCTGAGGTACTTGTAATTTACGTCCCCAAGTCAAGGACGAGAAGTCAAAATTTTAGTCCAACTGAACCCGCTACCTCTGAATCAGCACACCGGAACGAGAGCTCATGTCCATACAGTCACGCTTAATTCCTATGTAATATATTCGAATCCGCCCCGTTGAGGATTGAGCCATGCCCACTGGGCCAGCAGGCGAGCGCCTGGCCATTAAACTAGCGCGGCTGCTTCACAGATCAATATCTGGAGTGGAACTGAACACGGGATACGTCTGATGTGCCTCGCGCGCGGTCAGTTTGGAGAAGGGTTGTTCAAAGAGACGATTGGCCATACAGCCAACTATTGATGTGGCCCGGTTTGTATAATTCTATCTGCATTTCACTCAGTTCTAGCCGTGGACCCGCGGGGTATTGATCAGATCACCCAGAGGGCTGATTGATCTATAAAAATATGGTTCATAAATAAACACGAATGTATTCTATGGCGCTCACAGCAGTAGAAGAAAGAAGTAGGGACTAGAGGACGCACTCTTCATCATCATGTGCCATGCCAGTAAGCGTGGGCGGTCATGTTCCGCTACCTTAGACGATCACCAGAGTCGTGGATCAGCTCTGTTTTCTTGATTCGACCATGTCATGTGGTCAAGCCATCCAGATATTTATTTCTCTGCCTTCACTTTGTTCTTCCACTTGCCTCTTCCAGAACTTGCTCATTGGTATTTCTGTCTGCCCATGGTATTCTTTGTATTTTCCTCAAAAACCAAATTGCCATCGCTATTAGACGCTTTTCGGTACGCACTAGACAACATAAAATAATATAATACACTTAATATAAATTTATGTGACCTATAGTGTTATCTCAATGGTTAGATATGAATTGTGTGTGTGTGTTTTCTCTGTGTGTGTGTGTGTGTGTGTGTGTGTGTGTGTGTGTGTGTGAAGTAGCGCGACACGGCTCTACGGGATGTTTAGCTGATGAAACCTCCAGAACATGTTGCGTGGCTGAGGCATGCTGGGTAATTTGCATGATTAAAAATTGATCACGCATTTTGCCCCGGCGATTCAGTTCAGGAGTGGCGTCATCGGCCGACGGTCGCGCTGATACCAATTAGAGAGGGGGAATGTGATCGTCCCTCTCACACCTTCTACAGTCAGGAACGTGTGTGAGTGACCAGCGCTGACCAAGTGGTGTCACATATATTAATTCAGGTGCATAGACCTGTGAAAAAGCGAGACAGTGAAGAGAGTTTGCAAAATATGGCTCGCAGAAACATTACTGCTGGAACACTGATGCACGATTGTTGAGGATGTAACTCCTCAATCATAGCCATGGGGAGGAACATGCTTGAGTTCCTTGTTGATCCCCAATTTTCCTCACCTCCAATTTTCCTTCACCCTCCATGTTCCCCATCCCCTCCAAACTGATCCCATAGTCGAGCTGCCCATACCTTAGTTTGTTGCTGTATGGTTAAAGGTATAGTTTCTGGTTCGACTTGTTTGAGCTTTTCACACTCATGTTTATACTTCTGTTTTTGAAGTTGTGGTCTTATTATAATAATGTGTCCCAGTCAGTTTGGGGACATGACTTTCTCTGGTGGCATTAGGCTCAATATTGGATTAGGCTGAGGCACAGGGGTCTGGTAATATCTGGAGCTTAATCCACTGATTTCGCTGTGAACCATAGGGATCCGTAGTGTTGTGTTGTGTGTCCCAGGATGGTGAGTCCCGTCTCCACACTGTAAAACTCATCCCCAGATTTAGAGTTGTGTTCTTGTTGTTTCTCAAGTGATGGTATCTCTGTTGTCCAGTCCTGGTCAGCCGGCTGTATAGGTATCGTAGCAGGGTCCCAGGAGCACCCTGTAGGCTCGGCTACAACGGGCAGAGGTCTGGCTATATGCGGCAGACTACCTATAGGATAGCAAGTGATATGAAATGTTGATTGTCTTGCCTATAAGAAATCTCACTTTTGTATCCGCACAGTTTAGAACACGTGCTACGGGATTGTACAATATAAAGACTCATGCATATTGTTCTCAACTTGTTTGTCTAGTTCTTGTTGTTAATGTGGTGATGTTTAGTCTTTGTTGTTCTAGTAATGTTAGTCATTGTTTGTTCCGTTCATTGATGTTGGTTCAGCCCATCTCAGTGATCCATTGTCTAGAACAGTGGTTCTCAACCTTTTTTGGCCCGTGCCCCCCTTCACCATATTTTCAGAACGTCATTTCCCCCCTTTCTATCAAAAATTTGGCCCGTGCCCCCCTTCACCGTATTTTCAGAACGTCATTTCCCCGCTTTCATATTTCCTATCTAAAAATCCCCCCACCCCTACACAGTATACGTAAAAATGGAAGGTAAATTTAATAGCATATACTAAAACAAGTCTAGACATCCACATAAAACATGATTTGTGGGTCTACTTACTTTATAAAATGAATTTTAGAAGGATGAGACGTACATAACTGTAAAGTGTGAAGGGAAAAACAATATCAAGTAATCGGTTCTTGTATTAACGCGATCTTGAAATGGTCTTCATTCCCCCCCCCCCCTGGAAACCCTAAAATTCCCCCCTGGGGGGGGGGGGGGAATTCCCCACTGGTTGAGAACCACTGGTCTAGAACATGCATTAAGGCATAGTTCCCCGCTAGAATCCTGAAGGTATTCTGTCCTATACCTATCCTTTTCTTGTTAACCGTAGAGATAAGATGAGCTTCTCTTTGTCTTCTTTGTATTATTCTCTTCTCCTATGGCCCACAAATAGTCAGCGTTGTGAACCTATCTTATCATCTTTCTCCTTTTGCGTTTACTTGCTACCGTATGACAGTAGACGGTACAACCTGCTTTCTGTTAGCGATGAATGTTGGGCGGTGCCTACCAAACCCGACACCCCACATTGTGCCAACGGCTTCGGGTGGAAGAGCGCAGTTTTGAGGGTACAGGCCGTATCCTGGTGCGAGGAAATGAAACCTAAAGACAAAATGTCATGGCAGGGCAGACCAGACCCTAAGCCTTGGTTGGCAGCTGGTCTAGGATCGAAGCTCCGACAAGCGGACAATTAGAGTATTGCTTTACTGATCCGGCAGCTTCTGCAGCTTGTCTTGTTCCAGATGTATAGGTGTTACCTTTCCTGTGGAGTGATCTAGGCAGGTTGAGAGAGGGTTCATGCTGCATGGTTTGCGGCAAACAGCCAGACACTGCAGCTCTTGGTTGATAAAAAGAAGATAGCTCTCTTAAGACACAAGGGAAGAACAACGCGTAGCACTCTCAGTGAGCCGAAGCAAGCTAGGAGGGATGTGCCAGGCAGTGTGCAAATGACTATAGGATCAAATTATGTGAATCCATTCAAAACTAAAGTGATAAGGGAAACATCAGAAGCATGTATGAAGGGATAAAGATAGCCCGTGGTCCAATGATAAAAAGAAGTACACCGCTGAAAACCTTGATTGGGGAAATAATCACAGACAAGAAACAGCAGATGGATAGATTACTCAAGTGACACCAAACTAGCGGATGATGTCCTCAACGCCATAGAGGCCCTGCCAACTCTTAACCACCTGGACACACTTCTTACCATAACAGAAGTTAAATGTGCTATAAATGAACTTGCATCTGGCAAGGCTCCAGGTAAGGATGGGAACTAACGAACGAACGAACGAACGAACGAACGAACGAACTTTATTTTAAAAGGGTAACAAATTGGGCACGTAGGCCCGTCTTACATTAGGCCCTTTCAATCACTCATCTTTCATTCATAAAATGTGCATGTTACATTTACATAGGGGAAGAAACATTGTCAAATGGATTTTGTAAGCATAAACAATGCATATTACGCATGATACATTCACATGGGGAAAAGATAACATTGTCAAATGAAAGTTGTAAACATAAACAGTGCATATTGCAATGTTGTGAGACACACCCCTCATCCACCCTCACATCCCGCAGCCACCCACACATCCCGAAGATATGCACACATCCCCCACACACCACACCACCCCCACCCACCCACACATACCTCCACGCACTCACACAGACCTAGGCAAACATACATGCCGCTACCCACCCACTGAACCCCCACCCACACACATCTGTTTGCAGCCCCCATGGTGGACCCCAGAAGTAGACCATGCTTGGAAAGCAAAGAGAGCTGCAGTGAAGCAGCTAAAGAAAGTGCGAAAGACACTTCGAAGCTCACGAGAGGAAGTGGACTCAGCCGAAAATGTCAAGAAAGACAAGGTGGAGGCTTTCAAGCGCTGTGCTGCAGAGGCCAAAAAGGCAAAATGTGAATGTTTCATGAAGGAGATTGGAGGGGATAAAACACTGCAAAAATTCTGGAAACTGCACAGGCAAATACAGAGAAAAGATCGGCCGATGACAGTGGGAACAATTTACAGAGATGATGGTGTGCGCGTGACAACAGACAAAGAGAAAGGGGAGGCGTTTCTCCAGAGATTTTTAGAGCAGACCAATCATAATGATGCGGACACCAGGGATGCAGTTAGAGAGGAGCTATCTGGCACCACGAAGAATATGCAGTATGAAGACATCATACGGGTGGAAGATGTTAAACACATTTTGAAAAAGGCAAAAGACACGGCACCAGGGCCCGATGGGGTCAGGTATGGCCACATGAAGGGTTTGAGCGAAGCAGACCTGGAGGAGATGACCGACTGCTTTAACCAGAGCATTAGGACAGCATCAGTACCGCAGGATTGGGTGCACAGCTATCTCATCCCTCTCCCAAAACCATTCAAGGATCAGTCAAAGCTTAGCGGCTTTAGGATCATCACCCTTCAAAATACATTTGGGAAGGTTCTAGAGAAGATAGTCGCTGTCAAGCTGCAAGAGTTTTTGGAAAGCGGGAAGGTTCTTCCAAGAGGCCTGGGGAGCTACAGGCCAGGAAAAGATACCTGGTCAAATGCAGCCACTTTTGCCTTTGATGTTTATGAGGGGTTCAAGAGTAGACAGGAAACGATGGCGGTAGCACTTGATCTCGAGGATGCGTACAATAGAGTTCGCTATGATATTTTGATGACCGCACTGATGGAGAAGGGGGTCAATCCCTGGTTGGTGAACTGGATAGCAGCCGTCCTGCACTCTCGTAGGGTTGCTCTTCGTCTGGACGCATGGACCTCAGAGCCACATATGTTAACCCCGGGACTGCCACAGGGATCTGCAGTCTCGCCGGTGCTCTTTAATGTGTATACGAGCAAGATTGCAAACCTAGAAGCACCAGGGGTTGGAAGAATACTAACATTTGCAGATGATGTTCTTGCATATAGGCAGGGGAGAGATAGGGAGCAAACAGCCCAGGAGTTACAGGCGACAGTAGATAAAGTGATTGACTGGTGCACAGAAATGAGTGCTGTCATCCACCCGGAAAAGGCGGCTGTTTTGTGGTGCTCTCTGGACAACAGGATTGTAAGAGCTGATGTCCCAAACCTCGCGATAGATGGTAGAAATGTCAGCAGAGAGAACAAACTGAAGTATCTGGGGATCACATTTGACAGGAGCCTATCCTTCAAGGACCATGTGGAGACGGTCGTGACAAGATCTCAAAAGGGACTCAATGCACTTAAAATTATGGCTGCAATGGACATAGAGCAGAGAATGCTTTTCACACTATACCAGCACTTGATCCTCTCAGTAATTGATTATGGATTAGGTCTGCTCACTGTCTCAGAGAGTCAGATGGTGAAGTTAGAGCGCATACAGAACGAAGCTATGCGGGTCATTCTGGGATGCACTAGAGACACCCCAGTAGTGTGTATGCGTTACATCCTTGGTCTGCCAACTGTTGCTGTTAGGCTCAAGGTGATGCAGGCTAAGGCATACCTCCGAGTAGCTGCAGACACAGACCACCCACTGCATGAGGCGCTGGACGCAGTTAAGGGTCAGCGACTGATAAGAGGGAAATCTTGGATGGCTCAGGCGGAGGATACGATCAGACAGGTGTGCCCCTTGGAGAACATTAGGCGTGGAGAGGAGTGAGTCAGAGTGCCAGCGGAGCAGTCAGACGTGCAGAGTTATAATCACATTAAGCCGGGAGTGCAGGGAGTGGCCAGCAGGGGCCACGGAAGTGGAAATCCAGCAACTAATTCAGGACAATGCTCACTCGAGTGATGTGATTATCTACACACATGGTTCGGTGTCAAGAGGTGAGAGAAGTGGCTGGGGGTTCATAGCCAAAGCTAATGGTCGATGTTTGGGGCAGGAGAGTCTGGCATATGATACCACAACATCCAGCTTAAGAATGGAAGTGGAGGCAGTCACTGCGGCTCTCCGCTGGATGGAGAATACGACACACACACACACACACACATCGTAATTGTAACTGACTCAGAAAGCATGCTGACGAGGGTGAGGACGGGCAGACTTCGTGCAGAGTGGCTTGCTTCGCTTCGGAGGTCACGGGTGACAAGCATCGCCTGGATCTTTTCTCCGGGGCATGCCGGTGTGCTGGGAAATGAACAGGCGGACAGATTGGCTGGCTCTGGAGAACTTGGTGGAGCATTGATACATGACAAGGCAAACGTGGTTGCGGCCTTGTGGGAGCACGTGCACACCTCGGAGGAGCAAATGGATTACCATGGTCTGGCAAGAATGAGACAACGAGGAGTGACGAAGGGATCTGGCCAACGCTCAACGCTCAGAGGAAAGGCGAGACGGACTTATAATCAGATTGCTACTGGTACTATTAGTGTTGGAACTCTTCGCTGGCTGCTGAGGATAGGGACGGAGCACTTATGAGAATGCCCCGAATGCTGTGATGTCGATTCCTAAATCAATCAATCAATCAATCAATCTCCGTATGCCCAACCCACCTCAGGGCCTGAATAAGTGTCCTTGACCTAATGACTTGCTGGCAGTTCCGTGACAGATACTGCCATTTGATTAACAAATGATTACATAACCGCTTTCTTCTATCTATTGGTTAATGCGACATGAGAATGGAGGTGGAGGCAATCACTGCGTCGTTCCGCTTACTTGGGGACACCTAGCACATATGTCGTGATTGTAAAGGACTCTCAGAGCATGCTGATAAGGGTAAATACAGGTGTACTTGTGCGGAATGGCGTGCTGTCTATGGTCAAGCTGCCTAGGGGCAAGTTGTCTATGGTCAAGTTGTCTATGGTCAAGTTGCCTAGGGCCAAGTTGTCTATGGTCAAGCTATCTATGGTCAAGCTGTCTATAGTCAAGCTGCTATGGTCAAACTGCCTATGGTAAAGCTGACTGTGGTCAAACTGCCTATGGTCATGCTGCCTATGGTCAAACTGCCTATGGTAAATCTATTTATGGTCAAACTGCCTATAGTCATGATGCCTATGGTCAAATTGCCTATGGTAAAGCTGTCTATGGTCAAACTGCCTATAGTCATGCTGCCTATGATCAAGCTGCCTATGGTCAAGCTGTTCATGGTCAAACTGCCTATAGTCAAGCTACCTATGGTCAAGTTATTTAGGGCCAAGTTATCTATGGTCAAGCTGCCTATGGTCAAGCTGCCTATGTCAAGCTGCCTATAGTCAAGCTGCCTATGGTCAAGCTGTCTATGGTCAAGCTGCCTATGGTCAAGCTGTTCATGGTCAAACTGCCTATAGTCAAGCTACCTATGGTCAAGTTATCTAGGGCCAAGTTATCTATGGTCAAGCTGCCTATAGTCAAGCTGCCTATGGTCAAGCTGTCTATGGTCAAGCTGCCTATGGTCAAGCTGCCTATGGTCAAGTTATCTAGGGCCAAGTTATCTATGGTCAAGCTGTCTATGGTCAAGCTGCCTATAGTCAAGCTGCCTATGGTCAAGCTGCCTATGGTCAAGCTATCTAGGGCCAAATTGTATATAGTCAAGCTGTCTACGGTCAAATCGTCTGTGGTCAAGCTGCATATTGTCAAGCTGCATATGGTCAAGTTGTCTGCCTCGCACTACTAATGCTGTGTATTCGTTTTCAAACTCCGCTATTCGGTTTACGAGTGCATATTTTCGGAGACCCCTGGGGGTCGTCACTGAAGCTACGGAGTCACTGTGCGACCATTTCTGCAGACTGCTTGCGGGCAGATGACCGAGCCATGTGGGATAGTACCCTGGGCAATAAATTCGATCCTCTGAGCTTCAAATCTTGTTTAAATCTCACTACTAAAGATGCAATTCTTTGTTAGGTCTCGGACGCCCTGAACCTCACTGCATCGGTCTCAAGAATTGAAGCTCAGTCTTCCAGGCAAAAGACAGCAAACCAGCCCCCGTCAGATGACAATGTCTGGCCTTATTGGGAATTCGAACACGGAACTTCGGCAGTTCGAGACTGGTACCATAATCTCCCCACCTTTAAGGTTGCTTAGAAACAGATGTAACCATGCCTATACAACTTACAACTTCGGGCCAGTTTATGGCACAACCCCTCGAAATCACCTCTCGGTCACGTTGGTTCATATGTATGGGGGTAGCTAGAAAATAACACTTCGATTGCCATTTGCTGCTTAGAGTTTCGTGTTGACTCTGGAGTGACATCAAATAAATCGATGTGAGCAGACATGTTCTGACCAGAAACATCAAACTGATTAGAGACTATGTCTGCCTTTATCCCTAGGCTAGATCAGTTAGACTTTTCAAACTCTTTCAGTCTGTACACAAAGCTTAAGTTAGAAACCTGTAACCTGACAATTAAGAGATTCATTAAGAGGATGGCGGGAATCCTTCGTCTTTTACAATTAGGGATCGCTGTTATTCGCCTCGTCTATTGCTGGGACCCATTAGGGAAGCTATAAATAGTAACACTAATCTATAACTCATGTCGTAAAATTCGACAAAGGAGGGTTGCTGTGGTGCAGAAGTCGTCATCTCACAGAAACATTTAGCTACAGAATCCAACTTTATAGAATGATCCTTGACCTACTTATTTAGTTAGTACTAGCTTTCTTACTTAATTACTTACCCACTTTTTTTATTTACTCACTTACCTACCTACCTACGTGCCTACTTACTTACCTGCCTACTTATTTACCTACCTACGTGCCTAGTTACTTACCTGCCTACATACTTACTTACCCATTTACTTACCGACTTACTGACCTACTTATTTACTTACTATTACTTACTTACTAACTGACCTATTTACCTATTTATTTACTATTACTTACTTACTTACCTACATACTTGTTTACTTACCTACTTACTTACTTACCTACATACCTACGTAATGACTTTTAAAAAAAAGTTAGTTGCATATCCTGTACAGGACGTTGCAGTCAACACCGGCATTTTTCGCTGTTGTGATATCTTGGCAAATTTTACGTTCAGTAGTTTGCCATTGCTTTCTGAACGACCAGCACTCATACCATTTTGTAAAACACCAACGCAATGCGGTCTGCTGCCAAATCGCGCACAGCTGTGTTTCGAACGCGGGTATGCGGGATCACGAACTGTGTCCGTAAACCCGTCGCCAGGAAGGCGGCTGATTTACCTACTTAATTACTACCTTAGTCAATCTGTCCGCCTGCTCGTTTCCCATCACACCAGCATCACAAATGTATGGCAGGTATAACGGCAGCTATGGCAAAAGTAAAGAAACTGTTTGATAGCCACAAACACCTCGGCGTGCCTGGAGAAGTCGCTGTGGGCATTCAGACATCCATCCGACTGCTTGGGATGCTGCTGTGACAAACACTAGTAAATATACGAACTGATGTGATAAGTTCACGGCAAACACAAACAAAAATCACAGCAAAGAGGAGCTAAAGTCAGGGTAAACATGAACTAAAATCACGGTAAACATGAACTACGGTTACGACAAGCATGAACTAAGGGTACGACAAAGAGTCACCGCAAATAGGAGCAAAAGCTGCCACAAGCAAAAATACTAATGTAGCGGACAATTTGAGTTATATTCGCTTCAAACAAATATTAAGGCCACGACAAACAAGTCAACAGTTGCAAAAACAAAGCAATTAAGACGCTGCAAATGTTAGCTACTGTTGCTTTAACAGGAACTGAAATCATGAAAAATAGGAAAAGAACGCCACTACAAGCAGGAATAATCGCCTCGATAAACAGGAGTAAACGCCACGACAAACAGGAGTAAACCCATGACAAACAGGAGTAAACGCCATGACATATAGGAGTAAACGCCACGAAAAACAGGAGTAAACGCCACGAGAAACAGGAGTAAACGCCATGACAAACAGGAGTAAACGCCACAAAAAACAGGAGTAAACGCCATGACAAACATGAGTAAACGCCACGAAAAACAGGAGTAACCGCCACGAGAAACAGGAGTAAACGCTACGAAAAACAGGGATAAACGACACCACAAACAGGAGTACAAGTCACGACAAACAGGCGTAAATGCCACGGCAAACAAAAGTAAATGCCATGTCAAACATGAATAAACGCCACTATCAACAGAAGTAAATGCCATGTCAAACATGAATAAACGCCACTATCAACAGAAGTAAATGCCATGTCAAACATGAATAAACGCCACAATAAACAGAAGTAAATGCCATGTCAAACATGAATAAACGCCACGATCAACAGGAGTACACGCCACGTCAAACATGAATAAACGCCACGATCAACAGGAGTACGCGCCATGACAAACATGAATAAACGCCACGATCAGCAGGAGTAAACGCCACAACTGTTGTATGAAAAATAGAAATGGGAGATAGATATCCCCTATTCGTAGTTGCCGAATACTAAATGAAAACCAGAAAAGGCTCGTAAGACTCCCTAGTACTGGAACAGACACATATGGTAAGATTCCACTAAAGTATTAAGTCAGGTTTTCCAGTAGAAGGTTAAGAGTGCACAGTAATTTTCTGCCCTCAGAAGAGGAGAATGCTCACTCTGGTTAGAACTCTAATTAGTCTGAAAGCGAGTTTTATCCCTGTCACCTGCTCTCTGGATTTTGCTGTCAAATGAAGTAGCACTCTCACACTTTTTTAACACAGTAATGCACATGTAACTTTGATTAAATTAAGTTGAGTTGAGTTGAGTCAAGAACCGACATCACTGCACTCAGGACATTCCCATACGGGCTCAGCCCCTCGTTCAACAGCCAGTGAAGAGTCATACCACTAATCGTTCCCACCACTATCTGATTAAATGTTCTCCTGGTCTTCCCTCTCAGTTTTGAGATTCTTCCAGAACCCCTGCCGATCCCCCGCAATCTCATTATTTCCACACGTGGGTTCTTAATATGTTCCTCCGCCTTCTCCGCCTCGTCCCACAAGCGCACGACCACCTCCCCCTTGTCCATAGGCAAGATACCACCAAGAGGTGCATTCCCTGCTAGCCTATCAGCATGTTCATTCCCCCGTACACCCGCATGGCCAGGGCAAAATATCCATACAATTCTCACAATCTGTGACCTCTGCAGCGACGAGAGCATTTCACTCGAAACATTCCTTTCTCCACCTTGCTAAGCATATTCTTTGAATCCGTAATGAACACAACTTGTGTTGTAGTAGTCTCCTCTAGCCACCGGAATGCCACTGTTACTGCCTCCACCTCCATTCTCATGCTGGAGGTAGTCTCATATGCCAGGCTCTCCTTTTTCAAGACTCGCCCATTAGCCTTTGCATAAAGCCCCAGCTACTACGTCTGTTTCTCACCACTAACCCATCGGTGTAGATGACTATGTCACCTTTATGTGTGTTGCTCTGGATCAGCTGTTGCACTTCAAACTCAGTGCGGCCCGCTGCTCATTCTCTTCACTCACGACCCAGTGTTATTATTACATTGTGCCAGTCCGTCATGTCATCCGGAACTTCAACCCACTCTCTTTCGCGATTGGTGGTCTCTAGATCACACACCTGACTTATAGAAAGTTCTGTCTGTGCCATCCAGGACCTGCCTCGTTTTAGTTTATGACCCTTTACCATATCCATTGCTGCATGCAGCGGATGATCCCTGTCTGAGGCAACTCTCAGGTACCATTTGGCCTGAAGGACCCTATGCCTATCCGTCATTGTAGGTAGCGCCAGGATATGCCTCATGCATAAATTAACTTAAATAACACAGCAGACGAAGATAATAATATTGTAATAATTAAGTAGAGGGAAAAGATGCACATGGGCATCACAATGTTATATAACAAAAATTATACACAAGATATCTTTATTCCTGTCTAAAATGTGATGTCTCTGAAAGCTCCGGAACACCAGGAAAACGGTTCTAACACAATAAACTAAGGATGATTGTCCTTGTGTCCTTGGCTAAGTTAATTATTGATAAGATATGTTCATTTCCTGGGTAGATATTGTAAAACTATTTAATCTTGGTACTGCTGATTTCCGTTTTCTAACATATTGTCCATGTTCCTTTGTGGAAGGATAACTGTATATATTAGTTGATTCTAACTGTAGGTTCCTGGTCGTAAATGAGGCTACATGGATTGGGCATGGCACTTATCAGCATTCTTGAGTGGCACTGGACAGTCCTGAGTGGCAATTATTGATGAACGGTATTCTGATCTTCATGGCATCACAAAAGCGAAGACTCATTCTCCACGGATGAATTCGACACTCACTATAGGGATTTTTCCAGTTTAGGAGCACCATATGTACCATTGACCACCACCGATATCTGTTAACATAATAGTACAACACCAATGTACTCACCCTCATAAATACATTAGGGTTTGGGGAAAAGGAGTACATACTACTACACAGATGTAAGTCAGCCAGACTCTTGTCTGCTGTGTCTTGCTACTCTCATGAGTGGACGTGTAAACTATCCACACATATCCACATGATATAGGCATCCCTCTCTCATGTCTGCAAGACACGTCTCATCCCTTTCGTACACCGAGCAACATACTCAGTGGCACATTTAATACCCATTGGCCTATTTTACTGATATGACTTTGATTAAGAGTGGCATCGGCATCAATTTCTCGCCATGATTTTCTCTGCAAGGTAGAGTGCCTCATAAATCACACATATACGATGCTTATTATCCACAAAAGTGTGCGTGTGTGTGTGTGTGTATCCCACATTATTATATCATCTTGAAAATGTGCTGATGGCTAATTTTATATATATATATATATATATAATATATTATAAATATATATATATATAATACTCATGCATATTAATATATGAAGAAAGAATATACTGAAGTAGCCATTATTACAATCGACAGAAAATCTACCTGTCTGTAAGCAAATTATATTACCGATAGATTCTCCTATAAGAAGATTTTCTCACAATTTGTAAACCGCGTGTCGTAGTTAAAGAAAGACAACTCTTTTATATATTTAAAAATTAGATTATAATAATGTAGAAAAACATCTTGGTACACCCTCCACCAACCGTAGAATACATATATAAATGAAGATTACAAAGGGGGCATTTATTGTCTCTGAGCATACAGATCATTGCATTAAATGCTAGCCATAATCAAAAAGAGACAACCGATATCTTTCATAAGAAAATGGAGATAATCCCTAATATATCTTCAGTATGTCTTCCAGTGAGACAAAATCTACTCTATTCTACATAGATAATGGGTTCAAATCCCTCCTACAAGATAGTGTACTGATAATAAAATGGGTATTCATAAGCGTTTACTAACCACGTGTTATCAGTCGGACTCCAGGGTAAATAATCCAATCGAATTTTCACTACATCCTTTTCTGATTAAATTTCCATGTTGTCTCCACTAAGACAGGACTCTCTATCTCTAAATTACATTCAATCACTTATTGTCCCTGCGTTGAACAAAACGGCGTTTCGCCTACAATAAAGGTGACAAACTAAACACTCTCCCTTGCTCTGTTTACTCTGCACTGGTAACGCCCAGGCGTATGTGTTTTGACAACCATCGCAAAGTACCAGAATCAACAGGCATTTACACTAGCCCACATTATTATATCATCTTGAAAATGTGCAGACGGCTAATTCTTAAGTTTGCAAGTTGCACGTTAAGTACCAAATTGTCACAACGACAAACAGGAGTTCATGCCACGACAAACAGGAGTAAACGCCATGTCAGAGGGGAGGAAACGCCACCACAAACGGGAGTAAACACCACGACTAGCAGGACTACATGCCAAGACAAACAGGATTATACGCCTAGACAAACAGAGATAAACGTCCTGACAAACAGGAACAAATATCTTTGCAAACAAGACCGAAAGCCACGGCAAACAACAACAAACGTCACGTCAAACATGAACTAACGTCACGTCAAACATGAACTAACGTGATGATAAACATGAACTAATGTCACCGCAAACAGCAACTAACGTCACGGCAAACAAGAACCCAAACAAACAGCAACTAACGTCACAACAAACAGGAACTAACGTCACGACAAACAGGAACTAACATCACGGCAAACAGGAACTAACGTCACGGCAAACAAGAACTGCCCATATGGTCAAGTAAAACCTCGCACAGATTTAGAAATAGCAGTAATGGAATGCGTCGTTCCTGGGTGAAGGAGCAATGGTTGACTAGAGTTATGGTGGACAAAGAACGTTAAAGACACCTCAGGCATGACAATACATGAGGACATGGAGCTATCAAAAGATCAGGGATCTTTTTGAAGGGCGATTTGATTATAGATCTGGCTCTCGTTAAAACGGTATATTTGTGGCTTTGTTGTTGTTATTTCCTCCTTGCGCAGCTGCTGGTAAACTCGTGTACTGAATTAATTGAATCTCCACTTTTTTATTTTGTTTTTCTGTTGGTGTTTTATTTGTCACTGATAAAGATGTGTTTGCGGTGAAACTCGTGTCCTTTCTGTACTTATTGATATTGCAACATCATTAAAATTACAGTTATTGTGATCCTTATGGGAAATTGTATGACATTTGTTAATTACGACAAACGTTATTAAGGTATCACAGTAGGCCACAGAAGTTATGTCAGTTCTTGACTCGATGCGCATGTGGCTTCTCTTTCTTTCTTTATGTATCTTTCTTTGTTGCTTGATGCGTGTTCTTTGGCCTGTTTTCTGCAGTCTGTGTGGTACTAAGGTTGTGGGCTGCAACTGTAGGTCACCAGTGTGCCACTTTGATCACTCTCTGTTCCGGGTGTCTCTTGTCGTTTGGGTTAAATCTGTGCGGTATTTAGAAGTACGGTGAGTATAGATAATTTCTATTATAGTTTAAGTTCTTTTATTGTTGTTGTTGTTGTTGTTGTTGTTGTTGTTGTTGTTGTTGTTGTTGTTGTTGTTCTTCTTCTTCTTCTTCTTCTTCTTCTTCTTCTTCTTCTTCTTCTTCTTCTTCTTCTGCTTTGTCGCCAGTTGTCCCAAGTTTTCAAGCTTAATTCTTCTCATAGCATGCCCAAAACATCTTTACGTTGTTCGTCTAATTTCTCTAACCAATTCACTGTTCTGTTTCGTTCTCTCGCTTTAAACTCCAGAGTAATCCACACGCACGCTGCTACCACTAGCAGTTAATATTACCAGTAGATACACTGGACTGATGTTTGCTTTCTCTATTACCAGTGTCCCTCAGCATCATGCGAATCCACTCCGACTTCTGAGGCACTTGTAATTTATGTCCCCAAGCAAAGATCTCGGTCCATGAGGTTCTGGATCAACTCTGCTGATGATTTTCCTCCATCCATCTATCCATCATGTGCCATGCCGATAAGCATGGATGGTCATGTTTTGCCATCTCACTCGATCACCAGAGTCGTGGATCAGCTCCGTGTTCCTGTCTCGATCATGCCACGTGGCCAAGCCATCCAGGAATTTACTTCTCTGTCTTCCCCTTGGTCTCTTCCCTTCGATCTTGCCAGTCGTCACCAAGTTCTCTGAGTCATTTTGTATCATAACATGCCCAAAAATTCTACGTACATGCAGGTCCTTTATAGGACCTTTCTTGGCAGGTTTGCGTTCGGTGTTTTGCCATCCTTTTCTGAACGACCGTCACTCATGCCCCTCTGTGAGGACCAACGCAATGTAATCTTCCACAGCTGTGTTTCGAGCGCTTAACGAGAATTGCTAATTGTGAACTGCGTCCGCGACATCTTTGCCGGCCCTAATTTTCACTTTTCCGCCCCCACTCCCCTCCCGCTTGACCTTTGACCCGTATGCCATACATCCGGTTTATTAATCCACTGACAGCCTACGCGTGTCAGTCTTTCCAATCAAGGGATTCAGATAAGTACCTTTAATTAGTTTAATATTGTCATAGCGTGTTTCATGTAGGTTTGTGTCGGTTTGTATTTGTTTGTTCAGTGCTGACGAAGGCTTTGGCCGCAACGTCCAATTTGTCTCTTGTAGTCATGTTTTAGTAAAGCTCACAATCTACTTCTCGGTTTTTTTTTTGGGTGATTCATTCATTGCCAAAAAATGTTGACTGTCTACGTCTAATGACTCTAAACAGTTTACGATCTTCATTTGTTTCTTGAAGGACTTGTTCATTGGTTTTTCTGTCTGTCCATGGTATTCTTTGAATTTTCCTCAGAAACCACATTTCCACAGCCATCAGATGTTTTTCAGCTTGACTGCTCATTACCCATGCTTCATATCCATACAAAAGTACAGATTCTATGTAGCACTTCAACACTCTTTTTCTCAATTCAAATTATATCTTTTTATTGGTCAGTAGCCGGTCTCTCTGGTCTAGGAGTTGCTCTGTAATCCCGTATACTCTCGTGAGTAACGTGACGTTGCGTGAGAATTGATAGCGGTTCTCTCCGCGTCGGTAACTTACGAGGTATGTGAGCAGGTCGCTCAGACAGCAATGGCAAACTACTGAGGTAATCTTGCCAAGAAAAGAACAATCAGCTGAAAGATGCTGATGTTAACAGCGATGTATGCGGGGGGAGGGGGGAGGGGGGGGGGAATGATCAGTATGTTTTTCATCTTTCAAAAAGCTACCTTCGCAATAACAATTTTTGTTCTAATTTCTTCAAGGCATCTCCCATCAAATGTTATGACTGAGCCGAGATAACTGTACCGATTCACTTGCTTAAGAATATGCCCATTTACGCGTATATCACATTGTGGTTTTTCCTTCTTCCCAGTGACGACAATAATCCGAGTTTTCTTACTATTCAATTCTTACCATAGCTGTTCACTGGGTGCAACTACCGCATCTACTAAATGTTGCAGGTCCTGTTTATTGTCTGCAATCAGTGCTGTACCATCTGCATATCTAATGTTATTGATGTATCGTCCTCCAATGCTGATTCCTTTCATATCTTCTATATTCCTGAAAATATATTCCCTGAACAGGGAAAAAAGATCTGGAGACATTACACACCTCTGTCGCACATCTTTTTTAATAAGCTGATATTGACATGCATCATTATCAATTCTTATGGCAGCTTATAGTTTCCAATATATGTTATTTTTACAAGTTTAAGGTCTTTTCAATCAATTTGTAGATCTTCAAGCATTCTTATCATGTCGACATGTCTCACTTTGTCGAATTCCTTTATGTAGTCAATAAAGCAAAGATATATATCTTTGTTTACTTCTATAGAACGTTCAGTTACTTTTCTCAGTATATACACAGCATTTACTGTACCCTTGCCTTCTACAAACCCACATTGTTCTTCTATTTCAGGTTTATTTTCTTCCTAACTCTTTGCATGATAATTCTCAGCAAAATCTTCGTGATGTGGCTCATTATACTAATGGTTCGATACATGCCAAGGCTCCTGATTTCTTTGGGATTGCAATAAATATAGAATTACATAATTCAGGAGGTATATCTCCAGTATAGTATATTGCAATCAGCAGTCTGGTGACTTGGTCTATTCCATATTCTTCTTAGGCATTGATCATTTCTACTGTGATGTTATATGTACCCCGGGTCTTGCCAGTTTTCATATGGTTAGGAGCATTTTGAACTTCCATCTTCAAAATTGATGGTCCTTCATTATTATTCCGCTGATCATATTGATCTTCTCTTGTATCATCATAAAGGTCTTTCACATAATCTGACCACACATGTAAAATCTGATCTTTTTCTATTATGATTCTGCTATCTTTGTTTTTAGGCAACCCGTTGATGTGTGTGTTCTTTTGTTATGATGCCATTAATTCTTTTGTGTATTAATTTGGTATTCCGGGTGTTGTGTTGGTTTTCAATTTCCTTGCAATTTTCCTCAAGCCATGTTTCTTTTGCCTTTTTGCATAGCTTACTAATTTTCATTTAGATCTCTTCATATTTTTCCTTTTTAGTTTGGCTATTTCTTCTTATTTCCTTGAGTTCTAAGATGTCTTCCGTCATCCATTTCTTGCGACTTATTATCTTTATTTTTGGGATGGTTATTTCTGCAGCTTGATTGACTGATTTCTTTTATATTTCCCATTGATCACTGACGTCTTGAAATAATATTTCCATATCGGACAATGCATCGAAGCGGTTCTTTATCTCTACGTTGAATTTATCTTTTATCTCCTTACTCTTCAGTGCCTGTATATCAAATTCCGTGTTTCTTGGTGTATATTTACCCCATGCCGCCGTTTTATTCCTTGCAGCATCATTTCTCTTGGTCGGCCTCTGCCTATGTTCTTCAATACCTCTCTTCTCATCACATGACCAAAGAAAGCTGTTTGTCTCTTTCTAATTGCTGTATATAATGTTCTAGTGTAATTAGCCTCTTTCAGCCATCGTTGTTAGTTACTCGGACAGTCCAAGGTATTCCTGAGGAATTCACAACAATCGTCTCAGAAACCACCGCATCTCTGATGTCTCCAGGTTCTTCCTAATTTCTTATTTACATTCCAGCACTCTCTTTCTTACATTCAATGATAGCAACTTATTGCTTAAGCTACTTTTCATTTTCTGAAATGCAGCTACTTTTCATTTTCTGAAATGCAGCTTTTGATTTCCCTGTTTTCAATCTCTGTTGTGCATTTTCCGTTTGATGTTATAATTTCCCCTAGGTATTTAAATGTAGCCACTTGTTTATGTCTTTTCCTTTCTATTGTCATTTCACATGTTTGTGTCACCTTTTTTCTTTGATATCACCATTGTTTCTGTTTTCTTGACATTCAAGTGGGGTCCTTTCTTTTCATTTTCTGCTACTCCAATGTCCAATAATTGTTGTAGAGAGTTTGCATTATACTGTGTCATCTGCATAGCGTATATTGTTTATATTATAACCCCCGATTAGTATTCGTGGCTTCTCTCTGATCTCTCTCATTATTACTTCGGCTCTGTGGCGAAAAAGTTACGGACGCAGTTCATAATCCCGCATACCACGCTCAAATCACAGCTGCGGGCTATTTGGCAGCAAACCGCCTTGCGTTGGTATTTCATACAATTGTATGAGTGCCGGTCGTTCAGAAAGCAATGGAAAACTACTTAATGTAAAACTCGCCAAGAAATCACAGTCACAATGCTGGAGTTAAATGCGACGTCCTGTAAAGGATATGCAACTAACTTATATATATATATATATATATATATATATATATATATATATATATATATATATATATATATATATATATATATATATATATATATATTTATTTATTTTTTTTTTTTTTTTTTTTTTTTTTTTTTTTAAAGCATATCCTTTTACAGGACTTAGCTGTCAACACCAGCATCTTTCAGCCGTATGTTGATCTCTTGGCAAGATTACGCTCAGTAGTTTGCCATTGCTTTCTGAGCGGCCGGCTCACATACCCCGTAAGTTATCGATGCGATTCGAACCACTGCTGATTTGAACCGTCATCACGTTACCTGACGAGAGTATACGAGATTACGGAGAAAAGTCATAACCTCTAAGACACGAAGCCGGCTATATATATATATATATATATATATATATATATATATATATATATATATATATATATATATATATATATATATATATATATATATATATATACCAGCTGCCCGGCCCGGCTTCGCCCAGGCTCCGGCGAGGATCTATCTATCTATGTATCTGTCTGTCTGCTTGTCTGTCTGTCTGTCTGTCTGTCTGACCCGGCCCGGTATCGCCCAACTTCTGGCGGGGAGCGTCTCATTAAATTCATATAAGTAGTCATTATACATTCAAATACATTCTCTAAGCGTACAGAGTATGCGTTCGGCCCCTGGGCCCTCGCAGCTAATTTATTGGTTGCAGCTAGAAAATTTCATTTAATGTTAGGATTATTAAGTTTTTTAAATGTGGACGTATAATTTTTCAGTTATGGTCGAACACCAAATTTGATGCCTAATGTAGTGCTTTTTGATAAACAATATTTTTTGTTTTTCTGTCTGGTGCGTACACAAATAAATCCGAAGGTTTTCCAACGCGTGAGCAGGCCACATATAGCTGTCCATGTGTGAAGCGCGGATTTTCCAAATTTAGTCCACACACTTGTAGCGATTGTCCCTGTGCTTTGTTGATCGTCATGGCAAATGCAAGTCGCACCGGAAACTGCAGGCGTTTGAATTTGAATGGCATGTCTGTTGGAATCATTGGGATGCGAGGCAACAGTACATCAAAGTATAGACTTCTTCTTTTTTTAGACCAAAAAAAAACAACAACCTGCATTTTAACAGGCGTGCTGCGTGTAAGGTATGCATAAGGTATGCACACCCACAATATTGAATGAAAAATGTGATGTTGACACACACGCGGCCAACTTTTTTTTAAAAACAAAAACAAAATCAAGAATATACCCATTTAATTGTGTACTGACCTTCTCTCTGCCAAGCGAACGGAAAAAACAAATGCTTCGATTACTTCAAAAGTTCCACTCCGAAAAAAGTACAGAAATAAAATTCTAACGTATCTAATCTAAAATAAATCCATTATTTTTAATGAACACTGGTTTTAAAAACATAAAAAGATGTGTTAGAAAATTTTCACTATTTAAATAGATGCATTACTTTTATAAAAATTATGAAAATGCCTTAAAGATTATATCATTATTTATTATAACTCATATGCCTGTAAATAACTATAGACAGAAAGTTTATAAATCTTTGAAAACAATGCAACAATCTATACATAAAATAATCGTGATGTCATTAAAAGTTATGACCCTTGAAATAACTTTTCTTATGTTAAGTCCCCTTGATGGAAACGATAAATATTAGCTGCCCGGCCCGGCTTCGCCCAGGCTCTGGCGGGGATCTATCTATCTATCTATGTATCTATCTATCTATCTATGTATCTATCTATCTATCTATCTATCTATCTATCTATCTATCTATCTATCTATCTATCTATCTATCTATCTATCTATCTATCTATCTATGTATCTATCTATGTATCTATGTATGTATGTATGTATCTATATATCTATCTATCTATGTTCGGCCCGTTCCCGTTAAAAATATAGATAGAATAGAAGAATAGATAGAAAATATGATTGGAAGAGATCTATCTAAAGTAAACTTGGCTCCCGTTCCCGACTATCTGTCTGTCTGTCAGTCTGTCTATCTGACCTGGCCCGGCTGCACCTCATTTAATTCATATAGATTTCTATAGCCAGGGGACTTAACTTAAGATATAACAATGCTACTAAAAGTTATATCCCTTTTTGTCATATATTTTTATATTTTCTTATGTTCAGTCATGTAATTACAAAATTAAATTTTAGGAAGGTAGTAGCTGATAGCTGATAGATAAAACTATCACAGTTGGTTGCACAGGAATGAAAGGAAAACGTGTAGAAAATTTCATCTCAATCGGTTGGACCGTTCGCGAACGCATAAAGGACGGACATACATACATACACACAACGATATATATATATATATATATATATATATATATATATATATATATATATATATATATATATATATATATATATATATATATATATATATATATATATATATATAATCATCTGTGGAGATGGGTCTGTTGTCGGACACCCGGAGCTCAAGGACTTTCACGGCCCAGGTTGCTGAAAGAACTGCCGACGAAGTCAACGGAGCTTCTGCCGTGACAACGAGCAGTGGGCAGTGAGGATGATCTGGTGACTAACAAAGTAACAACATGTTTGTGTGTTTCCCACATGTGACCAGCATGGCATCCGCATCAGTGGTCGGCCCGGTCCTGCTTGGGCTGGCCCTACTTGGTCTGGGTGAGCTCCTGCACATCATTGGACTGGCCACACCCGAGTGGACCACGATACTATCCGCCTCTCTTGGACTCTGGGCTGCTTGTATCCGAGGCATTTGCGGCACATATATTCGTAAAGCTGGTATGTTATTATTATGTTGTGAATATTTCCGTCAACTTATCATAGTATATCATTTGTGTTTGTATCACTTTGAATAATTAATGGTTGCAAACGGTATTTTTCTCTGTCTTTCATCTCCCACTGGGGCATAGCTCCGTGATCAGCTTACATAGCCACCATATATTTTGCTGCCCTAGGTATCTGCAACATTTGTCCCCGAAAACACATCTACACTGACTCCAAGCTCTTCTTGGTGTGTCTGTTCGCCCAGTATTGATAATTTCTGTCTTCATTTCTCTTCTCTAAGTTCTTTTTTTTTTATCTTTTGCGCTCGTTCGCTTTGAACTCAAGTGTAGTCCATACATATGCTGCTACTTCTAGTGCGTTGGACAGTTTTTAGCCTGTCGATTAGTTTAGCCTATTACCAGTGTCCCTCGCCATCAGGCGAACCCACTCCAACTTCTGAGGTGCTTGTAATTTACGTCCTCAAGTCAAGGACAAGATGTCAACATTTTAGTCCAACTGTCCGGTGTAGAGGTTGAACCCGCTAACTCGGCATCAGCACATCGGAAGTGTAAGAGCGAACGGTCTTATCGATTTAGCCATGCTGACATGCTTCTTAAGGATGATGTAACTCCCCTTGTTTCTTTGAGTTCCAAAAGCTTTCACCCTGGATTCGACAATGGAAGTACCAGCATGAAGCATGACGGATGTATTACTTATATTCAACCTCAGAACTACATCTTTCATGTCCACACTTCATATTCAACCTCAGCACTATAATATCGATGTCCACAATTCATCTTCAACCTAGAACTATAACATCAACTTAAACTCAGAACAATAACAGTGATGTCAACACTCAAAATCTAACCTCAGAACTAAAACATTGATGTCAAAATGTCACCTTTAGCCTCACAGATATATTTTTTCATTGTGTCAGGTCTTAGTTAGATATGGCTGAGCTACCGTATGACAGTAGACGGTAGTACCTGCTTTCTGTTAGCGCCGAATGTTGGGCAGTGCTCACCAAGCCCGACAACCCACATTGTGCCAACGGCTTCGGGCGGAAGCGCGCAATTGGGAGGGTACAAGTCTTATCCTGGTGCGAGGAAATGCAACCTAAAGACAAAATGTCAAGGCAGGGCAGACCAGGCCCTAAGTCTTGGTTGGAAGCTGGTCTAGAATCGAAGCTCCGACAGGCGGACAGTCAGAGCATTGCTTTGCTGATCCGGCAGCTTCTGCGGCTTGTCTTGTTCCTGATGTATTGGTGTCACCTTTCCTCTGGCATAAACTAGGCAGGCCCTGAGAGGGATCATGCTGCATGGGCAACACATGGTCTCTATAATTTAGCCCAGGCTTTGTGCTACGGAGAGGTATAACTCCATCCCTGGTCTTAACCGGTCTCGAAATCAAAGCGAGAGGTAGCCGTTACGAGAACATGGATAGACATGGGGCGCCACGGGTTGCCTCTGAATGTGGGAGACACCTACATGTGTCACTGATCAGCTACCGCCTGACTCAGCTGGGCAGCACCCAGCCATTTGGGTCCTGATCCGCCACAGCCTGCCTGCTTCAATGGGTGCTTGGAGCTAGGACAAAATCTGAATCGCAGGCTGTAAAACCAATGTTACCAGGTACTACTACAAAGAAAAATAGAAATCTCCAACTACGGTTTGCAACCTGGAACGTAAGAAACGTGTGTCCAGGATTTTCCACTGACCTGAAGAATATTGACGATGTGAGAAAAACGGCTGTGATTGATGCCGAACTCAATCGTCTTAATATTGATATCGCTGGCCTCCAGGAGACTCGCTTCGCTAAGGAAAGGTCATTCGGGGAAAACAATTACACCCTTTTTTGGAAGGGTAGAGGGCAGGCAGAAAAAGGCAACATGGTGTGGGATTTGCAGTGAAGCATTCGCTACTGGGAATGATTGCAATTCCAGCTTGAGGAAATAAAAGACTATTATCCCTGCGCTTGGCTACCTCTTGAGGTTTTGCCACCATTATTACTGCATATGCACCGACACTCACTTCCTCAAATGATGTGAAAGATGTGTTCTATGAAGAGTTAGACTCTGTGATCAAAGCAGTTCCAAAATCCGACTACATTTATATGCTCGGTGATTTTAATGCTCGTGTAGACAAGGGCTCGAGTTCATGGCCAGTGTGCCTTGAAAAATATAATATCGGTGGGACGCAGATGTGTTTCCAAGGCACCAGGGCCGGGTTATATACTGGCCAAGACCTACTGACGCGTCCTCGTCGAGCGTCCTGGGCAACAGGTCCCTTCGGGGTCCTGGCTAAGGTCAGTAGGATCGTGGATTCCTGCGAAGTCGGGGAGTGTCTGCCTGTACGGCGAGGAACCACCAGTCTGCACACCAATAAACCAGACATGAGACAACGGATACTCACGCAAACCTCAGGTCCTGTATGACATCAGACTGCTGTTGGACAACAGGGTGCCTTCATCCGACATACAGGACTTCGGTCGCATGAATGAAAATGGGCAAAGGCTGCTGGGGCATTGCACAAGAAATGACCTTTGTATTACAAACTCTTTGTTTTAAAACAAAAGAGCTGTACAAGAATGAGGACGATCGGAGGGACTGTAACAACTATAGGGATATCGCATTTCTCTGTATTGTTGGGAAAGTATTTGCCAAATTGTTCTGCGCAGACTTCAACTCCTGGGAGCTCACGTCTACCCTGAATCACGTTGTGGCTTTCGACAGAACCGGTCTATCATTGATACGATGTTCTCATAGTGACAAATGCAAGAAATATATCGTGAACAGAATCAACCACTGTTTATTGCCTTCATCGACCTCACAAAGGCATATGATTTGGTCAGACGCGAGGGTCTGTTCAAGGCACTAAAGAAGATTGGCTGCCCACCAATTCTTCTGTCCATTGTGGAATCGTTCCAAACAAGAATGAAGGGTATAATGGTGCAACTTCTGAAGAGTTTGAAATCATGAGTGGAGTTAAGCAAGGTTGTGTACTAGCTCCCATCATCTTTGGAATATACTTTTCACTCCCACTGAAATATGCCCTTCGTTATCAGGATGGTGGTATATACATTCACTCACGCTCATATGGTGGCCTCTACAATGCTGAGAGATTGAAGGCCAAGACCAAAATTAGGAGGGTACTAATCAGAGAGTTGCTTTTTTGCAGATGATGTTGCAATTACGACCCACTCTGAGAAAGAATTACAGCGTCTAACTATTTGCTTTCTCCTATGCTTGTTCTGAATTTGGTTTAAAAATTAGCAAAAAGAAGACGCAGATTATGTCGCAAGGTGCACATGGGGTACCATCAATCTTTATTGATGATGCCGAACTGGAGATAGTGAACCATTTCACATATCTAGGATCAGAGGTAAATAGCAAATTATCCCTAGATCAGGAAATCAACATCAGGATTGGTAAGGCAGCAACAACAATGAACAGGTTAACAAAAAGAGTCTGTGAGAACAGGAAGCTTACTACCAAAACAAAAGTCCTTGTCTATCAAGCATGTGTCCTTAGTATTCTTCTTTATGACAGTAATGCCTGGTCAACTTACTCACACCAAGAAAAATTTTTAAAAGCTTTCATATGCAGTGTCTGCGAAGAATACTTGGTATTAAGTGGCAAGACAAAATCACAAATACTAAAGTATTGGAAAGATCAGGTTGTGTGACGGTTTATTGCATTCTCAGTCTTCGTAGACTTAGATGGATAGGACATGTTAGGAGGATGGATGATGGTAGAATACCAAAGGACATCTTTTTTGGTGAATTACAGATAGGTAAGAGATCTCAGGGTCGGCCTCTACTACGATACAAAGATGTGTGTAAGCGGGACATGAATGACACGGGCATTGCTAATGTACATTGGGAGCAAGTCGCCACTGAACGTGTTGCATGGGGGGGGGGGGGCGACACATATCAGAAATTGAATAAAGACAAAGGAGAAAATGATTGCAGACAGGTCACACACTGAGCGTATGAAGCGTAAGACATTACGTGATGGTGAAAATGACCATGTGTTCACATGGTGGAAGAATATTTACAGCTCGAATTAGCTTTATCAGTCACATTCGCCACCACTATGGGTTATAGTTATTATGCCTTTTTGAAGCACAATGTGCCAAACTATCGTCTGTCAATACGGAAAGGTGCCAATGAATATATTGTTCATTTTACACCACCGTTATCTGATTTCAGTCGAAGTTGAGGTATGTGAGGCGTTTGCCATCATCGGCATGCTGTGCGGGCTGTTGGCTGGAGTACTCGCTTTGGGCTACTTAATACTTTTGATCACGAAAAAACGCATCCCACATCTTGCCATAGGCACTGCTGTTGCTGGGAATGTCGCAGGTATGAGATGATCACTTTAACATACATAATAGCATATTAGCCCCACCCACCTACACACACACAACACACACACACACACACACACACACACACACATATATATATATATATATATATATATATATATATATATATATATATATATATATATATATATACACACACACACACACACACACACGTATATACATATATACAATAATAAGAAAGAGATGAACAACTTTCTTTGGTCATGTGATGAGAAGAGAGGCATTCGAGAACATCGTGACGACTAGAAAGACCAAGGGGAAGAGAAGCAGACTAAGAGAAATGATGCTGGGTGAACTCAGACGTTGTCATGAAGGAATACAGAACACCAAAGACCAAGATCTATGGAGTGACATGAACGCCTACGCCAGCTGGCAGGGCTCTTCAGTTTCTTAGTCATATTTTGTGTTTCTTCGCTTTCCGTTATAAGTTCAGCAGCTGCTATAGTCTGTTTACTTTTTTATTTCCCAATATAAAATTCCATATCTCAGTAACTAACTGGGGGAAAATTAGATTTAGCATATAACCTTATCATTATGTCCACCAACAACAAAATTTTTTGTTCTGGAGATTGTACAGCAGATTTCAATATTTGTTTATATGCGGTATATAATTTACAGGTCAGAGATTAAGTCCATAATTTTATAAGTATTACACCTTCACCAAGACACATCCGCGCTTTTTAAAAATAAAATTGTCTCTTGGTTTTCGTTTTGGCGCACACTGCGCGCAGTTAAATGGGATTGTTCAGAGGTGTCGTCAATGTGGATTCTTTCATGAAACGTGATTATATAAATAAATCTTACCATTAATATAATATTAATAGCTAACATTTGAATGTGTGAATATTGTTCAATGGGATTGAATGTTAAATTGTGTACACTTCAAATCATCGCTATGAAGTTGCACACATATTTTTGTCAAGAAGCTGATCGCATAAAACTGTTTCATACTGTTACAAATCCGGAAAAAAGAACGGTGCATGCATTGGGTTTGAGTAAACGGTCATTTCGTCGATGGGTGCAAGAATCTGGAATGAAACCAACACGCGATAAGCAAACGGTAGGTAGAAAGGCAATTGTAGACAGCTTTGACAAGGATGTCATAAGGCGAGTTATTATAAAAATGATGGATGCCAAAGAAACAGTGCCTGTAAGAAAACTTAGGGTTTGGTTGAGAAAGAACAATAACATAGACCTGTCCAAAACAACTTTGTAGAAAATTATAAGGAGATTAGGCTTCACTTTTAGGAAGTGCAAGGGAGGTAGAAATATCCTTTGCGAGCAACCGCATTTAGGAGCCATGGGAAGCAGATACCTACATGAAATAAGGGAAATGCGCAAAGAAAATTATGACATGATGTATTTGGATGAGACGTGGATCAATGCGCACCACACAAGTGAAAAGGAATGGCAATCAGTGGATGGAAAGATAAAGCGTTATGCCCAGTAGTAAAGGACAGCGTTTGGTCATAGCCTATGCTGGTAGTACTCATAATGGCTTACTACAGAATGCTGGACTCGTGTTCATATCAAAGCATACAGATAATAGGGATTATCATAATGAGTTGAATGGTAATGTATTTAGAGACTGGCTCGAGAATACAGTACTAATCATGGACAATGCATCATATCACAATGTTGTTGCCCAAGAAGACAAACTACCTACGGCATCGGGCACAAAGGAAGCAATAAAGATATGGCTCCGAAGGGAACACTTACCATTTCCAGAAACATATTTCTAGCTACAGTTGTTGTCCCTTGAAAAACAGACACAAAAAAGCAAGAAATATCAAATCGAAAGGTTGATAGAAGAGCATGGCCATAGGTGCTTGAGACTTCCGCCGTATGATTCTCATTTAAACCCTATAGAACTTGTGTGAGCTAAAATTAAAGGAGAGGTGGCAGCTGCTAATACTACATTCAAATTGTCTGACGTCAAGATACCCAGTCCGCGCTATTAAATATTGATAACAGTTACTGGAAAAAATGTGAGGACCATGTGTTGAAAGAGGAAGAGGACCATTGGAGAAATGATGGATTGAATTTTATGCAACCGAGAGCAGTCATCAACCTACTGGAATCGTCCGGCACAGATTAAGGTCTGAGCAGATCGCAGACCTTAATCCACGTGCAAACTTACTGGGATATTTTGCTCCAAGTATTCATACGAATTGCAGACCCTAAACATTACAGCATCAGCGCAATGTCAATGGCAACAGTTTGAATTCCACAGTGATGAATTTTCAATTCCGCAAGCCCTCAGCTTGCTTGGTGATCGAGTGAAATGGCGAGTCATGACCGCCCACGCTTTCCGGCATGGCACATGATTGATTGATTGATTGATTGAAGCCCTCAGCTGTGACAAACAACTGGTATTGAAGAAAAAAAACACACACACTAAAAGCATTGAATACCAACAGTAGAGTAATATTGCCGTGGATACTGACATATTGTGGCATAACAAGAAACGTGAGAGCAAACACGTTGTCAAATTAGGAGACAACACACGTGCATACGAATCAATCTATAAACTTTAATGAAAAGAGGACCAACATCTTGGTCGTTAAGAAGAAAGCCCACTACAGAGACACTGTCAACTATTTTCATAGTGCGAAACAGGTAATCATGTTCCGTCTCTGAACGGTAAATAGCAGAGTAGACAGTCTTTCACGAAGACTCAAAGCGGGTCTGTCACCCATGTGTACGTGTGAACAAACTACACAGACAGCTGAACAGATCCTTTAAAATGGACATATGATGACTAAATTGCGGTATCATTTCTGGTCACTCTATACGCACATTAACGCACAGCTATTTGGAAGCTTTCACGAACTCAATATAAAAAGCTAAATGCATCCTAGTAACATGAATACTTGTGTACACATTATTAACCAGCAGCTGAAGAAAAAGAAGGGAATGAAAAATAAGGTAAGAAACATATTCCTTCTACTTTCCTGAGAATTTACACATTATTTACGCACATTAACGCACAGCTATTTGGAAGCTTTCACGAACTCAATATAAAAAGCTAAATGCATCCTAGTAACATGAATACTTGTGTACACATTATTAACCAGCAGCTGAAGAAAAAGAAGGGAATGAAAAATAAGGTTAGAAACATATTCCTTCTACTTTCCTGTCAATTTACACATTATTTACCCCATGCCTCTGTAAATTCTCTGTCTTTACTAATATTACACATTGCACCCCTCTCGGGAGTCTCCGTGGTGAAATGGTCAAGCCGTCTGACTCGGGCTCCGAAGTTTGTATGTTCTATTCGGGGCCTCGTCCTTCTCTTCACGAGTGCATTTTTTTCGGAGACTCCTGAGGGTCGTCGCTGGAGCTACGGAGTTCGTGCTTTGTGCGATGCTTTCCGCGCTGCGGAAAGAGACTGAGCCATATGGGATAAAAACCCGGTGCAATACAGTCGACCCTGTCGACTTTTAAGCTACTGTTTTTATTGCACCCACTCCTATACGAATCTGGCTACGCCTTGTACTTGTGTCTTTACCCTAAATGACGTGTTTTACTGTAAGACTAGTTTGTTAGCGTGAATTCACTACATTTTCGTCAACACATTAACGAAATGTCGCCGCTTTCGATGATTTAAGTTGCTTTTGGACCTATCAAAGACATATTCCTTGGGTGGGGGTGAATATAAGACGGCAGGAAAAATTTCATAACGATGCAACAGACAGTTTTCAAAATAAGTGATCGTGAATGACGGCATTCATTTCTGGACATACGTATTTAGTGAGCATTGTAGACAACGATTTAAAGTGGTTTTAAATCCTAAGCTCCAGCGACGACCCCCAGGAGTCTCCGATAAAAATGCACGCGTGAACAAAATCACGGGTTATAAATCGAACTCACAATCTGCGGAACCCGACGCATGTGGCTTAACCACGTCGCCACGTAGACCTCATTCCGCCCCCCCCCCCTCCATATAAACAAAGACAATGAAGCTAAATTAAACACATGATAACCTTGTTTCCAATGATGAAATCTCATTTCAGGAGATGGAATCACGCGCAAAGTAGTGTACCAATGCCGAAAAAGATTTTGAGAATACATCCGGTTTCCTGGCCTAGGTGTTAACGTCTTTCACCTGCGCGAGAATCAGTAGCGGTTCTCGCCGCGTTGGTAACTTACAGGGTATGTGAGCCGGTCGCTCAGAAAGCAATGGCAAACTTCTGGGCGTAATCTTGCCTAGTACAGTACATCAACAGCAGCTGAAAAATGCTGATGTTAACTGCAACGTCCTGTAAGGGATATGGGAAGAAAAATGATAATCCTATCTCACTTGATGAAACCGCACTTGAACAAGTGGATTCATACACATAATTGGCTAGCAATGTCAACAGAGATGAGGAACATAAGAACATATTAGCAAAGAAAACAACAAGCACGAGGAGCTTTCATAGCACTGGGATAATTGTGGAAGTAAACAGAAATTTACTGATTCCGGTCAAACAAAAAGTACATTTGGACCAATCATAGCACACAGTTAAATGAACAAGGATTATAATGTAAATTTCCGATCTCTTAGCATTGAAAATGTGAACGATACAACGAAACAAAACGAACTGTGACACTAGTATATCGATATATCGCCCTTCTGTCTTAATGAGAGGTCACATTTGGCAATATATTATCCTTCGGCACTGAATCGGTTAAATATAGCAGGAAACTTACGATATTTAGCTCTAACGTTAAATCGGTACTGACGTATGAATCAGAAACTTACGATATTTAGCTCTAACGTATTTGTGGAATCACTGTGGTGCAGTGGCCAGCCCTCTCAGCAGCCGGTCCACAGGGCATGTGTTGGAGCTGCCATGGAGGCTAGGTCTTTTATTTTAATTGATCTGAGATCAGCCTAAATCTGGTACCCTGAAATGTTAGGGAAAGTAAAAAGCCGGGGGGATATTGAGACATCGGCCATCGAGTGTCTACCAGTCTATAAGATATTGAGACATCACCCATCGAGTGTCTACCAGTCTATAAGATATTGAGACATCACCCATCGAGTGTCTACCAGTCTATAAGATATTGAGACATCACCCATCGAGTGTCTACCAGTCTATAAGATATTGAGACATCACACATAGAGTGTCTACCAGTCTATAAGATATTGAGACATCACCCATCGAGTGTCTACCAGTCTATAAGATATTGAGACATCACCCATCGAGTGTCTACCAGTCTATAAGATATTGAGACATCACACATCGAGTGTCTACCAGTCTATAAGATATTGAGACATCACCCATCGAGTGTCTACGAGTCCATAAGATATTGAGACATCACCCATCGAGTGTCTACCAGTCTATAAGATATTGAGACATCACACATCGAGTGTCTACCAGTCTATAAGATATTGAGACATCACACATCGAGTGTCTACCAGTCTATAAGATATTGAGACATCACCCATCGAGTGTCTACCAGTCTATAAGATATTGAGACATCACACATCGAGTGCCTACCAGTCTATAAGATATTGAGGCATCACACATCGAGTGCCTACCAGTCTATAAGATATTGAGACATCACACATCGAGTGTCTACCAGTCTATAAGATATTGAGACATCGCCCATCGAGTGTCTACCAGTCTATAAGATATTGAGACATCGCCCATCGAGTGTCTACCAGTCTATAAGATATTGAGACATCACCCATCGAGTGTCTACCAGTCTATAAGATATTGAAACATCACCCATCGAGTGTCTACCAGTCTATAAGATATTGAGACATCACCCATCGAGTGTCTACCAGTCTATAAGATATTGAGACATCACACATCGAGTGTCTACATGTCTATAAGATATTGAGACATCACCCATCGAGTGTCTACCAGTCTATAAGATATTGAGACATCGCCCATCGAGTGTCTACCAGTCTATAAGATATTGAGACATCACCCATCGAGTGTCTGCCAGTCTATAAGATATTGAGACATCACCCATCGAGTGTCTGCCAGTCTATAAGATATTGAGACATCAACCACGAGTGTCTACCAGTCTATAAGATATTGAAACATCACCCATCGAGTGTCTACCAGTCTATAAGATATTGAAACATCACCCATCGAGTGTCTACCAGTCTATAAGATATTGAGACATCACACATCGAGTGTCTACATGTATATAAGATATTGAGACATCACCCATCGAGTGTCTACCAGTCTATAAGATATTGAGACATCACCCATCGAGTGTCTGCCAGTCTATAAGATATTGCGACATCACCCATCGAGTGTCTGCCAGTCTATAAGATATTGAGACATCAACCACGAGTGTCTACCAGTCTATAAGATATTGAAACATCACCCATCGAGTGTCTATCAGTTTATAAGATATTGAAACATCACCCATCGAGTGTCTACCAGTCTATAAGATATTGAGACATCACACATCGAGTGTCTACATGTCTATAAGATATTGAGACATCACCCATCGAGTGTCTACCAGTCTATAAGATATTGAGACATCACCCATCGAGTATCTGCCAGTCTATAAGATATTGAGACATCACACATCGAGTGCCTACCAGTCTATAAGATATTGAGACATCACACATCGAGTGTCTACCAGTCTATAAGATATTGAGACATCGGCCATCGAGTGTCTACCAGTCTATAAGATATTGAGACATCGCCCATCGAGTGTCTACCAGTCTATAAGATATTGAGACATCAACCACGAGTGTCTACCAGTCTATAAGATATTGAAACATCACCCATCGAGTGTCTACCAGTCTATAAGATATTGAGACATCACCCATCGAGTGTCTGCCAGTCTATAAGATATTGAGACATCACCCATCGAGTGTCTGCCAGTCTATAAGATATTGAGACATCATCCACGAGTGTCTACCAGTCTATAAGATATTGAAACATCACCCATCGAGTGTCTACCAGTCTATAAGATATTGAGACATCACCCATCGAGTGTCTACCAGTCTATAAGATATTGAGACATCGACCATCGAGTGTCTACCAGTCTATAAGATATTGAGACATCGCCCATCGAGTGTCTACCAGTCTATAAGATATTGAGACATCGCCCATCGAGTGTCTACCAGTCTATAAGATATTGAGACATCACCCTTCGAGTGTCTACCAGTCTATAAGATATTGAGACATCGCCCATCGAGTGTCTACCAGTCTATAAGATATTGAGACATCAACCACGAGTGTCTACCAGTCTATAAGATATTGAAACATCACCCATCGAGTGTCTACCAGTCTATAAGATATTGAGACATCACCTATCGAGTGTCTGCCAGTCTATAAGATATTGAGACATCACCCATCGAGTGTCTGCCAGTCTATAAGATATTGAGACATCACCCATCGAGTGTCTATCAGTCTATAAGATATTGAAACATCACCCATCGAGTGTCTACCAGTCTATAAGATATTGAGACATCACCCACGAGTGTCTACCAGTCTATACGATATTGAAACATCACCCATCGAGTGTCTACCAGTCTATAAGATATTGAGACATCACCCACGAGTGTCTACCAGTCTATAAGATATTGAGACATCACCCATCGAGTGTCTACCAGTCTATAAGATATTGAGACATCACACATCGAGTGCCTACCAGTCTATAAGATATTGAGGCATCACACATCGAGTGCCTACCAGTCTATAAGATATTGAGACATCACACATCGAGTGTCTACCAGTCTATAAGATATTGAGACATCGCCCATCGAGTGTCTACCAGTCTATAAGATATTGAGACATCGCCCATCGAGTGTCTACCAGTCTATAAGATATTGAGACATCACCCATCGAGTGTCTACCAGTCTATAAGATATTGAAACATCACCCATCGAGTGTCTACCAGTCTATAAGATATTGAGACATCACCCATCGAGTGTCTACCAGTCTATAAGATATTGAGACATCACACATCGAGTGTCTACATGTCTATAAGATATTGAGACATCACCCATCGAGTGTCTACCAGTCTATAAGATATTGAGACATCGCCCATCGAGTGTCTACCAGTCTATAAGATATTGAGACATCACCCATCGAGTGTCTGCCAGTCTATAAGATATTGAGACATCACCCATCGAGTGTCTGCCAGTCTATAAGATATTGAGACATCAACCACGAGTGTCTACCAGTCTATAAGATATTGAAACATCACCCATCGAGTGTCTACCAGTCTATAAGATATTGAAACATCACCCATCGAGTGTCTACCAGTCTATAAGATATTGAGACATCACACATCGAGTGTCTACATGTATATAAGATATTGAGACATCACCCATCGAGTGTCTACCAGTCTATAAGATATTGAGACATCACCCATCGAGTGTCTGCCAGTCTATAAGATATTGCGACATCACCCATCGAGTGTCTGCCAGTC